>JAJEJO010001037.1:12014-49766 GCA_020662805.1 Glaucomys volans | reverse complement strand
ACAAACAAAAGAAAGAAAGAAAGAAAGAAAGAAAGAAAGAAAGAAAGAAAGAAAGAAAAAGGGTATTAGAATAATGTGGTTTGGGAATATAGTCTTTTGCCAGCCCACATTCATCAGTGAGATGATGATGTCTTTAAATGTGGGATTGAACACTGGTAATCTGTTCACAGGAATCTATTGTACAAGTGTTTTGTGCAGCTAAGGAATGATTGTCTCTTAGACTGGCATTTTCTCTCCAGCGTGCCACAGGTCACATTGTTACTTTCATTCTATTTTGCTACTTTCCTGACCTTTCTAGTCCTTTGAGTTCATCTCCCAGTCTAGACAGATGAATTCTGTGTCTCCATTAAGGAATCCTCTGCAAATCTCCTCTCTCTCACTTCGACTTTTCATGAGCATTTTGAAGCAACGACTTCAAAATAATTTCCTCTGGTAAAGGTTTGAACACAGATACTACATGTTAATGATTGAAAAATGATTATACAGAAAAGTAAGTAGGGTATGACCAGCATCAACTTATGATGCAAGTAGATCAAAGAAAGTTAGTGATTGGTTAACAGCAGACAGACATTTGGTACCAGGCCTTTCCTAAAACGTGAGAGTATCAGTGTCTGAGTATTTGAGTAGAAGATGATGTATGTATTCTTTTAGTCTTTATAGCTAGACAACCAAATGTGCTGTTCATCTTGAGAATAAAAATCACAAATGAAAGCTACCATTTAATCCCAAGAAAACTGTTTCATACACATTGATAACATTAACATAAATATGTTGTATAAACTCAAGTACTTTTAGTTCATGACCATTTTTAATCATGAGTCTAACAAGCATGGTATATATAAAAGAAAAAATTTTAGCAACTCAATAACTAGGAATAATAGCAATTATTAATGGAATAACCATATGTAAAGCCTGTAGACTCTTTTTTAAATTTTTTTTTAGTTGTAGGTGGACACAGTATGTTTATTTTATTTATTTATATGTGGTGCTGAGGATTGAACCCAGTGCCTCACGCGTGCTAGATGAGTGCTCTACCACTGAGCTACAACCCCAGTCCCAGGCCTGTAGACTCTCTACATATACAAAACAGTGGACTATGAATCCATCAGCTCCTAGTTACTGCTTTTGTATTCATTAACATGACAACAGGAATTGGTTGACATCATTTTTAAAAAGTAGGATATAGTATAAAAGCATAATTAAGTCAGTGAATGTATCAAAGCTATATCTTGTGTGCAATGGGATAAAATTACATATAAAGTTGTCAAAACACTTATTTAAGGATAAATCTATGAGAAGTATTTTATTAAAATTCTAATCCTCATATGCAATAGTATTCTTTTTGCTTTTTCTGCTTTATCTTTCTACATGGCTCTTATGATTATCTAACATTATCCATTTTACTTATTTTTCTATTGTCTGATTCCCCCAAGAAAGTTTAAACTCCATTAGAACAAGAATTATTTTTCCACTTCATTAAGCCAGGGATTGTGTATCTCTACTATAAATGGACCTACCATTAAATACCTGATGAGCATCTACGAATGAATGAACAGAATAATTTGCAGCCAGTTTTCCTTAAAAATGTATAAAAGACCTTGCAAAAACAAACAACAACAACAAAAAAACACAAAGTCAAATAACAGACATAATAAGTAAGATTCTTCTAGTGGAAAATGTTAACTATATTGCTTTTCTTTTCAGATCTTGGTGGTAATAAAGCTTCTTTGGTTTTGTTTATAATATCAATAAACTTTTATCTCTGAGAATTATCATCAAACAAAACAACAAAAAGCCAATGCTTTTGGCAGTGGGAGTTCTGATAAGATGATTGACACTCAGGAAAGAAGAAATTGTTTATTGTTTATTAATGGGGGACATGCCACCAAGGTGAATATCACAAAAAGATATCATATCTATGTCACTGAATGCCTTTGTAGTCCCTAAACAGACAAGGAACACCTGTTTCTACCATTTCAGATGACAAAAATGTTGAGAATACAGAGTTCAGAAACCAAACAATATTTTCACTATGATAATTTCTTCACATCATGTATATGCTATTGAAATATCCAGATGCGTCTGTTGTTCACAAAGGGCAATAACACAAACAAAAAGGGAATCAGGAATAGCTCATCGGAAAGACAAGCAATGTGTTTAGAGCATTAAGTCAGACCTGGGTGCTATCATGTAACATGTCCCAATAGCACATTTTGGTCATCAGCAGTCACCTTAAACCTCAGTAAGAATTCAACACAGATTCCAACTGCTTGAACCATCAAGGAGTTTCTTTTTGAATCAGCTTCTCAGGTGACTCTTAGTTTGCCAATTGAATGGAGCCTCTCAAACAAAAAGAATAGAAATTTAAGATAAAAGGATAACCAAACCAAAAACTCAGTTCAGTTTTCAAGTAATATGAAAACCCCCGCCTGCTAGCATTTCCTAATTCATTGTATTCAGGAAAGTCAGTGTCAGCATTCACATTATTTATCATTAGCCACAGCAGAAATTTCCTTCTGAAGTTTTCTTATAGAAAGACACAGATTCAAAAAATGAGTGACAAAGTGAAGTCAAATGTTTATGAAGTCAAATATTTCATTTGATGACAAATCCTTCCTTTTCCCTAATTAACCAACAGACTTCAAACCAAATTTTTCCTGACATGTCACTTGAAACCATCATTTTGTTTTATTATCTATTGCTCAGAACATACAAGCATACATGTTCTGGATAAGCCTTGACAGAATGTGTGCAATTTAGAGGTTGCACAGATCTATGTTTGAATACTGGCTTTCTCCACACAGGCACTATAACCTGGAACAAGTTATAGAACCTCTCTGAGCCCTGAGAGAGGGCTACATCCTCATCTGTAGTGGAGCTAATGGTGTTACACAATTAAGGATTCATAAAACTCTGAATGAGATCATTATGTAAAGTCCTTTTCACAGGGTCTGTTAAGTAAAAAATAAAGGATGATAAACATCAGCTTTTATTAGTAGGTTTCAATATTGAATATCCAATATTAATTTTTCATACTTGATCATACTTTAGGCTAAGCTAAATCCAAATGGTGAAGTCCTTGACTTCAGATAAAATGGTAAATTGTTAGACAGGCTCAAAAAGCTATGATGTAAATGCCATGGCTAGGTTGTCATTAACTACTCAGGCTTGAAGCTCCTGTCAACTACCCAGGCAACTTAGGGGAACTATTGCCTCTAAGCCACCTTTGGCTTTCTGGGTCTATTTCTTAAGAGCTCTACGTCAGGCCAAGCAAAAGTCTCTACTAAATAAAACTCCCCTGGCTATTCAGAGGCCAGTTTACTGAGTAAACTGTCCAAAGTCTGTCCATGACAGACTCTGCTCCAGTGACATTCATCACCAAGGCTACTTCCCAGCAAACCTCTGGAAGGTTCCCAACTTAGACTTCTCACCATTCGGAAACGTTCTACCACTAGGACTGCAAACTCATTTTCCACTGTCCTACCCAGGCACCCTAACATTCTTATTTCTGATTTCCTCACTGCTATGAATATATACACTCCTCAGTGCCACTACTCCTCCTACGCTCCCTGTATTAGTACCTCTGTGGGTGGAAGGAAGGGAAGATGGAGGAGGGAGAGACACAGGAAAGAAGGAGCAGGAGGGAAAGGAGTAATGAAAGAAATGTGCATTTCTGAGCCCAATCACAACTCTTGAGCTCTACTCTATGTTTCCAAATGCCTATTGGCATCCCAAATACAGCATCTTTAACATCAATTACTATTCTCTCTAAAAGAAAAAAAGAAAGAAAAATTCCTTTTTATTTCTGTAATTCTGTAAGTAAAAAGTCTAATCCATAAATTTAATATTTCTTTTATATACCTGAAAAAACCCTAGTATCCTAGTTATCTGGTCAAGCATTCATTTCATCAGACACACTGATAAGAACTAATCATCTCATAATAGAAACTGATAGGTTTTTAAAAAAATTAATGTTTGCTGCCCAATGCATTGAAAAGTCAGTTCAAAGTATGTTCAAGTAATGGCTAATAATAATAATAACTATTCACTTTCTTGGTGAGAAATCTGAGTTTCCATAATGGAAGTAAATTTCAAATACTGGCATCAAAGATAAAGATTTGATTTAAAAAATATACCATGGTAGTAGAGATTATTACTAAACTATTACTTTCAATGATTCAAGTTTTATTTTACTAAATTAAAAGAATGTAATAACCCATGTTCATTAAACCATGTTAAGAAGTATCTTTTCAAAAGTATTTATGACTTTTGATGGATTTACTCTTTCTTCTTTTGGGACAAGGAAATATATAAAGCTTTGAACATCAAAGCATTTATTTGACCAAGTGCACAAAACCAAGGAACATTCTTCTTTTCAAATACAGTAACAACTGCACTATCATCAAATGCTTCTGACAGACTGCAGGACCACTCTGGAGGCTGTTAGTGATTACTGACAAACTGGGCATTCTACAAATGTCTGAAGTTATATGAGAAATTATATTTGAAAATCATATCTAGCTAAGCTTTATATCACATATAATTTGTATCAAACACTGATTTGACTAAGAATTATTTCATAAATATGCAGCAACTACAATGTACTAGTTAAAAGCACAGGCTGTGGAACTGACCAGTCCAGATTTAAATTTCAGTTCAGTTATTTACTCTATGATACCTTAACACATAACTGAACCTCTCCATGCCACAGTTTCCCCAATTAGAACACACAAGTAAAAATAATACCTAACTCATGGGTTTTTATGGGGTTATATGTATTAATGCATGTCTTAATATCTGGCTCATGGGAAAGGTTCATTAAATGTGGGCTTTTTTTTTTTTTTTTTTTGGAAAGTCAGTATAAATGAGCAAACTTAATCTAAAGAATAAAAGTCATGATCTTCATTAGGCAACCTATCATGTGCCAGATTTGTGTTGGTTATTTCACCTCATGTGGTTTTCACAAAAATGAGGTATTGTGAATTATAAAGTTAGTGATTGTGGAGAGGTCAAAATTGAGAATGAGCTCAAACAACTTAGGCACCAATAAAATACTGCCATGCAAGAAGCCAGGATGGGGACCTACCTCTGGCTCCATGACTTTCCACAATACTTCCTAGTGGTTACTGTTCCCTTTTTATAAAATTGTCAATTTCCTAATTTTAGAATCCTAGAATCTTTAAGTTTGCATACACCTTCAATATACCATAGTAAATGTCATCATTTTTCAAATTAGGACGCAGAAGATTAGAGTTTAAGTGACTTGTCTGAGGCCCTGTAACTACCCTATTTTTTTCTTTATCAATTCATGTATCCATCCCTTTTGAATGTTAAAAACATTCTCTTTAATCCCAGTGGCTCAGAAGGCTGAGGCAGGAAGACTATCAGTTCAAAGTCAGCACCCGCAACTTAGCAAGGCCCTTAAGCAACTCAGTGAGAATCTGTCTCTAAATAAAATACAAAAAAGGGGCTGGGGAGGTGGCTCTACGGTTAAGTGTCCCTAGATTCAATCCCTGGTACAAAAAAAAAAAAATTATCTTGCCATTATTATCCCCATTAGACAGCAATTTGATGAATTTGTATACAGACCATGATAACAGGACCGAAATGGGTCAGCCACTAGGGCAAGTGTGAACCAAGTTCTGAGACTGAGATAAAAGGAATAGCTTGCCCATGAATTAGAGTTCTGCCAAAGGAAGGGTTAAGTTTCACTTGGAAAGAAAACAAAGAGAAAGAGTTGGGTTTGATGTGTGAAAGTAACTGACCCGTTTTCCACAACTTCTTTTAAAGTAATTATGATCCCCTATATTTCCTATATCTTCACTGTCTTCCTGCCCTCCAGACCCTTCCTTTCCCTTCTGTGGTTACTGGTCTAAGTTTTTCTGGCTGGAAAAAACAACAAATAGTTGTCTGGATAAGTCTTTGGCTGGCGCTTCCATTCTCTTTTCTTCTTTAAGAAACCTGACCACTTGTTATCTCTTTTTTCTCACATCATTTTAATTTCTCAACCTATAGCAATTTTTCTCTTCTCTCCAATCCACTGGAACAAATGTTGCTCTGAAATTAACAATCATGTCACATTTCTCACTTGGTTTCCTGTCTCCATTGACTCCTTCTTCCTTTATTATATCCTTTGTTTTCTTGTTTGTGTTAGTTTTCTCTTGGGTGCTCTTCTTTATCTCAGTAACCTTTTTCTATAAAGTCAGTTTTCTCAAGGTTTCTTTTTCTTCATTCTACTCTTTGTGCTCAGGGGGAAGGATCTCTTTCCATTTTTCTCAATCTTTCCAGCCTCAGTCTTATCATCCCAGTCCACTAATACCCCATGTCTCTGCAGAACTCCATGTTCCAATGCTCCTCTCATTTGAATGCTTTCTTCTTTGACTTCCTGGTAACTTAGCTTAACAATTATCTTAATTGAATGCTTGAAACAATCACCAACTGCTGCTTCTGTGCTCTTCAGTGTCTGCAGCACCTAGCAGCACCTTCTGTAAATGTACTTCTCATTTGAAGGCACCTCTTTGAAACAGATTCTTTAGCTTCATAGCTTACACGACTGTTATGGTACCCAGAGTTCAGCATATGCTTCCACAGTGAGCGATCCGAGAACAAATTTTGAGTTATGTGGCAACTGTTGACATTGGTATTTAGAGAGTCAACACAGCACAGAGCTGAGGTAGAGGTGGCTGGAAAAGGGATTTGAGGCTGAGGGATGAAAAGGGATTTGGGGCTGAGGGACTCAAAGAGGTCAGAGAACCTTGGGGCGGAAGGAATTCAGGTCTGGCAGCAAGACTTGCATTAGAAGTCACCTTCAGTTCAGAGTATGAAAACACCAGGCTCTTCCAACAAAATTTTTAATAGAGAAGGAAGTTGAAAAGATTAGGATTTCAGGGAACTTCTACTTTCCAAATGCCATTTGTAAAATTTAATAACTTTCATCATGTTTTATGTTCATGAAACCTTTTAAGCAGGTTTCTTAACATGACACAACTGATAACACACCATTAAGAGATTTTACAAGAGGGCATGGGAGGGCCGCCTTGCTGCTGCATGTGCAGATACTTCCTGGATGGGGTATATGTTACACGAACTGGGAAAGTTTCCAAAACAATGACTCAGATTTGCAGTCACAAATGTCTCCAATACACTGACATGAATATACAGAAATGTAGGCAACTAGTTACACCATTTAGTAATGAGAGATTCTTCAGCTAATTCAGGGGCCAAGACCTCCTCCAAAGGAGTCAAGTGTTAAAGATGAATAAAATGCATGGAATCAAACAAGAATGAAACATTTTATAAAGTTTCAAACTGCTATGGAACCAATTTAATAAGTGTCTTTATTTTAAAGCCCATACAGTAATAAAAAAAATATCCTGTTCAAATCGATGAGATATCAACTTAAATGAAGATGGGTTCTAGATGTTTAAAAATTAATTTTTTCTTAAAATCCCTAAATTAAAATTGCTGAAACCTAGATCATTCCTATCTTCCTTTCAAAGGCACCAGGGACTGGTCCCAATTAGAAAATAGCCAGGGTCTTATGCATGGCTTGCTTTAAAACATGCACCAAAATGACCATGATGGCCTATGTGGTAGCATTTACATCTGACATGAGACAAGTGGGGTGATTTTATTGATTTTGAAAAGATTCTGTTATTCTGTATACAAAAGCAATTTCAAACAAACACATAAACAATGCAGATGATACAACGAACAACATAATTAGAGAGGACAGTAACTCTGTACAGATGGTCATACACATAAAGGAACAGCATCTAAAATGTTTTCCGCTTCAGAGGGCATTCAGCCACTTGTGGGAATAGTTAAAGAAATTGAGGACAACACATTTTGAAAAGATGACTTGGGGCAGAGAAGAAGATGTTTTTACATAATTGAACAGCTGTCATGAGAAGAGCCAGCTTTAAAACTAGGCAAATGATGTCCATGTTCTGGGCCCTTTGTCCCAAAATGTCACATGACAGTGATAGCTTCCTTAAAATCATCAACATCCCTTTCTGGTGCCCAGACCCGCCAAGATCTACAGAGCTATCTGATAGGGTGTAACAAACCCAGATCAGAACCTCTTCAGGCCCATTCCTGTTTCTGCTGTTTAGGGCCCTCTTCAATGCTTAATCCCAAGTATGTGGTCAACCAGAAGCTCGGATGAGTTTAATGACTCACATCTATCTCAGGAGTTGGTGATCTTGTCCGTGTCCCAGGAGAGCATTCTGTCAAAGGATACCTACCACTAATCAGTGCAGTATTTCTTTCAGGTACACAGGATTAGGCTATAAAACCAAAGCATACATAACTTATTTTTGAGAGATACTCATTCAAGTTAGGCAGAGGGTGAGTTTAGGAGTCTGTTCAACCAATGACCTACCACTTGTCTTAGGGTTTGAGCCTTGTGGGTCCATGCATCAGCTCTCACCTGCCCATTTTCCAATAAGGACAGTGCTGCTGGTCTATGGGGCTGGAAGGGAGCAGAGCTAAGAGCAGGCATCTTTTATGCTATGGGCTCCTTATCCACAGACTCCAGTATTGCCATCCCATCCTCTTTGCTGGTTCCATTCTAATAGGGAGGGACGTCTGTGGCAGTGGCCATGTCTGTCTCCTCCTTGAAGGCCTTTCAAGATTATTTTCCTGTGATGCAAATAGGCATCTGATCAATGTCTTCTCTTCCCTCCTATTCAATGGTGACATTATGCTTCCCAGACTGTCCTAAGATGCATAATCAAAGGACAGATATTCCTTCCATGAATGGGACCACTCTTCTTTCTCTACCCAGGTATCCCTCATCTCTCCTGTACTGGTGAAAGTACGTACAAAACAAGGGTCTAGTCTGCATTTAAAGAGATCACATTCTAGAAATGCATGGTTGGGCCTATAGGGTTCAAGAGAAAATATGATTGGAAGAAGTGTTGTTCTATTTCATGCTGTAAAATTCCAAATAGGAAATTTAACATGACTAGAAAGAAACTCATGGCTCACATTACTTTTCATGTTCTGAATAATAAATGTCCATTTGTGGTTATAATTGTACATTAAGATCAATCTCTAGAGAGTCACCAGAAGCCAGTACTCACGGAAGGCACCACTGGATGCAGTACCATGAGTAATGAGCATTAAATAAATGTTATTAGGGAACTGCAGAGGCAATATTTCAATATAAATAGGTTCTGGAGAGATGTAGCATTTAGAGTAATAACAGCATTACCACCTTTTTGTTGCAGAGGAAAACAATCAATTAGCCACAAATTATCATTTCACATAGAGAACATGAAGAGATGGGTGAATTTTAAGGGAGAGGAGTTCAATTAGCTAAAAACAAATTTGGAATAATCATCCATATTCACAAGTGAAATGATCACGTTTTGAAGATTTTGCATAAGAGAATGCAGGCTATGCTGATGAGACGTCAGAATGTTGGGAGATGATAGTTACACCATGTAGCTAGCAGCTTGAATCAGTTTATCTTAGAGGAGATGGTGAGTTCTAGCAGTCTTGGATCTCACCTTCTTTGGCAAAAGAGGGAAATTCCCAAAGTGGTTTTCTAATACTTTTCTATGTAACTCTAGGTTTTTATAAGGCATCAGTTAGGATTTCTTAATGTAAGAATATAAAACCAAAAGAGATTAATGAAGTTAAAATGTTAGCATCAGCTGGAGATTTTGAAAAAGAATTCTCTTGAAATAGGCTTTTTCCAAGTTTTATGACTGTTGTTCTCTGATTATCTTGTTACGCTGATCACACTACATGGTTTTGTGCAATGACTGAATGTACCTACTGCAGTTATCAAGGGAACACACATGGCATAGTTTTTACTCTAGGCTGATTTTACTTCTTTCATTCCTCTCTCCCATGAACCTATCCATTCTCATGCCCCCTTCATGTAACTCGACCACTTTTCAGGCAAAAGCATAAGCATTCTTGTCAAAACAAACAATAACACACCTAAGATACTCTCAGTCTGTTTCTTCTTTTTATGTTTGATTTTAAGTGAATTTAAAGTCTAAAGGGATTGATTATGAAAGGTGCCCTTATCTTAAAATGCACTGACCTTGCAGAGATCAGTGCAGTAAGAGAGGGAGGGAGATAGAGTGTACACAGCAGGCACTGTACTAATATAATCTCTGATAAATTTTAAATGATAATTTATTTTTCTTCTTCAAATTATCTTTAGATGCTACCTTAGAAAATGATCCATGGACATGCTGTCTCCTTACTGTGTCTAACAAAGAGCATATATCCTTCATATCAATAGTAACCAATCACAGCAGGGTTCAATGTTATCTCTGATTGCAGATTCTATGCCTAAGTTCAGTGCTGGCTCAGATTTGTTGCACCCCGGCAAGTATTATTCTGTGGACCCAGAGTTCACTTCCAGATTATGTCCAGAATGGCCAGTTGTTTTCTTCTATCATTTTTGTGCATTGGGAGTTGTTCTTCCAGACCTCCCCATATATATATGTAGCTGGACCACTGTCTCATCTCCCTCCACATTTCTCTGATTCATTATCATGCTTAAGACTTTGAACTTTTCTGGAATGAAGTTCCTATGATGAAGTGGATCCAGTGATGGGGACCCAGAAACCCTCAAACCTTATGTGAGGCTCTTTTCTGTAGAATAGCATTTTGCTTCCCATATGCTGTCCTACACTGGCAAATACCCACCACCTGCTGAATACCTGTACTTCCTATTGATACGCTCTACCTGAAAACTAGATCTCTTGCTGAAATATAATTAGAATTTGGCTAATTAATTTGGCTAATTAGCAATTTGTTGAAGTCTACAGAATCACTAGGGAGGATGCTCTATTTGGCTAGAGGTCTCTAGTTTTTTCCATTTCTGCCAATGCCAAAAAGGCTGACCTGAAACTTAGAGCAAACTTAAGACCTCATCTGGAATGAAAGCAGTAGTAGGGTAGATTTTCTTTTGCTTTTAAAGTAGTCACATGAAAAATGGTGGAATGAGACAGATATCATTACCCTATGTACATGTATGATTACATGAATAGTATAAATGTACATCATGCACAGAGAAATGAAAAATTGTACCCCATCTGTGAACAATGAAGCAAAATGAAGTCTGTAAAAATTTTAAAAATAAATAAATAAAAATATCATTTGAACTTAAAAAAGTCACAATTTAAACTTATTTAATTCATTTCTTAAAAATCCAGTCATCTGGGCAAAATCCTGTAACTCAAAACTTAGGTTTCTGTGCCCTAGAACTTGTAACTACCTGAATCACAGTTTCCCTTGGTAACAGTTTCACTTCCCTAATAACCCAGGGCTATAATCTTCTATCCCCTCCCTCCACCCTGCCACCTCCTGAAGGGTATGTGTTGTCCTGGATGCCTACCCAGCCATCTCTGAAAAGTCATATAATAAACCTTATATGACTAATAATGTTTCTTTTGCTTTATACCAAGAATCTCATAGAAAATTGAGCGATTTTTCAATATAACTTCTTCATAATGGTGGCTTTGAAGTTCAACTTACTGACAGCTAGAGTACTATTAAAAATACAGCTACAGACGCCTTTTCAAACTCTCCAACTGCTGCTAGTACAAGTGACAGGAAAAAAATAGCCAAAATCAACAGTGGAGGCTCAGAGATGCTAATGCAGGTCAATGTTTTACTTTGAAATTCACGTGTATAGTAAGAAACCTTGTCTCCAAAGCAAACTTGCATGCTGTTTTGTGGTTCTACAGAACTTGTTTTCTCATTCCTATTCCATTTAGAGCAATGGTACCACGGCCAAGATATTTCCTCAGCATATAAAAATCTCTACCTGAATGTGTAATTAAAATCTTGACAAAAGAAGATTACTTTGTAATAGGATCCAAAGGTTTTCTACATGATCACTTGGTGACTTAAAAGACATTGCTATCCTTATATATTTCCTGCCATATGTTGATTTAACACTGATTAATTCTACTGCAGATATATTCTGATATTGACAATGTTCAAAAGTCTAGAATATTCAAATCACAAGTAAAAAGGCCCCAGCTCCCTCAGATTTATAACTTCTCTTAAAAGGAAGTACCTATACATTCATATGTATAAAAAATAACATATATTCAAATCACTCTTGGAGCATCTTCTGTAAGCAGAAACCCAGTGCATCCGGAAGCGTCCCTTCAACCAGAAGTCACTGGACAGGTCTTCAGACTGCAGCAGTAATGGGAGAACCAAGCATTACTGGGAAGGAGTCAGTGGTTCCTTTGGAAACAAACTGGGTCTAACCCAGAAATAATTTAAAGATCAGACTATGTTCATCAACAAGCAAATTTAGGTTTTGCACATTTGTTGGAAGAGTGCTGAATATCCACAGCATAGCTAATCAACATTTGTTCATTCAAACAAAGACGGCAGAAAAGCAAAACAATGACATGTAAGCCAGTTAGAGCACATTTCTCAGGTTAACTTCCCCCTACTCTGGGAGGAAAACAGTTTTACCTGACAAATCTAAGACAAAGGACTATATTCAGAATGTCACGCTTACTGTGGCAACCACTAGACACAAGTAGCAACTGATCACTCAGGATGTGGCCGGTTTAAATTGGGACTGTATGCCGTAAGTGTAAACACAAACAGGATTTCAAGGGATTAGTAAGAAAAAATGTAAACCATCTCATTAAAAATTTTCATTCTGAGGATATATTAAATACTTGGCTTAAATGAAAAACTTAGCCTCCTAAATAAAAAAAAAACTTATATTTTTAAACTTTTTAAACATTAATTTTCTAACTCCCTTACTAATAAATTCATTCTATCCTTTTAAAGTACTCTAATTTTTGTCTTATTTATTTGCAAGAAAGGAAGGACTTTGAACCCTATTCTTAGTCCACCTGGGTGCAGTTTATATCTCAAATACACCAATTTCTGCCCATAAGAACATTTAAAGGAAATTATTTTTAAAAGTGTTATAATTATGCATATCTTACAATTTTTCAGCAATTTCTAGTTATTTAGACTACAAATGGTTAGTGACTTTGAAGAAAAATGTAAACATAATTATTCTTGCAGGTTTTGAGAATATAGTAACAGAAGATAAAGAGAACCTGTCCTCTTTTCTCTAGCCAATTGTATTATTTTCTTGAGTATTTATTTAATTGTAAATTACATTTATACAGTAATCATTAAGAACCCACCATGGGTGAGGTACCCTTAGAGATGCTAGAATTTACTGTCATGAAAATAGACTCCACTCTTATGGGGTTTACATTCTAGAGGAAAGATAAATCATAAACTAGTAAACAAACAAATATATATGTAAATATATAAATACACACACACACACACACACATACACACTCATCAGAGGATAAGAAATCAAAACAGGCACATTATGGCAAGTGATGAGAAGAGAGAATGATATATAAGTTGATACCTTAAAGAGAATGGTCCAGGCCACTCGGCGAGATGACATTTAGGCACAAACAAATGAAAGAGCATGTTAAAAAAGAGCAGGAAAAGGAAAGTCTGAGTGGAGTGTAGGCTGTATGTTCTGGATTATCAAGAAGCCCACTTTGATCCAAGTAAGCAATGTGAGAAACATGGGATCAAATGGATTTGGAGTTTGCAGGATACAAAAAAATCCTCTGTTTGAATTCTGAGTGGAATGAGAAGCCTAAGAGAGGTTCAATGGACATGGTACAAGACTAGAATTTCACAAGGATCTAACAAGAGCACTGCACGAGATGACTCACAAATTTTGTGCGATTTAACCCCAGAGGTTCTAATATCTCTACCATTGAGGAAACTAAAGATCAAATACAGTAAAGGTCTTGACCAAGAAGCACATAGTTAACACATGACAGAGGTAGAATTCCAATCCTCTGTCACTTGAAAAGCCCAAGTCATCTGGAATTTGGCATCGTGGAAGGTGAGTAAAGAGAGTTCCAAGGAGAGCAGTGTGAAAGCTACTCAATTTGTATAGAAGTATCAGGAAGGTAAGAGCTAAAAAATGTCAACAATCTTCCTTCCATTATAAAATTCTTCATATTAAAGTTGGAACACATGTAAGAGTAGATGCTCTTAATATATGTTTAAAGAGTTAATAAACGATATTATATAATTCAAGAGAGGAAAGCACATTTCATGTGTAAAAACAGTAATAAGAATGTGGTATGGCCAGGCATGGTGGTGCACACCTCTGATCCCAGCAGCTTGAGAGGCTGAGGCAGGAGGATTCTAAGTCCAAAGCCAGCCTCAGCAATAGGGAGTTGCTAAGCAACTCAGTGAGACTCTGTCTCAAAATAAAATACAAAAAAGGACTGGAGATGTGGCTCAGTGGTTGAGTGTCCCTGAGTTCAGTCCCCTGTACACATCCCCCCAAAGCAAAGAATGTGGTACAGTCTGTAGCCTAACATTGCAGTGCAGCCACTCCCACCAGGCCCACTGCTGCATAAGGCTTACACTTTCCCATCACATGACCTTTAGGCTTGACCATTTGTCTTACTTTGGCTAAGGAAACTTGAGTGGAAGAGACAGAGACAGGTCTCCTCTGAGCAGAAGCTCTAGAACCAACATGCAGTCCTATAACTGCTCTCTTTCCAACTGTTATGACCTTGACCTGCCCTGTAGATACATGATTGTTCCTCAGCTTGAGGCTCAGGACAGAGAGGACATTAAGGGGATCCTCAGGCAATACTTAACATGAGCAAAGAATAAATCTTTGATTTGAGGGTTAGGGTTATTGCTTCTGTGAGACAACTGAGCAAAATCTACCTAAAAAGTGAAAGTTGAGTAAGTTGAAAACTGGGAAGTATTCATCTTATGGAAGTAGTAATTCAAATCTGAAGATAAGCGTATATTTAGGAGTTTGTCACAGGATGGATGAGTAAAAAGAATTTTTTTCAGTGATGTGATAAATCTACTATAAATAACTTTTTAAATGTCCAGGAACAGTTTAATAGCTGAGTTAAAAGGTACCAACTAAATATAAATGACAAGCATCTGTGGATATTGTACATGTATCTCAAAAACTTTCACAGCACATCCATATTTGGGGTGTACTTTGAAACCAGAAAATAAGAATAATGCAAAATATCATTTTCAAACCGTTACTGAAATATCCTCAAAGGAAAGTCAACCAAAAATCTTTATATAAACTATGGCCATAAAGTATAGTTATGGATATTTTTATATGACATTCCAGATTCATAAACTATACAGGTCCTGAAGGAGCTTAGATTACTGACATCACTGAATGTACCAAGAGAATGGCCAAGATAATCTAGACATTTCCAAGCTCTCCTTGATTCCCATGCTCAGAATAAGGAGTAGGACAACATACTGGGTAGAAAAATAAAAATACACATTCCTGGATGATAGGAGAAGAAATTAAAAAAAAAAAAAAAAACTTTTGACCATTGCATCAGCACACTATACATAAACTGCAGAATCCATCTGAACCAGAATTCTGAAAGTAGATTTATTCCTGTTATTCCTATTTTTATGAGTATTTCATTTCCACTAGTCCTTGTTCTTAATATTATTAATAAGAAAATACGCAATGCATTAGAAATACTTGGTAGCAGTCTTTATGCAAGTTTACAAAGTCCTTGCTCACTTCTAGGATGGAGATACTTTTATTACCTTTGCTTTTTAGAGAGAACAAAATGGTAGTCCTAAGGTAAGCGTAATTTGTGCCTGTTAAATTACAGTGCAAGGATTCAAAAGAAACATTTCTTTTCCAAAGATCCAGTTAGTATGCTAATATTTTCCAGAGCTTTCCTACAGCATAAAACCTTTATCTTTAAATTTTCTTGCAATGGTTTCTAATTTGACATTTTTTTTGACATTATTTTAACTATTAATGTTTTATCCAATCGTTTTTCAAAAAGGGGAATGTAACCCCCATTAATTGTAATCAGAGAGCTTTGTGCCCCTTGCATCTCTTAGTCATAATTGGTGAAGGATAGATACGAAGAAGCAAAGAGCTCAAAGTACCTGTGGCTTCAGTTAAAGTCATGCATTTCATTTTTATGTTAGGAGAGGATTATTAGGAAAATAAAAGCTGAAAATTATCAATTGTGATATAAGAGATTGACATCAATTTCAGAAATAATCTACTGGTGGAAAAGACTGTAATAGGTTTCAGGAGCAAAGGAAGAGACGAGAGGATGGTGAAAGTCATAGGTCTATGCAAGGACCCACCTGTGAGCAGCTTCAAGCTACTTGAGAAAGGAGGGGGAATTAAACTATTGTTTTGTCTTTTTTTTTTTTAAAGGAACAAAAAGGAACTTTCTCTGACATTGATAAAAATTATTCAGAATATTATATTTAAACCCTTTCATAAACGAGTCTCTGTCATGCCAATAATTGTTTTAAGTTCATTTTCTTCTTTCACCAATCACTATCTTACTACCTCTTTGGGTTTAGTGTAAAATCAGGAGCAAAATAACAATATTATAAGGAACATTAATCTGGCAACACTTCTGTCCCAAGGCAGGGGAAAACAAAACCTCTTAAAATCACTGGTTTCATGAGAAATTCAGGCAAAGTTTCACATAAATGGCCAAGCCATTGGAAGCACAGCCAAAAGGAACATTAACTTTTTCCTAGGATTTTCACCAAGTCTTGCTAATACTAGTCAATGGGGTTGCCATCCTGCCTAAAGGTTTAGTAACAGCAAGAGACATGAAATTGTGATTAAGAAACTTGCTTTGTGCAGCTGTCCAAGTTTCAGTGGGTAAGAATGTGATATTCAATTAAACTCAAAGTCTGAGATATACAGAAATAGCTACAATCTGCACTGTGAAACGAGAATATGGAAGTGAAAGACTAGATGAAGGCATCTTTTAGGAACAACAGTGGTCACTGTAGTAATCCAATGAGAGGAAATGGTAACTTCAACAGTTTGTTTGAGAGTATAGCTTTAAAAGACCTTTCACATGCAGTGTGATCCTTTCCCCACAGAGTTTAAGACAATGGCAATTCAATTAATCTCTTTGAAACTGGTTCCAAGTGACTGGGGCATTCCTATTCCCAGGTATGTTGATATCAGCTTGGAGAGAGTAGAGGGCCTGAGAATAAATGACTGAAATAGGAGCACTAAGTGAATGAAGCTGGAAAAAAGGCATGGTGATAGGAAATTAAGAGAGGCCTACAATTTCTTTGGAGAGTCTCATTCAAAAATATTCATAAACTAAATTTAGTAAAAAATCTAATTGCTAATTATAAGTCATTCATTGTTGCTGAAGCAAACTCAGGTGTACCTAGACTATATTCCTCCCTAAATGTCAAGACCCAAAATAACAATTATGTGACATTTAGTGGCATTAAAAGAAGTAGCCTGGATTAGGTGAAGAAATTTGAATCTTTTTTAGTGAATCACAAGTGAAATGCTGAAACATCTTTCCCTTAACTCTTCTTTGAACATATTTCAATGCATTATTACTTCAGTAAGCACTAATTCTCTTCATCTGAAAACAATTTCATGTTAGACAAGGATTTTTAATGTTATGTGTGCCACTTCTTAAAAAGCAATGAGTTCAGTGTTTGTTGTATGACAATAGAGATGGACCTCCCCCTCTTCACCCTCCCTTTTCTATTCAAGTGTGGCAAAACATAAAAGCGAATACAACACTTCATTTTTAATGCTATCATCATTCTCAAGATGACCTAACCGGTAAAAACTGCAAAATCAGCAGTAGATCCAGACCTAGGGATTGTCTTTAAAAAGACAGAAAGAGAAGAAAAACATGTGTGTTCTATCCAAGAAACTGTCGTTAGACTTAGGGATAAAGTTTGCTCTTGGCTACTGCTAAGTTCAGCAACTGCTACTGCTTCATTTCTGAATGGTTATCTGCTTTAAAAGAAGTGATCTAGAGAATATTTTAAAAGGGATATTTACTGGGAAAAACTGACATCAGCTTCAGTGGAAAACAATTTACGAGGTGCCTATAATGTTTAAGGCAGATTGCTCTTAAGAATGATAAGTACTTTTCTCCACTGCACAGGTTCTAGACACTCAATAAACATGAATAAATGGATTGATTTGATAGGTCGAGGTTGGCAGGAATTCATTTTTACTTTCTATGTGTTTTCAATTTCTAGTTTCACAACACTCTTACAGAAGATAGTTTGGAAATTTTCCAAAATATGGATGAACTGAACCTATGAGACCTGGATTATTCACTAAATACACTTGAAAGTTTCCCATCTTCGAGGCATATTTGCACCTTTGGGTCACAAGCCCTTCCATTCGGTTTGCCTAATGCAAAATATAGGATGAAGTGATAGACTTAATGAGATAGAGCAGTTCAGTAGCAGAAAAAAGAAGGCCTAAACTCAACTCATTCAAAGACCCTATAATCCGATCATGTCACTAAGGAGGAATGTAAGGTGTGCATTCAATTTTGAGAGATGTTGATGAGGCAGAGAGATGGATCCCTGTGTCAATCACTATACTAAGTAACTTAATTCTCACAAGAACTCTATGAACTAAAAATTTTTAATATCTCAGTTCACCGTAGAGAAAACAAAGGCTGGGTGCAGCTAAATATTTTACTTAGGAATAAAATGTGGTCCAGCCAGGATCCAAACCCAGGTAGAGTGCCTCTAAATCTATACAGTATTGCAGGATTGCAGCAATGAAAATCCCTTGAGCCTGGGGCGAGGGTCTGCCCTAGCTAGCTCTGCATTTCATTAAACTGGGACATTTTAATGTGTCTTTATCTGTTTTTACCTATAAATGAAGAAAAATGAACTCTTGGCTAGACTTTTTATAATAGAAGCGCCAACTCTGAATTTGTGGGTACTGGCACATTCAGGTGGTAGTTCTGTCCCTATAAGAGAAACACAAACATCCTGTCTATATATTGCTTTAGAAAATGTTAAGCAAACAGTTTCCTCCTCAGCTTCCATGTCAAAATGGAGTATGTTTCATGTTTTACACCAAAGAGAAGATCTGTGCCAAGTTTAAATCAAGAACAAAAGTCAAAGTAATGGTGCATCAGTTGTGGGTTTGGCAGTGGCCAGAAAAGATAGCCTCAAAGAAAACTCATACCTTTTATGGAAACCAAATATTGACCACAATTGGCACACAGAAAACTGCACGGACAAACAAAACTGCTGGATAAACAAATCAAAATTACACAGGAAGCTGACACCCATTCTTTACAGTGGAAAACCAAAGATAAAAATGAGTCACAAATTTCATATTCTTGGAAAGGATAAACGTTCACCCATCTGGTAATATGTTTTAAAAAATATTTCCCTGAAGATGTCTAATATTTCCAATATTTTCTTAAATAACACACTAAGAATAACTTCAATGTGTTAATGTCACAGAACAACTGACTATAAACTCAGTTATGAAAGAAAAAATCTTCAGTTGAACAATGTGTGATTTATACTGTGTAATTTAAGAATACAAAATGTATTCTCAGATTCAGATAATATTTCCAGATTATAAAAGAACAGAAAGTGAATATTCAAATGAGTGTCTAGGCAGGAATGGATATGGAATTGGAGCAGAAAATGAGTCCTCTTAAACTAAGATAGCTCTATGCAAATTTTCTTCCAGTACTGGGAATTGAACCCCAGGCCTTACACATGGTAGTCAAGAGTTTTTCCATTTCTGCCCACCTGCCTCTTTTTTTTTTTTTTTTTTTTTTTGAGACAGGGTCTTCTTCGATGGCCTCGAACTTAAAATCCTCCTGCCTCGGACTTCTGAGAAACTGGAATTACAGGAGTGCAACACTGTACCCAGTTTATGCAAGGTTGTTGGTCTGGTTTTTTGTTGTTATTGTTTCGTTTGTTTGTTTATTCTAGCAGTACTAGGGATTGAACCCAGGACCTTACACATGCAAGGCAAATGCTCTACCACTAGGATATAAAAGACACTCCTAAGAGTGGAACCAATTTTGTTTCTTTTGTTATAGAGTGCCTTCAGGCATACCTGTCCTAAATAGCACCCATTTAAATTTTCATGTACTTAACAGATAAAGAAATACTAGAGACTATTTGTTCAGTTTAACATCTATTCCATTTTTGTGAAATTATACATAATAGATCCCTTTAGTCCATTCAACCTGAAACAAAGGAAAAGAAGAAAAAGAAAATTCTCAAATTAGTT
This sequence comes from Glaucomys volans, assembly GCA_020662805.1. Lineage (NCBI taxonomy): Eukaryota > Metazoa > Chordata > Mammalia > Rodentia > Sciuridae > Glaucomys > Glaucomys volans. The sequence goes on along the minus strand of JAJEJO010001037.1, from coordinate 29,671 downwards.
GTAGGATTATAGGAACCCATAGAAATTAAGAAGTCATGTAGCCAAAGGCATGCTTGTTCAATTTTAAGTGAACTAGAGTTTAAAAAACTGTAATTCTGTTAGTTCATGGACACTTCCAAAGACCTTTCACTAGTACTTTCTGTGTGTTGTGTTCTTTAATTTTGCCTGAATAAAAATAAAATCAATGTAAACTACTCCTGACCCTCCTTTTTTTTTTTTACAACTAATAATGTGTCTTGTGTAGCACTGTATAACTTGTCACCACACATTACAATTTCCAAAGTCCACTTTAGTGTTTAAATACAACATGCTTTACAAGGCCCAGAAAGCTTATCAAACAGGAGAACCCCACTCACATCTTACCTCGGTAACCTCAGTATTTATGTAGGCTATCTTTCTTCATGTCTTCTCATAACTTTCATTTTATTAAAGTAATCATGGCATCTTTGACTTTTAAAAGGAATGGGAAGCTATTTCATTTAATCCTTACTGAATACAAGAATCCCCTTTATTCTATCTCTTTGGCAGCAGCTGCCCATGACTTCCCCGGAGGATCAAGTCTATCTACTGAAGCTTTTACTTGAAAGAATAGAATTCTAGGATCAATACCATTGGCAATTCAAATATTTGAAGAAACAGGACACCCTCCTTTGGGCCCATCTGACATATCAATTGAGCATTCTCTTAAAAAAATAGTCCTTAGACACCAGCAATCCCTCTGGACATAGCATAAACATCACAGAATGCAATGTCTCTATGACTTCTTTTGATCTTTACTACATTTCTACCATGCCTAAGGTTTTTATTTTTGGCAACCACTTCATACTACTGGCTCATATTAAATTTATAGTCATATAAAAAGCCTCAGACCAACCTTTTAAGAAAGTATCATTTGCTATCAAGCTGTGTTTCCATGACTTTATAATTGGCCACATTGATTTTTTAAAAATAAGCATTTACATTTAAATACAATCCCATAATTTTGATGCAATCCATCAACTCGGCCTATTTACTTTGTGCTCTGGTTTTCTCATCCACCATATTAAGACTCTCATCTTTTTATCATCTGCAGTATCTTTTACAGCTTTGTCAAGTTTGATAGTTTTACATTTTCATCAATGTTTAACCTAGCACAGGGCTATAGCCCTCTAGGTTTGATCCTTAATCCTGTCTCACAGGATAACAGAATTGTCAGAAATGGGCATTCCTTCCCCATTTATAATTATATTCCATTATCTTTTTATTTGCCATCTACTCACCTGAGAAATGCAGTTCATGTGAAATTTGTTTCTTCCTCAGGCACGTCAATAAAGAATAACACCCCTTTACAGCAGTTTTGCACGAAATTGAGGAGGAGAATTGCTAGTTCGGAGCTTTAATGTTCCCCAAAGGCCATGTGTTAAAGGCCTGGTCCCCAACCTGTGGCACTACTGGGAGGTAGTAGAAACTTTGGGAGGTAGAGCCCAGTCAAAAGATGTGAGGCCTCTGGGGGTATGCCCCTGAGGGGGATATCAGCACATTCTTTCCTCTCTCTCTCTTCACTTCCTGGCTACCATGAAGCAAACAGGCCTCCTGTACCAAGTGCTCCTTCCATGTTGTATTGTGCCACCATAGGCCCAAAGAGATAGGGCCAAGCAACCATGGACTGAAACCCCCGAAATCATGAGCCAAAGTAAACCTTTTCTCTTATTCAGGGTATTTATCTCAGGGACTGTAACAGCAACAGAAAGCTGACAAGATAAGAATCTTTTCCACCTCACTTAGGGGCATGGAGAGTGTAGTTTAAACAATGTGGACAAATTCTAGCACAGATTTGTACATCACATTTCTTTTTATCTTACCAGAATTATTTAAGTATAACTCAAAACTAAAATTTTGTACATTTAAAGTACACAATATGTGATACATCTATATTGTAAAATGAATACAAGTTAGCTAACACATCAGTCATCTCACCTATTCACTGTTTTCATTGATTTCTTTGTTGTTTTTGTTTTGATTTATGGGGCCAATATTTAGGATTGTTTTAGTCAATTTTTCATTATTATAACCAAAATTCTGGACAAGAACAACTTAGAGGAGGAAAAGTTTGTTTTGGGCTCATGGCTTCAGAGGTGCAGTCCGTGATCAGTTGAATCCCATGGCTCTGGGCCTTAGTGAGGTGGTAGGTCTTGATACAGAAAAGCATCTCAGTTCATGGCAGCCAGGAAAGAGAGAGACAGACAGACAGACAGACACCAGGGTTACCACCCACTAACTCATTCAAATTATTAATCAAATGGATCAATCCACCAATAAGATTATAGCCCTAATTAAATCCCTCTCTCACCCTGCACAAAACTCAACTCAAAATGAATCAAGGACCTAGGAATTAAACCTTGCACCAAGTAAAAGAAAAAGTAGACCCAAATCTTCATCATGTTGACTGAAGACCAGAATTCCTTAACATGACTCCCAAAGCACAAGAATAAAAGCAGGAATAAATGGGATGGATTCAAACTAAAAAGCTTTTTCTCAGCAAAGGAAACTATCAATAATGTGAAGAGAGAGCCTACAGGGTGGGAGAATATCTTTACCACAAGCACTTCAGATAGAGTACTAATCTCCAGAATTTAAAAAGAACTCAAAAAACTTTACACCAAAAATACAAATAACAAAATCAATGGGCTAAGCAGACACTTCACAGAAGAAGATATACAAGCCATCAACAGATACATGAAGAAAATGTTCAACATCCCTAGTAATAAGAGAAATGCAAATCAAAACTATCCTAAGATTTCATCTCACCCCAATTAGAATGGCAATTATCAAGAATACAAGCAACAATAAGTGTTGGTGAGGATGTGGGGGAAAGAGTACACTCATATATTGCTGGTGGAATTGCAAATTGGTGCAGTCACTCTGAAAAGCAGTATGGAGAGTCCTTAGAAAACTTGGAATGGAACCATCATTTGACCCAGTTATCCCACTCCTTGACCTATACCCAAAGGACTGAAAATCAGTATACTACAGTGATGCAGCCACATCAATGTTTATAGCAGCTCAATTCATAGTAGCTAGATTGTGGAACCAACCTAGATGCCCTTCAACAGATGAATGGATAAAGAAATTGTGGTATATATACACAATGGAATATTACTCAGCCATAAAGAAGAAAATTATGACATTTGCAAATAAATGGATGGAGTTGGAGAATATCACGCTAAGTGAAATAAGCCATCCCCAAAAATCCAAAGGCCAAATGATTTCTCTGATAAGTGGATGATGATACATAACAGGGGACAGGGGTAAGAGAAGAAAGGAGGAAGGATCGATTGTGTAGAGGAAAATGAGGGGTGGGGAGAGGGTGGGGGAAAGGAAAGAGAATGGAATGAGATAAACATCATTACCCTATGTACATGTATGATTACATAAACGGTGTGACTCTACATTGTGTACAACCAGAGAAATGAAAAGTTATACCCCATTTGTGTACAATGAATAAAAAATAAATTAAATTTTAAAAAAAGATTACAGCCCTAATCACTGCTGAAAATGCACACATCTGAACTTGCCCCACATCTGAACCTGTTGCACTGGAGAATATGATTTCAAAATTTGAGCTTTTGGGGGGACATTTCTAGATCTGAATCATAACAAGGATCTACTGTCTTGGCAAATTCAAAGTATATAGAAGAGTATCATTAATGATAGTTACCACACTGTACCTCAGATCCTCAGAATTTGTCTTACAACTGAAAATTTATACCCCTGGACCAGCATCTCCCCATTTTCCTCACCCTCTGGTCCCTGGAAACAATCATTCTACTCAATGTTTATGACTTCTATTATCTTCAGATCCTATATGCAAATGAAATCATGCAGTCTTTGTCTGTCTTAATTCACTAAACACGGTGGCCTTAAGGCTCACCCATGTTGCTACAAATGGCAGGGTATTCTCCTTCTTGTGGTTGTAATGATCCAATTTGTATATGAGTACATGCAATGCATTTTCCATTCATAGATAGACAGTGAAGTCCATTCCATGTCTTGGTTACATTTATCTTAATGAAAAGGGCATTCTTAATATTATTTTCCAACTTGAAAAGCTTGACATACAAAGTTTTTTCTCACCCAGAAAAAAACTGGATTTGCCAATGAGTAAATAAAAATAAAATGAAACACATACAGTGAATGTGGTAACCAAACAGTTCTGGAAAGCTTACAGCGTCACCACCACAACACTGAATAAATGGTGTAATTTGGCATCCTGAATCATAGATTGTCTTTTATTGTGCAATCACAAATATGAGTGGCACCAGGCACTTTCAACATACTATTTTGTGATATCAAAATAAATTTATACTTCTGTTGTCATTTACATATTCTACTTTCCGACTACTTTGAAAATATGGATTTAACAATTTAAAAAGTCTTTATCTGCCAATTCTATTTTAAATAAAATTTATCCACCACATTCATTTTTCTTACCTCAAAATCTCAGAAAATGTAGTCAATGAACAATAATCCATTGCCATACAAATGTATAATTCAAAAATGTTTACTTCAAAAGAAGGAAAAAGTGTCTATAACAAACATAGTGAGACACTACTTTTCCAGGCATCAAACAATTTAAGAGACCATTTTCATCTTGTTAAAGTGTAACTGAATCTGAAAAGTACCCACTTAATTTTTAGATATTTTTCGCTTTTAATAACTGTTTGGATTATATGACATTTAGCAGAACTAAGAAGCAGATATAATATTCCTGGAAAAATGAGTCTTTTTTTTTTCATCTTTCCAAAGCATTAAAGTGGCTGAAATGCAGTATGTAAGAAGAGCCTTTCCACTGGCTACTTCCTAGAATCATCTCAGATCTAAAGGCAGAGAAAACTTTTTTCCCACGCTTAGGCATTCTGTACTCAAAATCAGTAAGTCACATTTTTATCAGCACTTCACTGTCCAGCTGTATTTTATTTTATAATTATTTTTATTTCCCCCATCCTCATTTTCCCATCTCTTTCTCTAAACAGACTGGCATTTCTGGGAAGAGATTATTTCTTTAATTTCTACATATTTTTCACAGTGTTAGTTATGGAGCAAATATATACACATAAATATATATCTCTATATCCGTATCTGAACATGAATATATGAATGTACTTGCAGATCAAATGAACACAGCTCTTTAAAAACCCATTAGGCTAGGAAGCCCATTTCCACAAGGCCTTCATCTTTGCTTACAATGAACTGACATGCAGCTTCTTTGTGCGGATTCCTGATGTGCATGTCACAGTAGTGTTTCTAAGCAACCACCTGTGGTTTTCACACGAATGCATTTGTCTACTGTCTAAGGCTGTTTTCTTGTTAACAGTGGAGTTGAACACGTAGTCCACATAGCCAAAGGTAATTGCTAGCCATTGCTCCAAGAAAATGTTTGCCAATGCCTGCAACAGGTAGAACATACGGCACAGAACTACCCTCAACTTCTGGCTGTAATAGAAGCCATAGCAGTAAAATACTTTTTCTTTTGACTCTTTTACTAATGTTATTGTAGAATCTTCAACTGATCATCAAGTTTCCACCTTCTACGAATGGATCCTCAAATATGTTCCTGTATTTTGACTTTAAGTCTTCAGAAAATCATGTGGGTCTGCCTAGACTTCTAGTCTGTTTTCATTGTAGGGTCTTTTTGTTTTGTTTTGTTTTGTTTCTTTTTAGTTACACATAACAGCTGAATCTATTTTGATATATTTATACAAGTGTGGAATATATCATATTCTAATTAGGATCCCAGACTTGTGGATGTACATGATGGTGAGATTTACTGTGGTGTTCATATATGTACATAAGAAAGTTATGTCAGATTCATTCCACTGTCTCTTATTCCTACCCCCTCTCCCTTCCCTTCATTATCCTTTGTCTAATCCACTGAATTCCAGTTATCTGCAAAGCCCCCCATTTTGTGAGTTAGCATCCACATATCAGAGAAAACATTCAACCTTTGGTTTTTCGGGATTGGCCTAGTTCACTTACCATGATAGTCTCCAGATCTATCCACTTACCAGCAAATGTTATAAAGTCATTCTTCCTTATGGCTATGATATTCAGTTGTGTATATATACCACAATTTCTTTAGCCATTCATCTGTGGATGGGCATCTAGTTTGGTTCTGTAACTTAGCTATTATAAATTCTTCTACTATAAACATTGATGTGGCAGAATCACTGTAGTAGGCTGATTTTAACTCCTTTGTTTATACTAAGGACTGGGAGAGCTGAGTCAAAGAGTAGTTCCATTTCTAGTTTTTTGAGAAATCTCCATATTGCTTTCCAGTCTGGTTGCACCAATATGTAGTCCCAAGAGCAATATATGAGTATGCCCACATCCTCACCAGCATTTATTGTTACTTGTATTCTTAATAAGTGCTATTCTTGTTCAAGTGAGATGAAATTTCAGTGCAGTTTTAATTTGCATTTCTCTAAGTGCTAGACATGTTGAACATTTTTTCATATAGTTGTTGACCATTCAGAACAAAGTATACTGGGTAAACAGGAAATCCACATAGAGTAGAATGAATTTAACCCCTATCTCTCACCCTGCACAAAATTCCACTCAAAGTAGACCAAAGACCTAGGTATTAGACCAGAGACCCTGCATCTACTAGAAGAAAATGTAGGCCCAACACTCCAACACGTTGACTTAGAAACTGACTTCCTCAGCAAGGCTCCTAAAATACAAGAAATAAAATAAAAAATCAGTAAATGGGATGGCATCAAACTAAAAAGTTTTTTCACAGCAAAGGAAGGAGACAAGAGCATGAAGAGAGAATAGGAAAAAATCTTTGCCAACCACATCTCAGATAAGGTATTAATTTCTAGGATATACAAAGAACTCAAAAATCTTAACACCATAACAGAACAAAATCTAAATGGGCAAAGGAACTAAACAGACACTTCTGTTTTATTTTCTCAGAAGGCTGTCTGGTTTCCTATCTCATTAAAGTGTTCACTTTTGTCTTGTATATTTTTTAATTTTTTTTTTTTTTTTTTGGTCCTTCTCTGTCAAGGACTACTAGAAAGGTTACAAAGCCATCTTGATTGATGCAAAACACACAAGTAATCACACTGAAACCTCACTACCTCTCAGCAAGCCTTTGATTCAGTCCTAATTGACCTCTTACTATATCTCCCCATCACTGATTACAGACTTTCCTACTATTACAAATATCTTTGATCTTTCTTCCCTTCCCTCAGCACCTTCAGTTCATTCCAGGAGTAAGGACTGAGCAGATGATCCTGCTTCTTAATATACACCGAAGATTATGGTCCCTGCATATTCCTTCCTCTCTACCTAAAGAGCTGGCTGGTTTAATCTTCACATATCCTTTCATTCAGCTCCATTTTCTAATGAAATGTATTTTGGCTATGCTTTTGGGCTTGTCCCAATCTTCTCCAGGGCAAATCTGTTCCATGTATTGCTCTTTGTCCCTTTATTTTTATCTCTTTCACAACCATCCAATGGCTGTCAGTTTTCACAAGAACCACTGAATGCCACCTGACTCAGTGGTCCAACTCCTACTGCGATAAGACCAAAGAAAGCCTCAGTTGCCCACAGAATAAATGATGAATAACTTACCATTAACAATGTGGTGGTTTTACTAACTCATTTGACAAAGTCAAAAGATACTAAAATCAGCAGATATTACTACAATACTAGGTTTTAACCAAAAGACAACACCTTAGTTCTATTCTAGATTGTTAATTTTTTATATAAAATAAGGCTATATTTAAAGAGTTCTTCATGAAGTTTATTTAGCAGCATGTCAATGCCCCAAATCAGGCAAAGCAATAATGATCATCATTTACCCTTTTAAAAGAAAATACTACACAGAAAGATGGAGTTACCTAGCATCAAAAGATATTCTTATGAGTTTTTACAACCACCAGCACTACTTCAAGTTCATATATCAATGAACTTAATGTCAAATTTAATTGACATTAAAATTTATTTTAAATAAAATATTTTATTTTAAATATTATTGTTTTCTATCATACTTTCTTTCTTTTTTTTTTTTTTTACTAACATGCCATTTAAAACACTGAAAATTTAAAAAAAAAAATTCAAACCACAATCAAAACTTAAGTATGGTAAAAACCTACCTAGAAATCTGGAGGAAGCTAAGCCTAGTAAAACCAGACCTACGAAGCCAGTTTTGCATTTGGTAGATACGTGATTTTCCTCTTAGCATTTCCCTTACTCCTGTCTTTCATATTCTGTTTGGAGTCCAGAGTCCAAGCAGGAAAAGGGACAGGAAACAAAAGTATTTCCTCTAGCCTAGGAGAAGCAGTCTCTCTTCAGAAAAAGAATAAAAACTGGCCAATTGTTAGAGAACCATTGTTGAAAAGTCTCTTCTTGTACAATTGAATCGCCCCAATAGGCTGCCAAAAATTCATTCAGTGTACATGTGGATCTATTCTTGCATTCTCTCTTTATCATATCCCTTTTTCAATAAATATATCCTTAGTAAACCTTAAAACCAGAGGGTATAAAGAAATAGACTTCTTTCCCTCTAATGACTGTCGATTTCAACCCACCACTAATAAAATACAAAATCTTTTGGGGGATTGTTTTATAGTTATAGATCCTTTTGGGCAAAACTGACATATTAATAATGTTAAGTCTGACAGTGTCTAAACATGTAAGGAAGTAATGCCATCTTATTTTAGCTAGTCTCTCCTTAAACTTTCCACCTCCTCTTCTGATGCACATAATATTTTAAAAACACAATTCTAGTGATGTACAAAGTAAGGCTATTAACTTGTATGATGTTCCTTTTTCTTCGTCTTGTAATTTTCATAGTATTGTAAGTTTTTGCTCTTTTTTAAGTTTTAATAGGTTTTAACAATTTTTCAGCATATTTGCAACCATATGGTACGTACTCTTTGGTGTTCAGCTTCTTCTATAAACATACATCTCAAATCCATATGTGTTGTGTGCATTAACTTGTTTATCTTTAGTGCAGAGGACGGTTTCATTTTACAGATGTGTCATAATTTGTCCATCCATTTATGCTATTTCCAGTTTCTGGAAATTCTGCACATAGTGTCTATGAATATTTCACTACAAGTCTTTGCATAGACATGGGTTTTTATTTCTTACGTAAATACCTCAGAGTGAATTGAGCTGTCATGTAAGAGGTAAATGTTTAACGTTATAAAGATACTGTGTCTTTTTATGTTATCATCAGCAAAAGCGACATGCTGAGGTAACTTAGTTCCTTGAGGAAGGGATACATGGAAACGAAACCTATAACAACTGAATAAGGAATGTAATACTGTGGCTAAAACTCTGACATAAAGTCAGACTTGAAAATTCCTTCCCAAAGTTCAGAGAAAAGGAGAAAAAAGCTAAAAATTATGCCAGAAGACAATTTGTATAGAAGACAGAGAATGGTCACTAATGAAAGAGTTTTACATACTGAGTGAGGAAACCATAAAAATAAGATTTTCTGAATTAATTGAAGACTGAATGGCAATAAGGAAAATAAAACTGTATATACGGGTCAAGAGAGACCACTGTCATCTTAAAAAAGCAGTGCAAATTAATTAAATGGGTCGTACAGTCAGATGCATCTTAGATTTTCTTTTGTTAAGGATCAACTGATAACCAAAAGCATAAAAGCAGGAGAAAAAACTAGGTATCAATGAAAAAAGAATGATATTAATTTGTCCTCATACTCACCTACAAAGCTAAATGCCTAAAAAAAAAAAAATTGAACAGCCTCAGAACTTCAAAGAGAAAATTATTGACCAACAGATACTGTTATATTTGGTTATATTTTATTTATGTAATAAGGAAAAACTGACATTTTCAGTAATGCTATTTATCAATTACAACATGTACTGTAATTGTCAGTGCAGAACAAATCAAAATGAAGGATCGTGAATAAGGAAATGGTGGGAGAGGATATTGACAGCAAGCATAGAAATCAGTTAAATAAAATTATAAAATTGTTATAAATATGATATATTTAAAAAACACAAAAGGGGAGGGGTATAGGGATAGGAAGGACAGAATGAATTGGACATTATTACCCTATGTATGATTACACAAGTGTAATTCTATCATGTACAACCAGAAGAATGAGAAGTTAGACTCCATTTATGTATGATGTCAAAATGCATTCTACTGTCAGGTATAACTAATAAGAACAAATTAAAAAAAAAAACAGAAAAAAAAAATACAAAAGAAAAGTGATGCTGAAAGAAGCACCCAGAAAAGTGAATATATTCAAAAGTGTACAAAATATACACAGGCACGGGGTTCACCTCCCAGTGTTAATGCACCCATTTGATTTTTTTCTACTTCTTCCCACTGGCAAGCCTGCTCTTTTCCAGGGTAATCACAGCAGTTTATATTCCATATAAACCATTATAGGCTTTGTAAACCATTATTCTCCCACTTATCCTCTCAGAAAATTCATCCTCCCAAGGAATGAATTCAGTATTACAGATGTAGTCTTAATGAGAGAATGGAATTTACCAGTTTAATAGCATGGACAAAATGATTTCTATAACTGGAAACATATCTTAATTGATAGTGAGTTCTAACTCCATCATTATCATTTTATCATTATTACAAACTGTTTTTCTTTTTTTGAATTAGAGCTTTATGGTTACACATAGTAGTTGTATTCATCCTGACAAACTCATACATGCCTGGAAGTCAGTTTTAGTTCATGATTCCCTGCTTTTCCCTCCCATCCCCTCTCCAATCTCCCACTCTCCTTCCTCTACTAGACTTCCTTCCATTCATCTATTAATTTATATTTGATGGATTCTTTATTTATCCTATCTTTTCCTTCATCCTTCCCTTTATTTTACTCTAGCTTCCACATATGAGAAAAAAAAAGGTCAACCTTTGAATTTCTGAGTTTGGCTAACTTCATTTAGCATGATGTTCTCCATTTCCATCCATTTATTGTCAAATGCCATAATTTCATTCTTTTTAATTCTGAGAACGCCATTGTGTGTATCACAGTTTCTTAATCCATTCATCTATTGATGGGCACCTGGGTTGATTCCATAATTTAGCTATTGCGAATTGTGCTGCTATAAACATTGATGTCGCTGTGGTATACTGATTTTAGATCTTTTGGGAAAATACCAAGGAGTGGGATAGCTGGGTCATATGGTGGTTCTATCCTCTTTTATTTTTTTTATTTTTTTTTTATTTTTTGAGGAAACTCCATACTGCTTTCTAGAGTGGTTGTACTAATCTGCAGTTCTACAACAACGTATAAGTATTCCTTTCTCCCTACAACCTCACCAATCTATATTATTGTTCATATTCTTGATCATTGCCATTCTGACTAGACTGAAATCTTACTGTAATTTTGATATGCATTTCCCTAATTGCTACAGATGTTGAACATTTTTTCATATATTTGTTGGCCCTTTGTGTTTCTTTTGGGAAGTTTAACTTTAGTTATTTTGCTCCCTTATTGATTTTCTCTGTGTGTGTGTGTGTGTGTGTGTGTGTGTGCACGCACGCGCGCATGTATGCGTGATTTCAGTTCTTTGTGTATTTTGGATATTAATCCCCGGTTGGAGGGTTAGGGTTAGGGCTAGTCAAGATTTTCTTCCATTCTGTATGTTTTTTCTTCACATTCTTAATAGTTTACCTTGCAGCACAGAAACTTTGTAGTTTGATAGCAACCAACTTACTGATTCTCAGTTTTATTTCTTGTGCTTTGGAGGGTCTTGTTAAGGAAGTCAGTGCCAGCCTCTATATGATAGATTGTTGATCCTGTTTTCTTCTAGCAGTTGTAAAGTTTGTGGTCTAATTCCTATGTCTTTAATCCATTTTCATTTTAGTTACATACAGCATGAGAGAGAAATCTAATTTCATTTTTCTTCATAGAACTCTATAGTTTTCCCAGCACTATTTGTTAAAAAGGCTATCTTTTCTCCAAGATATATTTTTGACACCTTTGTCAAATATCAGATGGCTATAGGTGTATGGATTTTTCTCTCTGTCTTCTATTCTATCCCACTGATCTTCATGTCTATTTTGATGCTGAGACCATGTGGTGGTTGTTACTAAAGCTCTGTATTATAATTTCAGATCAGATATTATGATGCCTTCTGCTATACTTTTCTTGCTTAGTATTACTTTGGTTATCCTGATCTCATTATTCTTCCAAAAATGAATTTAAGAATTTGTTTTTCGATTCTGTGAGGAATGTCATTGGTATTTTGATGGGGATTGTACTGAATCTGTGTATTGCTTTTGGTAGTATTGCCATTTTGAAAATATTAATTCTGTCAAACCAAGAACATGGGATGTCTTTCCACCTTCTAAGGTCTTCAATTTCTTTCTTCAGCTTTCTATAATTTTCACTGTAGAATTCTTTTACCTCCTTAGATAAATTCCCAAGTATTTAATTTTTTGAGGTTATTGTGAATTTTCTTAATTTCTTTCTTGGCTGAATGACTGCTAGAGTATAGGAAAGCAATTGATTTATGGGAGTTGACCTTGTATCCTCCTACGTTGCTAAATTCATCTATAAACTTTAAAAGTCTTCTAGTGGAGTGTTTTGGTCTTCTAGATATAGGATCATATTGATGGCAAACTGAGAATTTAACTTCTTTTTCTATTTGTATCTCTTTGATTTCCTTTTCTTGCCTGATTGTTCTGGCTAATATTTTAAAGTCTATATTGAATAGGAGTAATAAGAGTAGACAGCCTGTTCCTGAATTTAGAGGAAATGTTTTTAGTTTTTCTTCATTTAGTATAATATTGGCTTTGGGTTTGTCATAAATGGCCTTTATTGTAGTTAGCTTTATTGTAGTTAGCTCCTTAGATCCCTAGCTTCTTGACCATTTTAAACATGAATGAATGGGTGCTGAATTCGAAGGCCTTTTCTGCATCCATAGCAATGATCTTGTGATTTTTGTTCTTATTTCTGTTTAACTGATGAATTACATTTATTGATCTGCATATGTGAACCAACCTTGCATATGTGAAACCCACTTGATCACAATGTATTACCTTTTTGATGTATTTTTGAATGCAGTTTGCTAATATTTTATCACGGATTTTTGCATCTATGTTCGTCAGGGATATTGATCTGTAGTTTTCTTTCCTTGATGCATCTTTGGCTGGTTTTGGTACAGGGTTATACTGGCTTCATAAGTATTTGGGAATTTCAATTTCATGGAATAGTTTCAATTTCATGGAATAATTTGAGAATAAAAGGTGTTAGAGCTTCTGTAAACGTCGGTAGAATCCATTAGGTCCTGGTCCTTTCTTTTCAGGTAGGTTTTTAATTGCTGATTAACGGTGCTCTTTAAGATAGTATTTTAAAATTAATTTGTATTGAAGTAATATAATACACACACCACTATACATGGTTTCACCTGGATCTGTTTTTTCAAAATGAAGTGTTCTTCTACCAACAAGGTTGGTGTTTTACTTCTATAATGCCCTGATTTGTGCTGCATATCATCTTATCATTGACTAGATGGCATTTTCATAGTTGTTAAAGCATTCTAATATGTGCATCAGTTTTCTACACACTAGAAATTCACAGTGAAAATTAAAACATCCACATATTCAATGAAACACACATCAGTTTTAAACTGAGTACAACATTGCTTGTTTTCTCATTTCTATATTGTGATTATAATTACAATGCAAAAGTTTTAATAAGAAAAGACATATATTCTACCAAGGATAGCAACTGAAAAACAGTGGGTATGCAATAAATGGTAAAATTATCACTGCTGAAGCCCAGCACTGAAATAAAATAACATCTTTCTCTCTATTATACTACTGAAGGAATCAACAAAAGTGTTAATTGATAATATGGTTCTGATCAACCCAAATTTTAAAAAAATCAAAGTTATAAATTTTCATTTAAGGCATTGCTGACATTCCTCTAATTCCTACAAATGATTGCTAAATCCAATTTACACTTGGTATTAAAATTTAATTTAAACAATTTAAGTTTGTAATGAAAAAGTTACTCCATGAATTATTATAAAATACTAGAATATTTGTCTTTTAGACTCAAATGTTTAATGCTCCAGAACCATAGCCACTCTCTACTTATAAGAGACAATTATCCATTTGGATTTGAATTTTCCATCATCTGACATTATTCCAATTTATTATTACTGTAATTTTCTGGGCTCTGAAGAGTTTAGTAGAATAGTTGAGGTTAACATAAAATCTGTTTACTTCTCACAAACTTATTTTCATATCATTTTAAAATTTGCTGCTAAAGGAATAGTTACACTTTGGGTAGATGTGGCTTATATTGGTAAGATACAATTTTCACCATGAGTTAGGAATATCCAATTTAATCAGTTTTTCCAGTAAAAAATGTCTTCCTATTATCTTGTACAATTTTCAATGTCTAGTCAGTCAATGAATGATAACTTTGCTCCTATTAAATGTGGTATCATGATAAATGCTGGAGACATACAGAGACAACAAAAAATATAAACTATATTTTTCTTCATGAAGAAACATATTGCCTAAGAAAGATATGGAATACATAAGAATACATGTCCTAGAAATGTATGATACCTTCACTTTAAGAAAATACACTATATAGCAATGATACTTTTGTCAAACTGTTAAATTTCACCATGAGATAATCATTAAAGTAAGTATCATTTAGATGCTATTTAAGGTGTGTCAGGCTGTGTTTTAAATTACATCCTGTAATCTTCACAATGAGGCAGGTACTTTTCCTCAGATTTGCTGATGAGGAGGCTAAGATACAAAAGGCTAATTACCTGCCTCAAATCATACAGCGAGTTAGTGGGAAAGCCAGAATTTGAACCAAAATCCTATCCTAGAACCCACAATCAACCATTCTGATATTCTATTTCTAACACTTTTTCCCAAGTAAATTATTGAGGTATGATTTAAATTTAAAATATGCACAAATCTTAAGTGTATAGTTCAATAAATTTTAGCATAAGTATATGCTAAGGGCTGGGGTTGTAGATCAGTGGAAGAGAGCTTGCCTACCACATATGAGGCACTGGGTTCGATTCTCAGCACCATGTGAAAAATAAATAAAATAAAATAAAGGTATATAAAAAAGTGCAAGCTAAGGGGCATCTACCTATGTGATTACCACTCCAATTAAGATATATGTACGTGTTTATTTGTGTGAAATTTTTTATGTGTACTTGCATACTTTCATGTCTGCCTTTTGTTAACTGTTCTTAAGCTAATTAACCTTTTAAAAAAAGGGAAGGTTTCATAAAAAATGATAATAACTAATATTTGTGAAGCACACACTAAGTGCCCATGACTGCTCTAGGTGCTTAAATCTAATGCCTTCTCTAACCCTATGGGGAACAAGTGTCAATTGTCTGCATTTTACAGATGAGGAACTAAAGCACAGAGCGATTGAAGAGGAGTAGCAAGAAGTAGTAGTATCACTCTACTAACTGATCACTGAAATGTTTCTGGTTAAAAAGAGACAAAATAAATAGAGAACTGAAGATATTTTAAAAGCTCAAGAAAGAATTCAGTAATTATCAGTTTAAATTTGACAGGATCCAATTAGACCTAGGTTGGATGTATAGTGTAAGTTATTCACTACTGGACAAACAGATACATGCTAAAGTGAACACAGTCCTCCAGGAGCCTGTGGAGGAAGCAAGTTGAAGACAGGACCTATTCTTGAAGAATGCCCACATTACAAAGGATGAGATGGGACGGGCTAGCAAAGGAAGAGCAGCAGAACTGAGGCAAAGGAGTCAAATTGTCACCAAGAAGGAAACTAGAAAAACACAGGAAAAATGTTTGAACCTTGCCAAAGTCATTCACATTTGGTCACCAGATCAATGTGAAATGCTGGAAACACTTATATCTCTAGAAAAACACTGTTGAATTCTTACATGGTGGAGGATGTACCAGTTGTTGAAGAGCCCAGTGGATGGCTATAAGACCTTCCCAGAAATTATATACACAAAGCTTATATTTAATTGATAACAATTGCTATTTTTTTTTAATAACAATTGTAGCTGTCACCTTAGATTACATTAGCAGACTTGACCTTGCGCAACTGAATTTTGTTTCTCACCCTTCATTCTTTCTCCTTTTCTTTGGGAGATTATTAATCCTGGGTGTCTATCAGAATCTCTGGAAGATCTTTAAAGCAGAATCAATGCCCACATTCTCTGGGAATGGGAAGCATATAAAAGAAGCTCCTAAGAGCTTTTTCAAAGTACACATTCTCTTTCCCTCCTTTGAAATGTTGCGAAGTAGAGCAGTTTGTTAGAATTAAGAGCTTGCAATTCTCCTTAGCAAACCCTGAAATACCACCCTCCTTTTTAAGAAACAGTGTTCTAAGCACTTCTTGGGTAAATGCAACCTCTCCAAAGGCTTGAAATAAAAACAGCCCCTTAGTTTTCACCTGCATCCTAGATTCCTCCCTCTTCCAAACCCACATCACCATCTGACCATCATATACACAGTTCTACTTGTACACCCAAAGAAACAGAGACCTCAATGGTTCTTAAAAACAAGCAAAAAAGCAAAGTTCCCTCTTCCCCTCATCTGTATAAATGGCCTTACCACATACAGAATCATGCTAACTCTCTCTTTTCCCAATAACTTTGTTTTATCACCCTCTATCAGAGTTACAAGGAGAACAAAAGGAATCTTAGGGAGGAAAATGTATCCTAAATTTAGACTTAAATAATTTCTCACTTCAATTATTGCACTACATTTTAATAGGCTTCATTGATAATTTCTTGTTCTGAAATCCATTCTCATGTTGTTGCCCAAGAGACCCAACCAACCATTTCACTGACTTACTAAATCTAAGCAATGGGTCTAACCACCCTTTTAGGTAAAACCAAGATTTCCATGGTGACATGCAATGCCCCTTAGGAGCAGTAAGACTATACACTCATCTTGAATTTAGTTTCTTTAGAGAAGTTTGACATTAGTGACTCCCAATGAACCATCCTTTCAGTTTTCAAGGGCACAAATGCCCCAGTGTGGCTCTCTCCCTATAAATCTATATTTAACTTTAACTATAACTAGTTCCTTTGTACACTTGGGAAATCTGAACTGGCTGATGACAAGTATAGCCCTCCCCACTGGAAAAAAGAGATCCTAAGATTACCTAGAAGAGATAGAAGTCATGCTGTCTCGGGGCCCAGTTGATCACAATCACAGTCAATCTATGTGAAGACAATGAAGGTCACCACCAGTAAAATCAGGAGAAGAACCACTCAGCTGAGCCAAGTCAAAATAGTAAATCTGAATAAATAAGCTTTTTTTTTTTTTAAAATAGAGATACAAAGTTTGGGGTTATTTACTATAAAGTAATAGAAAACTAAAACAGTTCACTTCTGGCTTCAGGAAGAGTTTTTACACCTGTTTCATATAGATGTGTGCATACATCGGTCCTCACTAGCATAAAATTGAATTAATAGACTTTGACCATTTGGTAAGTCTGAAAAACAAGGTATTTATTTATTTGTTCGTTTAGTACTGGGGATTGAACCCAGACACACTTAGCCACAGAGCCACTTCCCCAGTCTGTTTTTTTTTTTTTTTTTTTTTGGACACAGGATCTTGCTAAGCTGCTTAGGGCCTCACCAAGTTGCTGAGGTTGGCTTTGAACTTGCAATCCT
>JAJEJO010001037.1:0-11914 GCA_020662805.1 Glaucomys volans | reverse complement strand
TTTTTTTTTTTTTTTTTTTTTTTTTTTAAAGAAATGACTTCTAGATTATATGGCCTGAAAGATGTTTACTTGGATATAACACAGAGCATGTAACAGTGATCAACACAGATTTTTCTGTCAGTCTTTACAAAGTCTATTGAAGATACACTTCCAAGAAGATATGTTAACTGGATAGCTATCAAAAAGTTTAAACAAAGGAATGTACTCCTGCCAAGATCTTTTGCTGGTAGGAAGGTGAAGCACATTTTCTCTCTCATCTTTATGTCATTCTTTATGCCATGTTGAATTCCTATGGGAATAATGACCTACACTCCCCTTTAATTCAACATGCTTATTAATGATATTCTTTGTACACCACTCATTCATATTATAATTCAAATCCTAATTAAGAAAAATTAAATTATTTATATTCAAAGTTAAATATTTTCAAACACTCTCATTACTAAAATACTATTATAAAAATAATCAGGGCATTTTACTTTTATTATGTATCATAGGGCTTTAAAAGACCCTGCTAAATTTTGCATAATTTTTCTTCAAAATATATTCTTTTGTGACAAAATATTTGTTATAATGTGAAGAATATTATATTTTGATATCTGTGCAGAGGGAGGTTTACAATACTATTCAGGGCCACTTACAAAGTACATTCACTGACATTTATGCATCAATTTGCATACTACCAGTTTTTTCAGAAAGAATATTGATACAACTTCATCTTGTCCTTGGTAAATGAATTATATCTGACTCTCCTTGTAAAACATCAAGGCTATCAGGGGGAAAAAAAAACAATGGATTTTCAAAAGCAAATGAAGGAAATAACCTTGCTATTGCCCTTCAGTAGTAATTCTGTTGTTTTTGCTCTCTCATGTTAATTTCACTTAAAAGGAACTGGTCAAGGTTGACACATTAGGGGGTTCTGTCTAGATGAAGTTATTTTTAATAAGAATTTGCTGGAGGCAATGGCTTTGGATTGTACAGTGTCCCTGGAACTGGCAGTTTAAAATCCCAGATAGGCTGACTCATCCCTTCCACATTCAGAGGTTTTTAAAAAAAATAAATAAATAAGGCACATCTTGCAATTTACTGCATGAAGATCTCCGAGGCCAGGTTGTAGATCATCTGCTCAGGCTATAATATTATATCCAAATACGCAAATCTAAAACCTCATACTCAGTTGCGATTGACTTCTATGAACATCATCAACCAATCCTTCAAAATTCAGAGTTCCAAACTAGAGAAGATGTTAATTATGTATACATGAAGCTATCAAGCAAAAATTAAGTATTATCATGCAGCTAACTTACACAGAATCTGGGAATTAGAAGGACAAACAGGCATAGCCTGGGATTTCAAGTTCAGAGTCATCATTCATCAGATTTCAAAAGCATACAAATGGAAAAGATCATGAACAACAAGAATTCAGAGAAAGAACTGACCAGTTCATGGAAGACATGAGGTAACAAAAGAAAAGTTGGAGCCATTTGCAGGTTACCAGTTTTTTGTTCCAAGCTCCATTTCCATCCCTACAGCTGTCCAAGTTAAATGGCCCTGTATGTGCACTGATGTTGTTCCCTCCTGCTAAAACATGTCTCCGCTCTTCTCTTTTCCTTTAAGGTCTTCCCTTTATTTCCTTTTTTTTTTTTTTTTTTCTCTTAAATCCCTCCCATCTTAAAATAAACAAACAGCAATCTCTTGATCTATCACCTCCTGGCTTTCCCTCCTAGCTTCTGAAAAATCCAGTCTCTTAAATTGGGTTTAATCTGTCACTTCTTATTTACTTATAAATTGAAATGAGCTTTTCACCTAAAAAAAAAAAACAACAAAAAAAAACTAAACTTAGTCAACAATGCTTGCTAATTAACAAAGAGTTTAGTGGCCCATTAGTGAAACTTGATCGCCCTGAAATCATTTTTTGTTGGTTTCCCTCAGAACTCTGGCCCCTCTTTAATCTCTTCTGTGGTCTTTGTTTTTAGTCACCACTTAAATGTAACCTTCCCCTAAAAATTATAACCACATTCTTCTTCACCAGTCAGCCTGCATTTCTCAAGTGATCACTGTGTTCTGGAACTTTCTCTATCTTCCTGAGATGGTTGCAACCATGTACAGTTTACACAGGTGACGCCCAGATAGATTTCATACAGGTCATATCCTCCCCCCACCCAACTTTAAACCAAATACTCACTGCACATTTCCATCTAGAAGCTCTACAGATCACACAGACTCAATATACCAATGACCAAATTCATATTTCCCTATTTCTCTTTTTGCTGATTTTTCTTATACTGATGAACCCACAAATGAAGGCATCAAAGCCCTTATTTCTCTCTTTAAATCTTTCACTAAAACTGATTACCAATATCCCATCAGTGCCTCTCATATTTGTTCCCTCCTCTCTGTGCCTATCTGTACAGTCTCGTAAGTGTTCTCATTGCTACAATCCCTCCTTTGACATTTCCAATCAATCATCCATAAACTTCCAGAGAACTCTTTATGAAATAAATCCAATTACATAGTTTTCCTACATAGAATACTTCAGTGGCTTCTTCAGTCACTAGCTTGAAGTTCTAAGATCTATGAAGAAGGAGGCTCTTTATGAACCAGTGTCTCTCATGCCTTCAGGCTCTTCCTCTACCAGTTCCCTTCCAGCAGTCTTTTATGTACATCACACCCTTGCCCTGTTTAATTACTTTCAGTTCCCAAACACACTGTTCTCTTTCAACCTAGGTGTGCGATGCATCTGCTGATCATCCATTACCAATGCAGTTACAGCAGACAGGGTAAAGAGTAACCCATAGAGACTCAGTTGTCACATACCAACTCCTCTGGTTGTTTGCAGTCTTGTGCCAATTAAACTCTCTGTGCCTCATTTTCCTCACTTGAAATCTGGATGAGAACAATTTTTACCTCACAGGGTTGTGGTGAGGCTTAGATGAGATAATTCATATAAAGCAATTAAATTGGGGCCAGCAACAACCTCTCTGTAAATGTTAGCATTTATTAAACCTATATGCAGTAAACATCTATAGAAAGTATCTTATCTAATTCTGTCTAGTATGGAAAGTGTTTCACAATTTTCATCAAGCTGCTTGCAAGCAATGCTGCGGTCCTGCGGCTTAGTACTAGGTGTGGACACCTTCAGAAGCAGAGCCTTTCTTGAAATCTCCCTCTGTAGGAATGTTCTCTGATCACATTCTGTTCAGTTCCCTTCTTAAATCCCTCCTCATCAAGTCTTTATTCGACGTCAGCAACCCAACACCACGACCTTTCTATGAAATTCTCACCAACTCATTCAACAGCATTTTGTCGTCCATGCACATGGGTTGCAGAGTGGAAAAGATACTGGGAATCCAAGATGGAGAAGAATGTACATGGGCAGAGATTCCAATATTTTGCACTGACTGTGATCGTCTTTGTAATTTGAGGAATTTGCTGTGTGGACTCCTTTCTTTTTGGTCTTGTCTACAAACACTTCCTTGTCTACTGACTTGTTCTCTTGAGCCTACAAACCAATTTCAAATTCCCCATAGGAAAACTGTCCTTCCTCTCATGGCTAAATGCAGGGATGGATGGCTCCTCACTCTTCTTCTGTCTTAACAGCTTAATTCTTGCAACAATTGTGCTACATTTGTAGTCTCCACCCACTCTGCTTCCATCACTCATTTTTAATTAAAATACAAGATTATATAAAAAATCACATGAAAACACTCTAGAGTTAAATAATACTGGAAAGATTTTACTAAAACATCTGCCTCATCATCAAGTTTAATTTGTGAAAGACAAGTATTACAAACTATTACAATTGCCTCAACTATTAAATTTTACTTCAATGGAAAAATGTTAGCCAGGCCATGTGGGGATGTAGGAAGAGGCCACTGAGGTATATGCTTCCTTAGGCCGTGGAATAGTACCATCCTGAAGGACACTCAGGATTATTCACACTTGGGGGAACACTCTCAAGTGACTAGACCAGCCGAAGGCCATTGCCTCAGGAGAGTTTCACCAGTCCTCCTGTGTCCCCCCTCCCTTTGTAAAACTGTGTGACCTCTAATTGGACCATCCTCACAGGCTATCAAGTTACAGGCTTCTTTGTTCTCGGACTCCCTTTTGTATAAAAGGACTGTACTTCCTTAATAAATTTGAGACTGTGTCACAGAACCTGTCTCCTGGGGCTGATTCCATTGCTCCGTCACCTCACCACCTCGAGGACCCCCGCATTCTGCCTTAAGGCCATATCCTATTATTCCAGATTTCAACAATCTCCTTAATTCCTGTATAAAAGATGAGGATTATCCTCTCTCCTGGTTTTAATTTTACTAACAAGATTTCTCCAATTACAATTTGTATAGAAATTAACATTAAATTATAGTAGCTAAATTGTTTAGTGCCAGGCCACATATTATATCATAAAATCACTTCTTATATATTTTGTTGTTTTAGTAGAATTAGTTGCCTTTTCAAAAAATATGCATATAGCCGGGCACAGTGGCGCACGCCTGTAATCCCAGCACTTGGGAGGCTGAGACAGGAAGATCACGAGTCCAAAGCCAGCCTTAGCAACTTAGTGAAGCTCTAAGCAACTCAGTGAGACCCTGTCTCTAAATAAAATACAAAACAGGGCTGGGGATGTGACTCAGTGGTGGAGTGCCCCTGGGTTCAATCCTCAGTACCAAAAAAAAAGCATAGTTTTCTATGCTTTTGTCATTAATTCTTCAAAAAATCTAATGTAGTACATAAGATAATCCATCTTTTAATTTTTTTCTTCTGAAAGAACTTCCTCTGGAGTCTTCCCTCTGCCTCCAGCAGTCAGGGCAGGCTGCTTTGTAGGCCTAGTACCCACACATCATTCTGGTCTTCATTTTTCGGGCCATTACCTTTGTGACTCCGCTGTGTAGGACTTCTCAGTTTGGGGTCTTGAGCCATCTCCACTCTTCATTTATCCCTTTGGTTTTATGAACCACAGGTGATGTGATTAGAAAAATGTTGAGTCAATGTATCTTCTGAAATGCCTTTCTTTTATTATTCTTCAGGTTTTAATCCTTCTAGCACTTAGAGATGAGCTAAACATCAATTCTAGAGTGCCAATAATTTTTCCATCTTGAGTATTATGGTAGGGGTTCAGCATTCCTATTAGCAATACTCTTCTTTGTGAACTTACTTTCTGAACACTTTTAAGATTTTCCCTTTAAAGCCCCAGTGTTCAAAAATGCCATGATGCTGTGCCCTAGTGTGTACTTCCTTAATTCATTACACCATCCCATTCAATGGACACTTTCAGTCTTGGAACCTGAGAAATGTAGCCCTGCATTTTTTCAGGAGTGGGGGGGTCTTGATACTATTTCTTTCCTCTTTCACTTACTCTCTCTTAATTCTTATATGACAACTCCTAATCATCAGATTTTAGTTTATTCCACTGTGATATCCTCAGTAGCCAGATCAATGCCAGATACTTCTCAATAAAACACTATTGAATATGATAACTAGGATACTAGACTTTTTGGTTTATTTCAGTTTTCCTTTTTATTATGAGTTTCCCTTTGTCCTTTCCCCCATATTTCGAAGTGGTTCCCTCATTGTTAAACTCCTAATTCTTATGTAATAATATCTGTTTCCAGATTAATATTTTCATTCTAAATATCTTTATTTTCACTCAGTAGTCTTTTTATACTTCATCTTTCTTTCATGTCTTTCTTTTCTCTTAGTTTATCAATGACTGCAATTTTGCTAAGAATACTATAAATATTTTCATCTCCTCTGAGATTTTTCCCTGATTTTTTTTCTCATGGTTTTTGTCTCAGATTGAAATAATTGTTCAAATCCTGGGACACAGCAATTCATGTGTTAAAGTGAGGCACAAAAGTAGATTGTAAAGTCTGCTAGTGGGAAAATTCATTGGTTTTCAGGTCTTATGGCAGAGTGGTTGATAGAGCCTGTGTGTTTTCAACTAGCTTCAAAGGTAGAAGTATCTACAAAGTTCTTTTCCTGCCTCCCACTCCACAGTTTTCTTGAGGAAAGAATCTATCACTTCCTTATGTAAAGAGCAAACAACTTAGCTAGAAAAATAAGTTTTTTATGGTTTGTCCACGTCTTCACTTAATTACCTTGTTTTTCTATTCTTTTTTGTTTTGGTACCAGAGATTGAATCCCGGGGTCCTTAAACACTGGACCACATCCCCAATACCCCTCACCCCGGTTTTTTAAATTTTTTATTTTGAGAAAGGTTCTCACTAAGTTGCTTAAGACTGTGCTAAATTGCTGGAGGTTGGTCTAGAACTTGTAATCCTCCTGCCTCAGTCTCCTGAGTCATTAGGATTACAGGTGTGTACCACCTCACCTGGCTACAATTACCTTGTTTCTAAGTTCTCTATTGAATCTGGCATCCTAAAGTCTAGAATGTTTCTGATTCACTTTTATCACTTACTTAAACCTCCTGCCCCATATCAGAATTAAAGACAAACAGCCACATAGCCGTGGAGGGAACCTGGAAGACTAATTGCTCATTCACAAGTTCAGCTCTCTCTTTCTTCCCATCTTTGGTGACTTTTCTTGCCTTCCAATTCCTCAGATATTCCAAGGCCTGGTAAGGGTGTTTGTTGTTTTGTGGCTCTTCCTTCTTCAGGTAGTTATAAGCTTCTTGTTTGGTCTTTGTCCTTACAGATCTCCACCCTATCGCTTTTCCCCATAAGGTTTTAATTTTTTTCTCACATTTTAGTGGTATTTGAAAGGAATTATTTAAATATAAACATGTAAACTCAACCCTCCATGTTTAGTTGTATTTCCTTTCACTCTTTAATCATGACCTCAGGTTTCTGTCCCTCTCTCCATATTAAAGCTGCTTTAAGAAGGATCAATAAATGACATTCTGAATTCTAAAACACACTGATGATGACAGCCTGTACATACATCCATATCCAGCCTAGGTCTCTCTTCACATCAATATACACAAGTGTGTTCTGGGCATCATTTACAAAATTGGACTCACTGTTTCCTGTACCTCTCTTAAATATTATTGCCTTAAACAATAACAACATTCACTGTACTACTCAAGCTTGAAACTGGGTATTTCCTCTCTCCCTCATCCTTCCCATCCATTCCCATCCAGTAACAAAATTCATTAGGTATGACTGGGTGTGTTTTACACAATTGTCTCCCTGCTGTTCTCAGTGGTAATGCTTTAGTCCACTTCTTCATTAATACAACCTGGGCACAGAAATAGTATGATTATTCTTTCTTCCACTTTCCATAATGTCTTCCACCTTCCATAATGTTGCAAGTAGAAACTGTCTTGCAAACAAATCTATTCATGCCATTGCCTAAAGCAGCCATGTATTTTTCAAAATAATTCTTATCACAAGTCACAAACAACTCAAACGAGCTAAGGTACTTTGTGGCTCACATTACCAAACCACTGAGAAGGGAGACTTGCCCTTGCAGAACTGAAGTGGGCAGGGGATTTGAATACCATGAAGAGGCTCCCTGGATCTCTGCTTTGCTTCCCTTGGTATATTAGGTTTATGAACTGAAACCAACTATGTCCACAAGCCTGGAGTCTTAGCCATTGAGAATCTGGAGGGCACACTTTACCAGCTTAGTACAAAAAAAGCAGAGGCTTTGAGTTCCTTATTTCCAGTTTTAAAAATCATAAAGAAATATTCTGATAGGCCCAGCTTGGGTTCCGTGTCCATTTCTACAGCTAATAGGGATGGAGAAGGTTATAGAATTTATTAGACTGAAGGAGGAAGACATCACCTTTCCCACCCACCCCTTACCAAATACATACAAAAGGAAAGCAATAGTAGTTGTCCATCATGTAACTTACACTGCATCTGGACTTGAATCCAGCACAGTCCCTAACTGTGTAACTGGAACAAACTTTTTGTCCTCTAAGTGCCTTAGTCATCTCAGGTATAAATGAGGGCAATGACAGTAATTACCTCATAGACTTGCTTTAATCAGTGTAAAAATTTTAGACTGTGTCAGCTCCATCGTAAGTGATAAGAGAATACCAGTCATGCATAAACAATTTAAATTCCCTTTAGCATGACAAAGCCCATCACAAAGCTCCTGCTTAATGCTTCAGCATTATTTCTCATACTAGTCCTCTTAGCTGCAGTTCCAAAGTGCACTGAACAACACACATCTCCACGCTTCCTGGTCCTTGCACATGTTCTCTCTTTCTCTGAAATGCCCTACCCTAATTTTGTATATCATTTAAGCTTCAGTTGAATATTAAAATACTTACACTCCAATTTGGTAATTTTTATCCTAAATTATGCAAAATGTAGTCAAATACGCAGAACAACTTTAATTGTTCCTCTTAAGAACTGAAGTAGGAAGCAACCCTTTTCCTTTCTCTCTTTACTTTGCTCTGATTCCATTATAAAAGGTCCCATGGACGCAGATCGGTGCAGATCAAATGCTCAGAATTCCAATATACCATTAAGTTCCCCAATGGAACTACCATGTTCACAACTCATGACCTCTCAAACACAGTGCATCTGAAGCTAATTCAAACTTACTACTATTAAAGCATTTTTCTCTCCCTGTAACAGTTCTCCTAAATGAAATCATGGAATCATCAACCTTCCAGAGGCTCCTGCCACCCATACTATCTACTCTCCAAACTTGTGTGTGAACCTTTCTTATTGCAGACTTTGCATTCCACCTCCATATCTTCACCCTTTGTGATGAGTGCTTCAGCCAGTGAGATCATGGGTCTCTTTGATTAAAACTCTTCAGTAGCTTTCCCTTTTCTCTAACAGGAAGCCCAATATCCCCAGCCTGACATGTGAAGTCTTGCATGACCTGGATACTACCCACCTCTGCATTATCATCCCTTACTAAACACCTGCCAGCATATCTGACTTGAGTCCTCCAATGTACCAAGCTGCTTTCTAGCTAGTGTGTGATCACAGTGCCTTTTTTTTTTTTTTTTCCTTTTTCTGGTTTGTTTTTATGCTTCAAGCACTCCTTCTCCAGTTCCTAAAACAGATAAATCTACTTCTACTCCAGTCTCAGCTTAAATGTCACTCTAACAGGGAAATCATGGCTGACTCATCATGCCAGACAAGTTCTTTCCATTTTTGTGGCATGTTATTCTTCATCTTCACATCCAAGACAGCATTTTAATTAATTCATTCTGTAATTAACTCCTTACTATCATTTTTTCCATCATTTTTTAATAAGTCACTCCAAGGACAGGTTTTGCCTTATATATGAACAAAACCCCATTTCCTATTTTTTTTTTTTTTGGAACCGGGGATTGAACTCAGGGACATTTGGCCACTGAGCCACATCCGCAGTCCTATTTTGTATTTTATTTAGAGACAGGGTCTCACTGAGTTGCTTAGGGCCTCGCTAAGTTGCTGAGGCTGGCTTTGAACTCGGGATCCTCCTGCCTCAGCCTCCCGAGTCACTGGGATTACAAAACCCCATTTCTTTAGAAAGTACCTATCATATAGTTAATACATGTAAATATTTTTAATAAGTTGAATGGTCAATATTTGGTGAAAAGTGATAAATCCTTTCAAGGTAGTATTCTTTCCATGTCATTAAAAAAGATTCATTGAAAACCATTGACATGAGGAAATGCCCATCACAACTGTGAATGGAAAATGCCAAATACAAATTATATACATGGTTTTTCAAATCAGTAAAAGGACACAAAAAATAGATGCAAACAATACTCTACTTCTGCAAAATGCCCGTATTCTAATCGTTAGATTCTCTCATCACATGAGATGGAAAAGTACTACTAAATTTGATGATCAGTTGTTGAGAGAGAAAAAGAGAGAATGAGAGAGAGATTATGTTGCATTTTCTGGTTGGGTCCCAGATGAAAAAGGGCTTTGAAACACATAAGGCAAGACACAAGAGGGAGAATCTGAGTGATACAGCACAAGGAACACTCAGCCAGCCATTCAATCACTTTTAAGACAAAAGGGAAACAGAACACTGGGAATGTGGGCAACTTCTACAGCTACAAAAGGCAAGAAGTGTTTCTCTCCCAGAGACCCCAGAAGACAGGCCATCCTGTGAGCACCTTACTTGTATTCCTATGAGACACAATTGGACTTCAAGTCACCATGTTACAGCAAAATGTTTCAACAATAGGCAATTCTACAACAGGATATACAAGCATAGGAGAGTTTACATTTTTTTCTCCTTTTCAAGATTTGTATAGTTTTATAGGCAAGGATTCTACAACTACCACCAAGCCATATTTTCCAGTACAGTCTCCAGCATTATGCTTAAGATTGCTATATATCTACATATCCCATGAAGTTAAAAAAATAATCTGGAGAAACTATCTGGCTCACAAAGACATATTAAATAAAAATGTAGGCGGCAAATGCCCAGAGATCTATCCAGAGAAATTTCATATTTTTTTTTCATGTGAAAATGATGAATGAATTTTCAGTTATATTAATATTATAAAAGGACTATAGAAAATGTCTATATAGTTTGATGGCTTTCAGCAATGAAAGAAAGAAATAGTTCCCAGGATAATATTATTATCCTTTTACTCTTTTATCCTCTTATCCTTTTATAGCAGTAATAAACAAAAAAAAAAAAGGATTTAGGGATCTGGGAAGCATATTATATTTCCTGAATGGGGAAGAAAAGGGAAATTTTCTCATTGGGAAAATTTGTATTGCCAGCATTCCCTAGATATTTAATTCTTGAAATAAATTTCTCTGATTAGAATGCACATGGACATCTGATAACATTTATATTTAAGGAAGTTGTAAGACAAACTCTTTAAGGGTAAGTGAATATGTTTTTAAGATTATAAAAATATGTTCGCCCTGGAATTATGAAATCAACAATATAATTCTCAATTCTACTAGAAGGGAGTATAAATTCACCTTTGGAAAATCTGAAATTTAAATTACCATAGACTGTAAACTTTCTTTATAAAATTGAAATAGTAACTTCACAATATTAGCTGTATTCCCTCAATTACATGGATATTAGATGCTCAAATAACTTGTACAATTTCATTTTTAGAGAATTTTCTAGTTACTTCCTAGAAAATAAAGATATTAAAATCTTGATTTTTTGCACATGATCAAAAACTTCACATGATCTGAAACACATGATCTGAAACTTCATAGATATGATACTGACACCATATGAGAGGAGAAAATTACATGTAGAGAGAGAGGACACCTAATAGAAAAATGGGGGAGGTAGGTGTTGGGAAATACTGGTGCAAAGCATTCATAAAAATCAACTTTATTTCCCTCTAGCACCTTCTGGTGGCCAACAGTATACTGCAGAATACTGGAAAATTTTCAGAAAGAATCTACTGCAAACATTATTTGTCATTTGAAGTTTCGTTTAATACTTCAGAAATGTAACTTCATTTAAAATTTTTCCTGATTCTCCAGTTATATATTCACAAGGTGACCATTTCATATGAGAGAATATATAATTTTCCTTCTAGAACTGAACATCTTTGAGTTAATTTATTTGTAGGCACTGCAAATTTTTTCAATCTTCAGTCTCAGAAGAAAATTTCAAAGTGTAAGATCAACTAACAGCACTGGACACATATACACAAGTGCCTACATATGTGATCTGGCCCACATTATATGAAAGCAATTTTAAGAAAAATATGCAATGCTTTTCCTCACTAGCTTGAAAATGTGGTGGTACATAATATCAGTAATATCTAACATTTCCTGTCACTTTCCTAAATGTATACCTGTAATAACTTCAAAATGCTACAAATATTATCTCTTGCTTACACAATAAGCTAATGAAAAGTGTTATCCCCATTTCATGAATATAGACAAATAGTATTTTCTTTAACAAGTAGAAAATCTTAGGAAACAAAGACTCAAGTGTACTTTCATATTCAAAGAATAAATGAATGAAAACAAATCTTCATGACTAAATATATCAGTTG
>JAJEJO010001036.1:260771-283131 GCA_020662805.1 Glaucomys volans | reverse complement strand
GTCATTTGACTTTAAATTGGAATTGCATTGAATCTGTACAGCACCTTTGGTAGAATGGCCATTTTAACAATATTAATTCTGTTTATCCAAGAACATGGGAGATTTTTCCACCTTCTAAGGCTTTCTTCCATTTCTTTCTTTAGTGTTCCATAGTTTTCATTGTAGAGGTCATTTCCCTCTTTTGTTAGATTGATTCCCAAGTATTTTTTTGAGGCTATTGTGAATGGAATGGGTTTCCTAATTTCTCTTTCAGAGGATTCATCACTTATTAATAGAAATGCATTAGATTTATATGTATTGATTTTATATCATGCTACTTTGCTGAATTCATT
Source organism: Glaucomys volans (assembly GCA_020662805.1). Lineage (NCBI taxonomy): Eukaryota > Metazoa > Chordata > Mammalia > Rodentia > Sciuridae > Glaucomys > Glaucomys volans. Next base: position 282,799 of record JAJEJO010001036.1, on the reverse strand, counting down.
TATTAGTTCTAGAAGTTTTCTAGTGTAGTTTTTTTGGATCCTCTAAATATAGAATCATGTCATTGGCAAATAGTAACAGATTGAGTTTTTCTTTTCCTGTTCATAACCCTTTAATTTCCTTGGTCTGTTTAATTGCTCTGGCTAGTGTTTCAAGGACAATGTTGAATAGAATGGCATCCCTGTCTTCCTCCAGTTTTTAGAGGGAATGCTTTCAGTTTTTCTTAATTTAGAATGATGTAGGCCATAGGCTTAGCATAGATAGACTTTCCAATGTTGAGGTATGTTCCTACTATCCCAATTTTTTCCAGTGTTTTGAGCAAGAAAGTGTGCTGTATTTTATCAAACACTTTCTCAGCATCTATTGAAATAATCATCTGATTCTTAGCTTTAAGTCTATCAATGTGATGAATTATGTTTATTGATTTCCAGATGTTGAACCAAATTGAACCCCTGGGATAAACCCCACTTGATCATGGTGTACTAGCTTTTTGTATGCAATTTGCCAGAATTTAGTTAAGGATTTTTGCATCTACATTCATCAGGGATATTGGTCTAAAGTTTTCTTTCCTTGATGCGTCTTTGTCTGGTTTTGGTATCAGAGTGATACTGGCTTCATCGAATGAGTTTGGAAGGGTTCCCTCATTTCCTATTTCCTGGAATAATTTGAGGAGTATTGGTATTAGTTCTTCTTTAAAAGTCTTGTAGAATTCAGCTGAGAATCCATCTGGTCCTGGGCTTTTCTTGGTTGGTAGGCTTTTGATGACTTCTTCAATTTCTGTGTATGAAATTGATCTGCTTATGTTGTGTATGTCTTCCTGATTCAGTTTGGGAGGACTGAACATTTGTCAATACCTTTGATATTTTCTATTTTGTTGGAGTATAGATTTTCAGAGTAATTTCTAATTATGTTATGTATTTCAATGGTGTCTATAATGATTTTTCCTTTTTCATCATGAATTCTAGTAATCTGAGTTTTCTCTCTCCTCTTTGTTAGTGTGGCTTGGGGTTTATTAATTTCGTTAACTTTTCCAAAGAACCAACTTTTTGGTTTGTCAATTTTTTCAATTATTTCTCTTGTTTCAATTTCATTGATTTCAGCTCTGATTGTAATTATTTCCTGTCTTCTACTACTTTTGGCATTGATCTGTCCTTTTCCTAGAGCTTTGAGATGTAATGTTAGGTTATTTAGTTGTTGACTTTTTATTTTTTTTTTAATGTATGAGCTCAATGCACTGAACTTTCCTCTTAGTACTGCTTTCAGAGTGTCCCAGAGATTTTGATATGTTGTGTCATTCTAATTTATCTCTGAGAATTTTTTATTTCCTCCCTGATGTCTTCTGTTATCATTGCATCATTCAATAGCATATTATTTAGTTTCCAGGTATTGAAATAGATTTGTTTTTTATTATATACTTGGTTTCTAATTGCATTCCATTATAGTGTGATAGAATACGAGGTAGTATCTCTATCTTTTTTGTATTTACTAATGGCTTCTTTGTGGCATAGTATATGGTCTATTTTGGAGAAGGATCCATGAGATGCTGAGAAAAAGGTGTATTTACTTGATGATGGATGAAATACTCTATACATGTCCATTAAGTCCATGTCATTGATTGTATTATTTAGTTCTATACTTTCTTTTTTCAATCTATCCAATGGGGGGAGCAGTGTGTTAACACTATTATTCTGTTTTGATCTATTTGATTCTTAAAATTGAGAAGGATTTGTTTAATGTACATAGATGCTCCATTGTTTGGGGCATTAATATTTAAAACCATTATGTCTTGCTGGTTTATGGTTCTCTGAATCAGTATGAAATGTCCTTCTTTATCCCTTCTGACCAACTCAGATTGGAAGTCCACTTTGTTTGATATGAGGATAGAGACTCCTGCTTTTTTACAGAGTCCATGTGCATGGTATGTTTTTCTCCATCCCTTCACCTTTAGTCCATGAATGTCTTTTTTTTTATGAGATGAGCCTCTTGAAGGCAGCATATTGTTGGGTCTTTTTTAAAAATCCAATCTGCCAGTCTATGTTTTTTGATTAATAAGTTTAGGCCATTAACATTCAAGGGTATTATTGTGATACGATTCACATTTCTGGCCATTTTGGCTTATTTTTGCTTTTTACCTTGACTTGGTTTCTCCTTTGATTAGCTTTCCATTAGGGTAGTTCCTCCCTTTGCTGACTTGCATTGTTGTTTTTTACTTCCTCCTCATGAAGTATTTTGCTGAGAATGTTCTCTAGTGCAAGCTTTGTAGTTGTAAATTTTTTTAGCTTTTGTTTATCATGGAAAGATTTATTTCATCATCAAATCTGAAAGTTAGTTTTGCTGGGTATAAGATTCTTGGTTGGCTTGTTCTTTCAGAGCTTGAAATATATTGTTGCAGGTCCTTCTAGCTCTTAGGGTCTGGTCTGAGAAATCTGCTGATATCCATATTGTTTTTTCCTTATATGTAATCTGACACTTCTCTCTTGCAGCCTTTAAAATATTATCTTTATTTTGTATGTGAGGTATTTTCATTAAAATGTGCCCTGGTGTGGATCTGTTGTAATTTTGCACATTTGGTGTTCTGCATCCCTCTTGTATTTGATTTTCCATTTCATTCTTCTGCTCTGGGACATTTTCTGAAATTATTTCATTGAAAGGCTGTTCATTCCTTTGGTTTTTATCTCTGTGCCTCCTTCAATCCCAATAATTCTTTGATTTGATCTTTTCATGTTATCCCATAGTTCTTTTAAGTTCCATTCAAGATTTCTTAACATCTTCTCAGTTTGGTCAACTTTATTTTCAAGATTAAATATTTTATCTTCATTACCTGAGATTCTTTCTTCCATGAGATTTATTCTGTTGGTGATGCTGTCTACTGAGTTTTTAATTTCATTTCTTGTTTCTTTCATTTCAAGTATTTATGTTTTTTTTTCAGAATCTCTATCTCTTTATTAAAGTACTCTTTTGCTTCCTGCATTTGCTCTTTTAACTGTTTATTGAGTGATCATGCACTACCTGCATTTGCTCTCTTATCTCATCTTTTGCTTCACAGATTATTTCAATTATGTTCATTCTAAACTCTTTTTACATCATGTCTACTGCCACGCTGTCATTAGATTCTATCAAAATAGCATCTTGATTTGTTAGGGACACTTTCTTCCCCTGTTTTTTCATATTATCTCTGTGTATTCTCCTCTACCTGTGAAGATCTGAGGTATTGCAGCTTCCTCCGTAGGCTTCATGTCATCCTTCAGGTTTCTAATAACTCTCCTTTGAGGGGGAGATAAATATCAGCAGCACCCGATACAAACAATATTCAGCCCTACACCAGATACCCTCTATAAAGACATTAGACCAGAATCCCTGTACCAATGTAGGCCCAAACCTTCATCATGCTGGCTTAGGATCAGACTTCCTTAACAAGACACCCAAAGTACAAGAAATCATAGCAAGGATCAATAAATGGCAAGGATCCAAGTGAAAAAGCTTTTCCTCAGCAGAGGATACAAACAATAATGTGAAAGGTGAGCATATGGAGTCAGAGAAAATCTTTTCCACATGCACTTCAGATAGAGCACTGATCTCCAAAATTTATAAAGTAATTACAAAACTTTACACCAAAATTTACAAAGAACCCAATCAATAAATGGGCCAAGGAACTGGACAGACACTTTACAGAAGAAGATATACAGGTGATTGATAAATATATGGAAAAGTGTTCAACATCTCTAGTAATTAGAGAAATGCAAATTAAAACAACACTAAGATTTCATCTTACTCCAATTAGAATGACTTTTATCAAGAACACAAACCATAATAAATGCTAGTGTGTCTGTGGGGAAAAAGGCACACTTGTACATTGTTGGTGGAGTTGCAAATTGGTGCAGCCATCTTGGAAATCAGGTAGAGATTCCTCAGAAAACTTGGAATGGACCCACCTTTTGACCCAGTTATCCCACTCCTTGGTTTATACCCAAAGGACTTAAAATCAGCATACCATAGTATTGCAGCCACATCAAGGTTTACTGAATCTCAATTCACAATAGCTAGATTGTGGACCAACCTAGATGCCCTTCAACAGATGAATGGATAAAGAAACTGTGGTACATATGCAATTATAAAAGGTAATAGAGGCAATTGAATTTAGCATTTTGTTGAGTGAATTCTTTGACACTGAAATGAACCCCAGTTTGGGGCATATAAAAAAAGAAAATGTCTTACTGAAAAGATAGTCACACAATGGTGGAAGAGTTATCCATCTCAGCAGATTGCAAATTTCAACACAGAAACACAGGAACTATGCTGGGTGCAGTGGCACCTGTCTATAATACTAGCTACTCATGATGGTCTCTCAGAAGGATCACAAGGTTGAAGCCAGCTTTGGAAACTTGGTGAGACTGTATGTCAAAATAAAAAAAGAAAATGGGCTGGGGATGTAGCTAAGGGTAGAGGCCCCTGGGCTCAAATACCTAGCACTACACACACACACACACAGACACACAGACACACACACAGACACAGACAGACAGACACACACACACACACAGTGTATATAGAAAAGTAATAGGAAACATGAGAAAACTGGCATAAAAATGCTTCCAGAAGTTCATAATGCCACAATAACTGAATCAATAGACACTGAAGTAGATGAAATACCAAATGATTTTAAAACTGAGGGTTAAAAAAGATCATTTTAGTCAGCTCTAGCATTAATGTGACTAAAATACCTGAGAAGGGGAGGAGAAAAAGATTGGTTCATTAGTCAGAGGTCTCAGTTCACAGACTGTTGACTTCATTGCTCTGGGCACAAGGTAAGGTAGCACATCATAGTGCAAGGGCATGGAGGGAAGTAGTCCCCCTTGTGACAGTAAGGAAGGAGAGAGTGGGAGGGAGAAGGGGCTTCAGTGAAAATATACCCTTTCAGGGCACAGCCCAGTGACCCACTTCCTTCAGTCACACCACACCTTCCTACAATTATCATCCAGTCACTCCATTCAAACTAGGATGGACTGAATAGGTTATAGTGCTCAATCCAATCACTTCATCTCTGAATATTTCTGCATTAACTCAGTAAATTTTGGGGGACACCTTATATGCAAAGTATAGTAATGATCAATGAATTCAATAAAGATACAAATGAACAACTGAATTGATTGAAGAAGAATATAGTAGATAAATGAAAAATTCAATAAAGAGATAGTAATTCTGAAAAAGAACCAAATGGAAATCTCAAAATGAAAATTTCAATGTCTAGCACCAAAACACACATATAGACCAACTGTGCGCAATAGAAGACAAAGAGACAATCTCACATAAATACAGGTATCTCATACTAGACAAAGGCACCATGAACATACATTGCAGAAAACATAGCCTCTTCAACAAATAGTATTGGGAAAACTGGAAATCCAAAAGTAGAAAAATAAAATTAAACCCCTATCTCTCACCTTCACAAAACTCAATTAAAAGTGGATCAAGGATCTAGGCAGTTGACCTGAGAACCTGTACCTTCTAGAAGAAAATATGGCCGCCAAATCCATCATATCAGCCTAAGAACTGAATTACTCTACAAGATTCCTAAAGTGCAAGAGGAAAAATCAAGAATCAATAAATGGGGGCTGGGGTTTTGGCTCAGTGACAGAATGTTTGCCCAGCACACGGAAGGCACTTGATTGGATCCTCAGCACCACACAAAAATAAATAACTAAAATGAAGGTGTTATTTCCATCTACAATTAAAAAAAAAAAAGAAACAAAACCTTTTTTTAAAAAGAATCAGACACTCCAGAAGACCCCACGTAAAACTCCTGAGAAGAGAAGCTGAGAATATTTTGAACTCCAATGGAAAGAATTCTATCTATTCATCAAGACATTTTTCTTATTTTTTTTTTTTTTAAAAAATTTTTTTTCACTGTTTACTTGTTACCTTAATGGTATATGGATGTTTATACAGCCTTCTATTTTTTTCCTCTAATCTCCATATTTTGGAAACCTGTTATTTGACATGGATAGTTTTTTGTGACCTAAGATGTTTGATTAATATGTTTTAGTTTTGTTTTGTACTTTTTAATTTTTATGTTAATTTTTGCTTTATATATTTTTTCCCAACCTCTTCCCCTTAATTCTCTCTATTCTTCTGCTAACAGTCAATCTCTATTCGCTCACTCTTCCTTTTCCACTTGTCTTCTTTCCTTCTCTCTCATAGGCATCACATCCTATATCACTCCTGTTCTCTCCCTGAACATCATATGAAAATGTAAACCATTTTGCAAACTTGCTCTTTTTATTTTAGGCAATAACTGATTATATCATTTCTTTTCATTTATACTTAACATTATACATGTCATAGTAGGAACTATTTGGTTTAATGCTGTAAATTCTTTGCATTGGTTGCTATTATTTGTTTCTCCCTAATCAGCGAGGTACTACAAATTATCAGGGCAGAGATTCTACTGACTCAGATTCATACTGTCAGGTGGGTAGACACAACAACATGAAAACCAAGGAAACAAATCAACCCAAGCAAACCAAGACATTCCAAAAACAGAATTCATCAACACCACAGTGGAAGAAATGTCAGGGAAGCAGTTTAGAATGTACATAGTTAATCTGATCTGTGGTGTAAAGGATGATGTAAGAGAGCAAATACAGGTGAAAAACATCGCTTCAATAAAGAGATATTCTGAAAAAAAACCCAGAAATGGTTGAAATGAGGGAAATTATAAACCTAACTAAAAACTCAATGGAAAGCATCACAAACAGACTAGACCACTTGGAAGAGAGAACCTCAGGAAAGACACACAAAATATATAATCTTGAAAACAGAATTGACCATGGAGAGAAAACTTTAAAAAATATGAACAGAACTTCCCAGAATTATGGGATAACATGAAAAGACCACATTTAAGATTTATCAGGATAAATGAAGGTGAAGAGATACAAGTGAAAGGGATGCACAAGGTTGTCAGTGAAATAATGTCAGAAAACTTCCCTAACTTAAAGAATGCAATGGAAAATCAAATACAAGAGGCTGACAGGACCACAAATGTGCAAAATTACAGCAGACCCACACAAGCACTTTGTAATGGAAATGACTAACATACAGAATAAAGATACAATTTAAAAGGCTGCAAGAGAAAAATATCAGATGACATACTGTGAGAACCAATATGGACAAGAGCTGATTTCTCAACTGAGGCCCTTGAAGCTGGGAGGTCCTGGAATAACATATACCAAGTGCTGAAAGAAAATGGATGCTAACCTAGAGTGCTATATACAGAAAAATTAACATTCAGAGTTGAAGAAGAAATAAAATCTTTCCATGATGAACAAAAATTAAAGGAATTCATAACCAGAAATCTGAACTTCAGAATATTCTCAACAAAATATTTCATGAAGATGAAATGAAAAAAGAATTGAAAACAAAAGAAGGGAGTAATTACACTAAAGGAATGGTCAATTGAAAAAGAAACAATTCCAAATTCAAAATGAGGAATAAACAAAAATGATGGGGAACACAAACCGTATCTCTGTAATATCCTTGGACGTTAATGGTGCAAACTCATTAATTAAAAGACTTAGGCTGGCAGATAGGATTAAGAAACAAAAACAAAAAATATACTGTCTCCAAGAGACTCACCTCATAGGCAATGATATTCATACTGAAGAGGAAAGGATGGAAAAACACATATCACTCACATGAATTGTCTAAACAGGCAGAGGTTTCCATCCTCATATCAGGTAAAGTGGACTTCAAGCCACTTCAGTTAATCAGAAGGGACATAGAAGGTCATTTCATACTGTTTAAGGGAATTATACATCAACAAGGCATAACAAACTTAAATATTTATGCCCCTCAAAATAAAGCATCTACACACATCAAGGAAACCCCTCTCACTCTCAGGAATCATATAGACTACAACACAATAGTAATGGGTGACTTTAACACACCTCCCTTATGGTAGGACAGATACTCCAAATAAAAACTAAATAATGAACCTATAGAACTAAATAATACAATCAGTAATTCAGACTTAACAACATAAATAGAATATTTCATCTATCAAAGAGCAAATCTTCTCAGCAGCACATGGATCTCTAAAACAGAGCGAATTTTATGTCATAAAGCAACTCTTAGGAAGTACAAAAAATAGAAATGCTGCCTTGTACTCTATCAGATCATAATGGAATGAAATTAGAAATCAATGATAAAATAAAAATAGAAGTTAGTCTAGCACATGGAGACTAAACAATGAACGATTGAGTGATGAATGGATAACAGAAGAAATCAGGGATGAATTAAAAAATTTTTCGAGGTAAATAAATATAGTGACACAACATATCAAAATCTCTGGAACACCATGATGTCAGTCCTACAGGAAAGTTCATTGCATTGAACTCCTTCATTGAAAGAGTAGAAAGTCAAAGAATAAATGACCTAATATTCCATCTCAAAGCCCTATTAATAGAAGAACAAATCAACACCAAAAGCAGTAGATGACAGGAAATAATTAAAACCAGTTAAAATAAATGAAACTGAAAGAAAAGAAAATTCAAAAAATTAACAAAACAAGAAGTTTGTTCTTTGAAAAAATAAGTAAAGTTGATAAACCCTTAGACATGCTAACAAAGAGAAAGAAAACTCAAATAACTCCAGTTCATAATGAAAAAGGAAATAAAATGACAGACACTACTGAAATACAGAAGATAATCAGAAATTGTTTTGGCAATTTATATTCCAATAAAATAGAGAATCATGAAAACATTGAGGAATTTCTAGAGACATATTACTATTCAAACTGAATCAGGAGGACATATATGATTAAGCAGACCAATTTCAAACAATGAAATAGAAGATGCTGTCAAAAACCTACCAATCAAGAAAAGTCCAGGATGAGAGGGATTGTCAGCTGAGTTCTACAAGACCTTCAAAGAAGAATTAATACTAATCATTTTCAAATTATACCATGAATAGAAAAGGAGGGAACACTTCCACACTCGTTCTATGATGCTAGTATCACTATGATACAAAAACCAGGCAAAGACACAAGAAGGAGAGAAAACTTCAGACCAAATCTGTGATAACCACAGATGCAAGAAGTCTTAATAAAATTCTGGCAAATGCCTAGCATACAGAATAAGGATTGGATTTTAAAGACTGCAAGAGAAAAATATCAGATGACATAGGGAGAAACCAATATGGATCTCAGCTGATTTCTCAACCCAGACCATCAAAGTTCAGAGGTCTTAGAACAACATATAACAAGCTCTAAAAGAAAATGGATTCCAACTTAGAATACTATACTCATCAAAATTAGGCATCAGATTTGAAGATGAAGTAAAAACATTACATGACAAACAAATGTTAAAAGAGTTCACAACTAGCAAGCCCACACTAGAGACCATTCTCAACAAAATATTTTGTTAAGATGAAATGAAAAAGAATCATAAAAACTAGCAAAGGGAAGAACTACACTAAAGGAATGGTCAATCAAAAAGAACCTATTTAAGTTAAAAGCCAGATATAAACCAAAATGATCAGAAATAAAAATCATATCTCAATGATAACCTTGAACATTTATGGCATAAATTCATCAATCAAAAGTAATAGACTGGCAGGTTGGGTTAAAAAACAAGACCCAACAATATGCTGCCTCCAAGAGACTCGCCTCATAGGAAAGACATCCAGAGACTGAAGGTGACAGGATGGGAAAGCATCACACATGGATTGCATAAACAAGCAGGGGTTTCTAAACTCATATGAAATGATGTGGACTGCAAGCCAAAGTTAATGAGAAGGGACAAAGAAGGACATTTCACACCACTTAATGAAATTCTAAAACAAGAAGAAAAAACAATTGTAAATATTTAGGCACCAAACAACAAAGCATCTATGTACATCAAACTCTTTTCAATTTCAAGAACCAAATAGACCACATCACAATAATAATGGGTGACATTAACACACCTCTCTCACTGATGGATGGATCTGCCAAACAAAAACTAAATAAAAAACTATGGAACTAAATAATGCAATCAATACTTTAGACTTAACAGACATATATAGAATATTTCATCCATCAACATGCGAATACCCTTTCTTCTCACTTAATGACAGGAATTAGTACATACATGTCAATAATAACTCTGAGTGTAAATGGATTTAATTCACCCATCAAAAGACACACACTGCTAAATTGTATTTAGAAACAAGATCCAACTCTTTATTGCTTATAAGAAACACAACTCACTGGCAAAGACATACATAAATTTAAAATGAAAGGATGGAAAATGATATTTCTTGCAAATGGAATCTATACACAAGCAGGAGTAGCTACACTCATATTCAACAAAGCAGATTTCAAACCAAAATTAGAAGAGACAAATGTCACAACATATTAGTAAAGGGAATGATCCACAAAGATATAAAAATTGTTAATACATATGGCCTGAACTTTGGCACACCTAATTTCATAAAACAAACACTACTCAACATAAAGGGACAGATAGGCCCCAATACAATAATAGTGAGTGACTTCAATACCGAGTTGTTCTTAATAGACAGGTCATCCAGAAAAATAAGCAACACAGAAGCAACATATTTAAACTATACTATAGATCAAATGAACTTAATGGGCATTTATAGAATATTCTATCCAATATTAGAATATACATTATTTTTAGCAACTCATGCAACTTTCTCCAAGATAGATCATATTTTAGACCACAAAGCATGTCTTGGAAAGTACAAAAACATTAGTTTCCTGCATCTTATGAGATCAGAATTAAATGAAATTAGAAATTGACAGCAAGAGAAACTACAGAAACTAAACAAACACATGGAGATTTTCTTTGACCAGCACAGCCATTAATTCAGAAACCAGAGGTGCGAAGAGGGTGAAGAAAAGACAAACAGACACACATAGAGGAAGAGCTGGGGGCAGGTGGTTCAGCCAACCCCTGATGGGGGAAGAACAACCCTGAGCTCATGCAGCACGTATATTATATAGGATTTGTTACCAAAATGTTATTTGTGTGTAGGTTTTAGCAAAGTAGGCAGTCTGAAGGATGTAGGGGAACTTGCAAGACATTGAGGTCATCTTGTTAAGCCCAGAATTCTCTACCCCTGGGAGTTGTCTAAAGCCAAATTTCCAATAGATAGAACTGGTGCCTTTGTACATAGCCTCCTCTGGCCAGCATCACCACAGCAACTGGATCATCTTAATCTGCACTTTTGCATAAGAAGTTCTCGGCCCAACACAAGTCATGAGGGAATCAGGGACCATGGTTCAGGTCACCACTCTTCACATCTCCCTCTTTTTTATTTTTTAAATATAAATGATAAGCTATTATTTGGAATTGTCGGACTTCTTTTTGGAAGATGTGGCATCTTATTGTTATAACACAAAAGAGTATGAGTAGCAAACACATAATTAAAAAAAAGTGTCATACTCTGTGTTTAACATTCCAAGGATTAAAACCATTCACATAATCAAGCATTTGTTTTGCAAGTCGTGCAGGATCCACAAGATCATTCCTGCTCTTTTGAATCTCCTTGATATGATGACGTAACCCTATCAGGTCTACTGTTACTGTTTCTCTGCCAAATGCCATCAACTGATTTCTAACTTTCCCCGACGTATTACACTTTGCTGCTGTAACACAAACATATCTGTCGTCACCATGGCAATGAAGCCACCATCTGAAATTAAGAGCAGCAGTACATTTCTTATATTTATGACTATAGTTTTGGGGGCATTTAATTTAGTTTTTATCTTGTCATAAATATTTACCTGATTCTGTAGGGCTTTGGAAGTATTTTGAGCCAAATCATTAAGAAAATGAGCATTTTGAATGCTTTTGGACAAGGCTTTGGTGGATGTCACGGCAGAGACCAAAACAGATATTAAAGTGACTACTCCAAATACAACAAGACCAAGAACATGCTGGTGTCTATTCAGATGGATATAAGTCTGTTGTAGGACTTGAACTCCAGCATAAGAATACCAGGGCTATTAGCCGGGCATGGTGGCCACACCTGCAATCCCAGCACTTGGGAGGCTGAGGCAGGAGGATCACGAGTTCAAAGTCAGCCTCAGCAACTTAGCGAGGCCCTAAGCAACTCAGTGAGACCCTGTCTCTAAATAAAAGTACAAAATAGGGCTGGGGATGTGGCTCAGTGGTGGAGTGCCGCTGGGTTCAATCCCCAGTACCTCCCCCCAAAAAAGAATATCAGGGCTGTGAAATATTAGCTGGGATCATAACAAAGGAGTGTTGGTACAACACAAACACTTCTTGCCATTTATTATGGCTACTGATGCAATTAGTTAGACTGCAAATTTGACAGGTCACATGGTATTTTTCTCCTGCCTGTTTACTTAAATATTTCCAGAAATTAAAACAGGGAAATTCTACACAGACCTTCAGGCCATAGCAGGAAGCCACTTTACATCTCTTGCCCCTAAGTTCAGCTTGGGAGTTGCCAGTATATTTGATAAAATCTAAGGCAGCTATCAAATGACACAGATCACTAATATGATTGCCATCACTGAAGGTCAAAATACTACTAAAAATCTTCCAGGAGTCATGAATTTCTGACACAGGTGCCTCTTATTGAATCTATGACACCAGTCCAGAATAGCTCCACCACTGCCAGGGACATTAGGCTGCACTGGCATGACATTGGTCCACTCTACCCCGTTAGAAAAGGCACCCAATTCTATTGTAGTATAATTAGGTCAGCAAGGTATTGGTGGATGCTCTGTGGGAAACATGGTCATGTCATTGGGGAACCCCATTTTTGTAACTGCCTGAATATGTTTTTAAATCCCAGGGCCCAGTGAAATTGGCTTCCCTGGCTCCCACATATGCTGTTTTTATTTCTGGCCCCACTTTTAAACAGTCAGTATTTTCATTTTCATCATGGGACCAGCATATAGGTAGCCTCCCACTATATCCAATATAATTAAATCCAATTGTTTAAATGGGGGTAATATGTTTATCTGAAAAGCTTGCCACCATGTGTGTATGATTAGTAATACTGGAATGGATTCTCCAGCCCACACAGCTAGATGCACTAAAGGAGGATCTAGGAATAGGTCAATAAATTTCCCCATGAACCCTACCTATCTGACAGCCCTGTAAGGCCAGGATAGCCACCAACCTGGTGGCTGGAGATTTCAGACTTCCCTGCTGTTTTGACCCTCTGTTCAGCCTGATGTGTGTCAGGCTCTTCATTTGTTTGAACTGTGTCTCTGGATCCTCGATGGTGATGATGAATAGCATGTTTGGGTGCACAGATAGGGTGAGCGGCACTTTCTGGAAAGACACGAGCATGGCCTCCACCCCACATTATCCTGGATCTGGTCCATTCCATGGCCTCGTCCGTGAATGTCTCCACCAGATGATCCTCATGGGCCTGCTGATGAGCCCTGTGTCGTTCAGCAGAAGTGCAACCCTCAGGATCACAATTCGAAAATTCAAAACAAAAAACATAACTCAAACAATTTTGAAACAGTTGTGTGGGATTCTCTCTCCCATTTATTTATTTATTTATTTATTTTTAAATCATAACTTAAGGGACAAATGAGTCTGTTCTACAAAGTCCTGGCCTTGGGGATTATAAGGAATACCAGTTCAGTGATCACTATGATATTGATCACAAAACTGTTGAAAAGAAGAACTGCTATGAGCTGGAATATTATCAGTTTTAATTTGTAGAGGGTGGCCCAGGACTTCAAAAGGAGCCAAATGGTGAGAAATGACTTGCTGTGTACCTTCTCCTTGGCCAGGAAAATTAGCAGAAGTCACCTGTCAGGCACATGAGAATTGTCACAGCCAGTGTAGTTGCTGAATTGAAAAGGGCTCCATGGTGAAAGATGGCTCAGTCCCCACCAATCGTGTGACTTGACTTCTGTCCTTAAGAATAAGCTAAGCAGCAAAATTATGAAATGGGATCCGTATAAGCACTGCAAGTCGGCCTTGCATCTTGTTTGTCTCGTAGGTGAAGACCTTATTATTTCCAGTTAACTTAGGTTGTTATATTGGATGTTGTACTTTGTAAGGCATTAGCAGACAATAATTATAAACTTTACAAGGAAAACAAAAGATGAAATTAACAAGAATAAAAACATATTTAGTTTTTACAATAGCTATAAATCAAGAAACAATTTTTTAACAATCTCAGACCTTTACTTAGCTATACATAATATTTCTTATTTAAGATCATAGTAATTTTTATAACAAAAATCTACCTTTTGAATGTAACTTTAAATGAACTTGAGTGTTTATCTTGACATAAAATAAGGTGAGAGCCAGAATCTTAACTCAGGTGAGTTGGCCTCTTGATAAACCTTAGGGATGGTGTTTTAGTTTTGAAACTGATTTTGTCTCTTTCTCAAATATTATTTTATAAAGTTTTATATATTATTTTTGAGTCTATATGAATCAGTTAACACAATTTAACATTACATCTGAAATGAGAATTAAACAAGTTAAGGGAGCACTTAACCCCCTTTTGTGGGAAAGTGGCAAAATGTCTTTACATACCATATTGTCAGTCTTTAAACAAACCAGGCTCTTCTTAGGCCTTTCAAAAATGTATTTAAGTTCCCATCCTGATGTAAAGAATAACACAAAATTTTATAACTCATGACAGATTGTTGTTATCTAATTACAAAATATTAAATGACATCAATGAATTTCCAACTATATTTGTTGTGATAGAAGTCTGTAAGAGACCACTGTCGTGGAAAACTCCAGTTTGGAGAACACCAGCTTGGTCAAGTGCTCTCCTAAGCCTTATGTTTTAAAGACTTGTATATGAATATTTCAGAATACAGAGAAGTCAGTAACAGCACCACAATTACACCGAGGTTTTTATATTAAGCAAGTTTAACTTTTAAAGAAAAAATTTGACTTAGTAATGCTGTGTAATACTCTAAAATGACAGTTGTTGTATCAGAGAAATTGTACAAACCCAATTCCTTTAAGACTAGTTTCTCTAAATAATAAAACTAAAGAGACACAGGAAATTTTCTCGTTGGGTAAGAGCAGATTAATGTTTTAAAAAATCCTTATTACTTTAACACATAAAGGGTTAAACTTTGGTTTACATCAGTGCATTAATATTGGACTTATGTCTGGGGAAAGGGCCAGTTTTCCTTCCCTCTCTCAGTCCTTTTTGAGGAAGCCTAATTAGTCTCTTGAAATGTAACAGATGTCTGTGAAAAGAGCCGATTTTTATTATCTGTTTCTGCAAGCATGCCTCATGCCAGAGACCTTGTGCTAGGTGGTCAACCTCATCGATTAGGGATTTCAAAAGAGGAAAAAGGCTTAAATAACTTTAACAATTGTACTAATGATATATAACCAATTTAGTCACACACAAACATTTTGAAATTTACTCTCTGTAAACTTTCACTTACTTAAACATTTTAAAACTTTTGACTTTACCATACAAAACCTTTTTATCCAGAGATATTTTCTTTTTACTAATTTTTTATATTTTTATTAGTTATAATTAGCTATACATGATGGTAGAATGCATTTTGACACATTATACATAAATGGAATATAACTTCTTATTCTTCTGATTGCACATGATGTAGAATTACAATGACCTGGGTAATCATGTCCTGACCACCCCAATAGACCTCCCCTTCCTTCACTCCCCCTTTTCTAATCCAAAGTACCTCTATCCTTCCCTAGCCCACTACTTAATATGAATTAGCATTCACATATCAAAGAGAACATTTGGCTTTTGTTTCTTTGGGGTTGGCATATTTTCTTGGCATGATATTTTCCAGATCCATCCATTAACTGGCAAATGCCATCATTTCATTATTCTTTAAGGCTGAATAATATTACACAACACTTTCTTTATCCATTCATCTGTTGAAGGTTACCTAGGTTGGTTCCATAACTTAGCTATTGTGAATTGAGCTGCTATGAACATTGGTGTGGCTGTGTCAATGTACTGTGCTGATTGTAAATCCTTTGGGTATAAACCAAGGAGTAGGAGATCGGAGTCAAATGGTGGTTCCATTCCAAGTTTTCTGAGGAATGTCCATATGACTTTCCATAGCGATTGTACCGATTTGCATTCCCATCAGCAATGTACGAGTGAACCTCTTTCCCCACATCCTGGCCAATATTTATTGTTGCTTGTATTCTTGATGATTGCCATTCTGAATGGAGTGAGATGAAATCTCAGTGTAGTTTTGATTTGCATTTCTATAATTAACAGGGGTGTTGAACATTTATTTATTATTTTTATTGTATTTCTTCTTCTGTGAAGTGCCTATTTGATTCCTTTGCCCATTTATGATTGGGTTATTTGACTTTTGGTGTTTTTTGAGTTCTTTACATCTGAGATGAGTGTGTTAAAGACATTTTCCCCATCTGTAGGTTCTCTCTTCATGTTCTTGATTGTTCCTTTGCTGTGAAGAAGCTCTTCAGTTTGATTCTATCCCATTTATTGATTCTTGATTTTACTTCTTGTGCTTTAGGGGCCTTGTTAAGGAAGTGACTTCCTAAGCTGACATGGTGGAGATTGGCCCTACTCTTTGTTGTTTTTTATTTTGATTTTTGTGGATACCAGGGGTTGAACTTGGGCACTCAACCAGTGAGCCATATCCCCAGTCTTAATTTATATTTTACTTAGAGACAGGGTCTAACTATATTCCTCAGTGCTTCATTGTTGCTCAGGCTAGCTTTGAACTTGAAATTCTCCTGTCTCAGCCTCCTGAGCCTCTGGGATTACAGGTGTGCACCACCATGCCCAGTCTACTCATTGTTTTATTATCTCTGCTCTAATGCCTAGGTCCTTGACCCTCTTTGAGTTGATTCTTGTGCAAGGTGAGAGACAGGGGTTTAATTTCATTTTGCTACATATGGATTTTCAGTTTTCTCAGCATTGTTTGTTGAAGAGGCTATCTTTTCTCCAATATGTTTTTGGTGCCTTTGTCTAGTATGAAGTAATTATATTTATGTGGTTTCGTCTCTGTGTCTTCTATTCTGTATGTTTGGACTCCCTGTCTGTTTTGGTGCCAATACCATGCCATTTTTGTTACTATGGTTCTGTTGTATAATTTAAGGTCTGGTATTATGATACCCCCTGCTTCACTCTACTTGCTAAGAATCTCATTGGTTATTCTGGGTCTCTTACGTTTCCAAAAGAATTTCATGATTTCTTTCTCTATTTCTACAAAGAACGTCACTGAGAATTTTATATGGATTGCATTAAATCTGTATAGTGCTTTTGGTAGTATGGCCATATCAGCAATGTTAATTCTGCCTATCCAAGAGCATGGGAGACCTTTCCACCTTCAAATGTCTTCTTCAATTTCTTTCTTCAGTGTTCTGTAACTTGTTACAGAACAATGTTCTGTAACATTGTGGAGGTCATTCACTTCTTTTGTTAGATTGATTCCAAATATTTAATTTTTTTGAGGCTATTGCGAATGGGGTAGTTTTCATCATTTCTTTCAGTGAATTCATCACTGAAGTATAGAAACATTAGATTTATGGGTGTTAATTATATATCCTGCTACATTGCTGAATTTATTTATTAGTTCTAGAAGTTTTACACAGAATTTTTTGGATCATCTAAATATAGAATCATGTCATTGGGAAACAGTGATAGTTCAAGTCTTATTTTCTTATTCATAGTCCTTTAATTTCTTTCTTCTAATTGCTCTGGCTAGAGTTTCAAGGATGATGCTGAATGAAGGTGGTGAAGGTTGGTTCAGTTCTTAGAGGAATGCTTTCAATTTTTCTCCACTTAGAATGATGCTGGTCTTGGGTTAGCATACATCGCTTTTACAATGTTGAGGTGTGTTCCTACTATTGCTCATTTTTCCAGTGTTTTGAACATGAAGAGGTGCTGCATTTTGTCAAAAACTTGTTCTGCATTTGTTGAGATGATCACTTGACTCTCATCCTTAAGTCTATTGATGTGATGAATTACATTTACTGACTTTTGATGTTGAACCAATCTTGCATCCCTGGGATGAATCCCACTTGATCATGGTGCACTATCTTTTTAACATGTTTTTGTACATGATTTTCCAGAGTTTTATTGAGAATTTTTGCATGTATGCTCATCATAGATGAACAGGTCATTAGTATGAATTTTTCTTTCCTTGATGTGTCTTTGTTGGTTTTGATATCAGGGTGATGCTAGCTTCATAGAATGAATTTGGAGGATTTCTCATTTTGTATTTCATGGGCTAATTTGAGGGGTATTGGTCTTAATTCTTCTTTGGAAGCCTTGTAGAACTCTGTTGAGAATCCCCCTGTTCCTGGACTTTTCTTGATTGGTAGGCTTTTGATGGCATCTTCTATTTCATTGTTTGAAATTGATCTGTTTAATCATGTATGTCCTCCTGATCCAGTTTGTGTAGGTCATGCATCTCTAGAAATTTGTTGATGACTTCCAGATTTTCTATTGGAGCATAAATTTTCAAAATAGTTTCTGATTATCTTCTGTATTTCAGTAGTGCCCATCATGGTATTCCCTTTTTCATCATAAACTTTAGAATTTGAGTTGTCTCTCTCTCTCTTTGTTGCCATGGCTAAGGGCTTATCAATTTTATTAATCTTTTCAAAGAACCAACTTTTTGCTTTATCAGTTGTTTCTTTTGTTTCAATTTCATTGATTTTTGGCTCTGATTTTAATTATTTCCTGTCTTCCACCGCTTTTGGTGTTGATTTGTCCTTCTTTTTCTAGGGTTTTGAGATGGAATGTTAGGTCATTTATTCTTTGACTTTCTACTCTGTTGATGAACCAGCTCAATGCAATAAACTTCACTATTAGGACTGCCTTCATGGTGTCCCAGAGATTTTAATAGGTTCTGTCAGTATTCTCACTAACCACTAGGTACTTTTCTTCATCCCTGATTTCTTCTGCCATCCATTGTCATTCAATAGTGTATTATTTAGTCTTCAGTTGTTAGACTAGCTTCTATTTTTTATTTTATCATTGATTTCTAATTTCATTCCATTTTGACCTGATAGAATACAGGTATTATCTCTTTTTTTGTATTTCTGAGAGTTGCTTTGTTGCATAAGATATGGTCTATTTTAGTGAAGGATCCATATGCTAGTGAGAAGAAAGGGTATTTGCATGTTGATGGATGAAATATTCTATATGTGTCTGTTAAGTATAAAGTATTAGACTTTAATACTAAAGTATTATTTAGTTCCATAGTTTCTTCATTTAGTTTTTGTTTGGCAGATCCATCCATCAGTGAGGGAGGTGTGTTAATGTCACCCATTATTATTGTGATGTGATTATTTGATTCTAGAATTTGAAAGGGTTTGATGTACTTTGTCGTTTGGTGCATAAATAATTACAATTGTTATGTCTTGTTGTTTTATAATTCCATTAAGTGGTGTGAAGTGTCCTTCTTTGTCCTTTCTCATTACCTTTGGCTTGAAGTCCACTTTATCTGATATGAGTCTAGAAACTCCTGCTTATTTATGCATTCCATGTGAGTGAACTTTTTTCCCATCCTTTCACCTTCAGTCTCTGGATATCTTTCCTATGAGGTAAATCTCTTGGAGGCAGTATATTGTTGGGTCTTGTTTTCTAATCCAATCTGCCAGTCTATTGCTTTTGGCTGATGAATTTATGCCATAAATGTTCAAGTTTATCATTGAGATATGATTTTTATTCCTGATAATTTTGGTTTATTTCTGGTTTTTAATTTAAATAGTTTCTTTTTTGATTGATCATTCCTTTAGTGTAGTTCCTCCCTTTGCTGGTTTTCATGGCTTTTTTTTATTTCATCTGAATGAAATATTTGGTTGAGAATATTCTCTTTTGTTAAAATTTATTTATTTTGACTCATTGAACACAAATGGAGTACAGCTGTTGTTTCTCTGCTTGTGCACAGAGTCACACCTTCTGTGCATTCATACATGTACACAGGGCAATGATGTCTGTTTCATTCTGTTATTATTCTTACCCTCCACCCCGAACCCACCCCTCCCTTCCCTCTATGCAATCTATCTTTCCTCCATTCTTGCCTCCCTTCCACCTGGCATTATGCATCATCATTCACTTATCAGAGAGATCATTCAGCCTTTGGATTTTTGGGATTGGCTAATCTCACTTAGCATGACAGTCTCAAACATCATCCATTTACTTGCAAATGCCATAATTTTATTCTTCTTTATGGCTGAGTAATACTCCATTGTGTATATATACCACAGTTTCTTTATCCATTCACCTATTGAAGGATATCTACTTTGGTTCCATAATCTAGTTATTGTGAATTGAGCAGCTATGAACATTGATGTGGCTGCATCACTGTAGTAATCTGATTTTAAGTCCTTTGGGTATAGGCCAAGGAGTGGGATAGCTGGGTCAAATGGTGGATCCATTCCAAGTTTTCTAAGGAATCTCCACACCACTTTCCAGAGTGGCTGCACCAACTTGCACTCCCACCAGCAATGTATGAGTGTGCCCTTTTCCCCACATCCTTGCCAACACCTGTTGTTGCCTGTATTCTTAATAAAAGTCATTTTAATTGGGGTGAGATGAAATCTTAAGGTGGTTTTGATTTGCCTTTCTCTTATGACTAGGGATGTTGAACATTTTTTCATATATCTATTGATTGCTTGTAGATCTTCTGTAAAGTGTCTGTTCATTTCCTTGGCCCATTTATTGATTGGGTTATTGGTGTTCTTGGTGTAAAGATTTTTGAGTACTTGGTAGATTCTGGAGATTAGTGCTCTATCTGAAGTGTATGAAGCAAAGATTTTCTCCCACTCTGAAGGCTCTCTCTTCACATTGCTGATTGTTTCCTTTGCTGAGAAAAAGCTTTTTAGTTTGAATCTGTCCCAATTATTGATTCCTGCTTTTATTTCTTGCACTTTGGGAGTCATGTTAAGGAAATCTGGTCCTACACCAACTTGATGAAGATTTGGACCTATTTTCTCTTCTATAAAGTGCAGGGTCTCTGGTCTAATACCTAGGTTCTTGATTCATTTTGAGTTGAGTTTTGTACAGGGTGAGAGATATGGGTTTAGTTTCATTTTGCTGCATATGGATTTCCAGTTTTCCCAGCACCATTTATTGAAGAGGCTATCTTTTCTCCATTGTATGTTTTTGGCTCCTTTGTCAAGTATGAGATACCTGTATTTATGTGGGTTTGTCTCTGTGTCCTCTGTTTTGTACCATTGATCTACCTGTCTATTTTGGTGCCAATACAATGCTGTTTTTGTTACTATTGATCTGTAATATTGTTGAAGGTCCCATATTGTGATGCCCTCTGCTTCACTCTTCTTGCTAAAAATTGCTTTAGCAATTCTGTGTCTCTTATTCCTCCAAATGAATTTCATGATTGCTTGCTCTATTTCTATGAGGTCTGTCATTGGGATTTTAATTGGAATTGCATTGAATTTGTATAGCACTTTTGGTAGTATGGCCATTTGACAATATTAATTCTGCCTATCCAAGAACAGGGGAGATCTTTCCATCGTCTCAGATTTTTTAAAATTTCTTTCTTTAGTGTTCTGTAGTTCTTATTGTAGAGGTCTTTCACCTCTTGTGTTAGATTGGTTCCCAAGTATTTTATATTTTTGAGCGTATTGTGAATAGGGTAGTTTGTCTAATTTCTCTCTCAGAGAATGCATCACTTATGAATAAAAATGAATTAGGTGCCGGGCATGGTGGTGCATGCCTGTAATCCCAGTAACTCTGGAGGCTGAGGCAGGTAGATCGTGAGTTCAAAGCCAGCCTCAGCAACTTAGCGAGGCCCTAAACAAATAAGACCCTGTCTCTAAATAAGATACAAAATAGAGCTGGGGATGTGGCTCAGTGGCCGAGTACCCCTAAGTTCAGTTCCTGGTTCCAAAAAAAATAAATGAAATAAATAAAAATAAAAATAAAAATACATTAGATTTATGGGCATTAATTTTATATCCTGCTACTTTACTGAATTCATTTATGAGTTCCAGAAGTTTTCTGGTGGAATTCTTAGGGTCTTCTAAATAGAGAATCATGTCATCAGCAAATAGGGATAGTTTGA
>JAJEJO010001036.1:229838-260671 GCA_020662805.1 Glaucomys volans | reverse complement strand
CTGCTACTTTACTGAATTCATTTATGAGTTCCAGAAGTTTTCTGGCGGAATTTTTAGGCTCTTCTAAATAGAGAATCATGTCATCAGCAAATAGGGATAGTTTGATCTCTTCTTTTCCTATTCATATCCCTCTAATTTCTTTGGTCTGTCTAATTGCTCTGGCTATAGTTTCAAGGACAATGTTGAATAGAAGTGGAGAAAGAGGCATCCCTGCCTTGTTCCAGTTCTCAAGGGGAATGTTTTCAATTTTTCTCCATTTAGAATGATGTTATCTGTGGGCTTAGCATAGATGGCCTTTACAATGTTAAGGAATGTCCCCACTATCCCTATTTTTTCTAGTGTTTTAAGCCTGAAGGGGTGCTGTACTCTAGTGTGGGTTTGCTAGTTGAGAATTCTTTTAACTTTTGTTTGTAGTGGAAGGTTTTTATTTCATCTTCAAATCTGATGCTCAATTTTGATGAGTATAGTATTCTAAGTTGGAATCCATTTTCTTTTGGAGCTCGTTACATGTTTTTCTAAGACTTCTGAACTTTGATGGTCTGGGTTGAGAAATCACCATATTGGTTTCTCCCTATGACATCTGATTTTTCTCTTGCAGTCTTTAAAATCCAATCCTTATTCTGTATGCTAGGCATTTGCCAGAATTTCATTAAGATTTTTTGCATCTATGGTCATCAGGGATTTGTTCTGAAGTTTTCTCTCCTTCTTGTGTCTTTGCCTGGTTTTTGTATCATAGTGATACTAGCTTCATAAAACAAATGTGGAAGGATTCCCTCCTTTTCTATTCACGTTATAATTTGAAAATGATTGGTATTGATTCTTCTTGAAGGTCTCGTAGAACTCAGCTGAGAATTCCTCTCATCCTGGGCTTTTCTTGATTGGTAGGCTTTTGATGAAATCTTCTATTTCATTGTTTGAAATTGATCTGCTTAATTATGTATGTCCTCCTGATTCAGTTTGGATAGTCATATGTCTCTAGAAATTTGTCAATATCTTTAAGATTTTCTATTTTATTGGAATATAAATCACCAAAATAATTTCTGAATATGTTCTGTATTTAAATAATGTCTCTCATGGTAATTCCTTTTTCATCATGAACTGTAGTATTTTTTTCTCTGCTAGCATGACTAGGGGTTTTATCAACTTTACTTATTTTTTCAAAGACAAAACTTTTTGTTTTGTCAGTTTTTTGAATTGTTTCTTTTCTTTCAGTTTCATTGATTTTAGCTCTGGTTTTAATTATTTCCTTTCATCTACTCCTTTTGGTATTGATTTGTTCTTCTTTGTCTAGGCTTCAAGATGAAATGTTGGGTCATTTACTCTTTGACTTTCTATTCTTTTGATGAATGAGTTCAATGCAATGAACTTTCCTGTAGGACTGACATCGTGGTGTTCCAGAGATTTTGATACATTGTGTCACTATATTTATTTACCTCTAAGAATTTTTAAATTCATCCCTGATTTCTTCTGTTATCCATTCATCATTCAATAAATAGTTCATTATTTATTCTCCATGTGTTAGAATAAATTCTATTTTTTATTTTATCCTTTATTTCTAATTTCATTCCATTATGATCTGAGAGAACACAAGGTAGTGTCTCTATTTTTTTGTACTTCCTAAGAGTTGCTTTATGACATAAGATTTGCTCCGTTTTAGAGAGAGATCCATGTGCTGCTGAGAAGATTTGCTCTTTGATAGATGAAATATTCTATATATGTTTGTTAAGTCTGAATTATTGATTGTATTATTTAGTTCTATATGTTCTTTATTTAGTTTTTGTTTGGAGGATCTGTCCTACAGTAAGGGAGGTGTGTTAAAGTCACCCATTATTATTGTGTTGTAGTCTATATGATTCCTGAGAATGAGAGGGGTTTCCTTGATGTATGTAGGTGCTCTATTTTGAGGGGCATAGATATTTAAGGTTGTTATGTCTTATTGATGTATAATTCCCTTAAACAGTATGAAATGACCTTCTTTGTCCCTTCTGATTAACTGAAGTGGCTTGAAGTCCACTTTATCTGATATGAGGATGGAAACCTCTGCCTATTTAGACAATCCATGTGAGTGATGTGTGTTTTTCCATCTTTCCCCATCAGTCTGTGGTTGTCTTTGCCTATGAGGTGAGTCTCTTGGAGATAGCATGTTGTCAGGTCATGGTGTGTTAATCGCATCTGCCAGTCTACGTCTTTTAATTGATGAGTTTGCACCATTAACATTCAAGGTTATTACTAAGATATGATTTGTGTTCCCCATCATTTTTGTTTATTCCTCATTTTGAATTGGAATTTGTTTCTTTTTTAATTTTTTTAATTTGTTCTAATTAGTTATATGTTTGGCAATTCCTTTAGTGTAGTTCCTCCCTTCACTTGTTTTCAATTCTTTTTTCATTTCATCTTCATGGACTATTTTGTTGAGAATATTCTGAAGTTCAGGTGTCTGGTTGTGAATTCCTTTAATTTTTGTTTATCATGGAAGGTTCTTATTTCTTCGTCAATTCTGAATGCTAACTTTGCTGATATAGGATTCTAGGTTAGCATCCACTGTCTTTCAGAGCTTGGTGTAAGTTATTCCAGGACCTCCCAGCTTCGAGGGCCTCAGTTGAGAAATCAGCTAAGGTCTGTATTGGTTTCTCCCTGTATGTCATCTGGTATTTTTCTCTTGCAGCCTTTGAATTGTATCTTTATTCTGTATGTTAGTCATTTCCATTATAAAGTACTTGTGTGGGTCTGCTGTAATTTTGCACATTTGTGGTCCTGTCAACCTCTTGTATTTGATTTTCCATTGCATTCTTTAGGTTAGGGAAGTTTTCTGACACTATTTCACTGACAACCTTGTGCATCCCTTTTGTTTGTATCTCTGCACCATCATCTATCCTGATAAATCTTAAATGTGGTCTTTTCATGTTATCCCATAATTCTGGGAAGTTCTGTTCACATTTTTTAAAGTTTTCTCTCCATGGTCAATTCTGTTTTCAAGATTATATATCTTGTGTTTCTTGCCTGAGGTTCTCTCTTCCAAGTGGTCTACTCTGTTGGTGATGCTTTCCATTGAGTTTTTAGTTAGGTTTATAATTTCCCTTGTTTCAACCATTTCTGGTTTTTTTTTTCAGAATATATCTTTATTTAAGTGATGTTTTGGTACCTGTATTTGCTCTCTTACATCATCCTTTACACCACAGATCAGATTAACTATGTACATTCTAAACTACTTCTCTGACATTTCTTCCACTGTGGTGTTGATGGATTCTGTTTTTGGAATGTCTTGGTTTGCTTGGGTTGATTTGTTTCCTTGTTTTTCATGTTGTTTGTGTCTACCCACCTGACGGTATGAATCTGAGGTAGTAGAATTTCTGCCCTGACCAGTACCTCTTCCAGTACCTCACTGCTTAGGGGGAAACAAATAATAGCAACCAATGCAAAGAATTTACAGCATTAAACCAAATAGTTCCTACTATGACATGTATAATGTTAAGTATAAATGAAAAGAAATGATATAATTGGTTATTGCCTAAAATAAAAAGAGCAAGTTTGCAAAATGGTTTACATTTTCATATGATGTTCAGGGAGAGAACAGGAGTGATATAGGATGTGTTGACTCTGAGAGAGGAGGAACGAAGACAAGTGGAAAAGGAAGAGTGAGCGAATAGAGATTGACTGTTAGCAGAAGAATAGAGAGAATTAAGGGGAAGAGGTTGGAGAAAAATATATAAAGCAAAAATTAACATAAAAATTAAAAAATACAAAACAAAACAAAATATATTAATTGCATATAAGCTTAGGTCACAAAAAACTATTCATGTAAAACAACAGGTTTCAAAAATGCTGGAGATGACAAGAAAAAATAGAAGGCTGTATAAATGTCCATATACCATTAAGGTCACAAGTAAACAGTGAAAAAGAATTTAAAAAAAAAGAAAAGATAAGAAAAAAAATCTTGATGAATAGATAGAATTCTTTCCATTTGAGTTCA
Source organism: Glaucomys volans (assembly GCA_020662805.1). Classification (NCBI taxonomy): domain Eukaryota; kingdom Metazoa; phylum Chordata; class Mammalia; order Rodentia; family Sciuridae; genus Glaucomys; species Glaucomys volans. The sequence goes on along the minus strand of JAJEJO010001036.1, from coordinate 256,701 downwards.
AAATATTCTCAGCTTCTCTTCTCAGGTGTTTTAGGTATGGTCTTCTGGAGCATCTGATTCTTTTTTAAATAGTTTTTGTTTGTTGGTTTTTTAGTTGTAGATGGAAACAATACCTGTATTTTATTTATTTATTTTTATGTGGTATGAGGATCCAATCAAGTGCCTTATGTGTGCTAGGCAAATACCCTGTCACTGAGCCACAACCTCAGCCCCCATTTATTGATTCTTGATTTTACTTCTTGAACTTTAGGAGTCTTGTTGAGGAATTCAGTTCTTAAGCTGACATGATGGATTTTGGGGCCACTCTTTCTTCTAGAAGGTGCAGGGTCTCAGGACAACTGCCTAGGTCCTTGATTCACTTTGAATTGAGTTTTGAGGTGGGAGATAGGGGTTTAATTTTATTTTTCTACTTTTGGATTTCCAGTTTTCCCAGCACCATTTGTTGAAGAGGCTATCTTTTCTTCAATGTATGTTCATGGTGCCTTTGTCTAATATGAGATACCTGTATTTATGTGGAATTGTCTCTTTATCTTCTATTCTGTACAATTGGTCTACATATCTATTTTGGTGCCAGGCTTATTGAAATTTTCATTTTGAGATTTCCATTTGGTTCTTTTTCAGAATTACTATCTCTTTATTGAGTTTTTCATTCATATACTGTGGTCTTCTTCAATTAATTCAGTTGTTCATTTGTATCTTTTTTGATTTCATTGATCATTATTATAGCTTGCATATAAGGTGTCCCCCAAAATCTATTGTGCTAATAAAGAAATATTCAGAGGTGAAATGATTGTATTGAGAGAAGTAACCTAATAAGTTCATCCTAGTTTGAGTGAACTGACTTGTTAATAATTGTAGGAAGGTGTGGTGTGACTGAAGGAGGTGGGTCACTGGGCTGTGCCCTGAAAGGGTATATTTTCACTGAAGCCCCTTCTCCCTCCCACTCTCTCCTTCCTTACTGTCACAAGGGGGACTACTTCCCTCCATGCCCTTGCACTATGATGTGCTACCTTACCTTGTGCCCAGAGCAATGAAGTCAACAGTCTATGAACTGAGACCTCTGATTAATGAACCAAAGCAAATTTTTCTCCTCCCCTTCTCAGGTATTTTAGTCACATTAATGCAAAAGCTGACTAAAACAATCATTTTAACTCACAGTTTTTAAAATCATTAGTTATTTCATCTACTTCAATGTCTATGGATTCAGTTATTGTGGCATTATGAACTTCTGGAAGGTTTTTTATGCCAGTTTGCTCATGTTTCCAATTACTTTTCTTTTCTACACCGTGTGTGTGTGTGTCTGTGTGTGTGTGTGTGTCTGTGTGTGTGAGTCTGTCTGTCTGTGTGTGTGTGTCTGTGTGTGTGTGTGTGTGTCTGTGTGTGTGTGTGTGTGTGTGTGTGTGTAGTGCTAGGTATTTGAGCCCAGGGGCCTCTATCCTTAGCTACATCCCCAGCCCATTTTATTTTTTTATTTTGACATAAGTCTCACCAAGTTTCCAAAGCTGGCTTCAACCTTGTGATCCTCCTGAGAGACCATCATGAGTCGCTAGTATTATAGACAGGTGCCACTGCACCCAGCATAGTTCCTGTGTTTCTGTGTTGAAATTTGCACATCTGCTGAGATGGATAACTCTTTCATTATTATGTGAATGTCTTCAGTAAGAAATATTCTTTTTATTCTGTGCCCCAAACTGGGATATATTTCAGTTTCAAAGAATTCATTCAATATGTTCAAAATGCTAAATTCAATTGCCTGTGTTACTTTGATTTTATGTATTTAAAAAAATCCTGAATTCAGTTTTTTCTCTGTAACTCTTTTATTCTTTCTCATTTTATTCCCTTTCCTTCTCTTTTTAAATTATTTTTACAGACTGCATTTTGATTCATTGTACACAAATGGGGTACAAATTTTCATTTCCATGGTTGTACATGATGTAGAGTCATACAATTTATGTAATCATATATGTACATAGGATAATGACATCTGTCTCATTTCACCATCTTTCATACCACCATCCCCTCTTCCTTCGCATTTCCCTCTACATAATGTAAAGTTCCTCCATTCTCTCACCCCCCAACACCCCCAACCCAATTATATATCATCGTCCATTTATCAGCGAAAACATTCAGCCTTTTTTTTTTTTGGCTTGGCTTATTTCCCTTAACACGATATTCCCCAGTTCCATCCATTTATCTGCAAATGCCATAATATTATTATTCTTTATGACTGAATAACATTCCATTGCGTATATATACCACAGTTTCTTTATCCATTCATCTGTTGAAGGACATCTAGGTTGGTTCCACAATCTAGCTATTGTGAATTGAGCTGTTATAAACTTTGATGTGGCTGCATTAATGTAGTACTTTAATTTTAAGGCCTTTGGGTATAAACCAAGGAGTGGGATAACTGGATCAATAGGGGGGTCCATTCCATGTTTTCTGAGGAATCTCCACCTCTTTCCAGAATGGCTGCACAAATTTGCACCTCCACCAGAAATGCACAAGTGTGCCTTTTTCCCCCCAGCCATGCCAACATCTATTATTGTTTGTTTTCTTGAAAATAGCCACTGAAATTGGAGGAAGATGAAATCTTAGAGTTGTTTTAATTTTCATTTCTCTAATTACTAGAGATGTTGAACTTTTTCATATATTTGTTAATCACCTGTACATCATCTTCTGTAAATTGTCTGTCCAGTTGCTTGGCCCATTTATGGATTGGGTTATTCATATTTTTAGTGTAAAGTTTTTTAAATTCTTTATAAATTTTGCAGATTAGGGCACCAATTGAAGTGCAGGTGGAAAAGATTTTCTTCCATTCTGTAGTCTCTCTTTTCACATTATTGATTTATGATTTTTGAGGAAAAGTTTTTTAGTTTGATTCCATCCCATTTACTGATTCTTGCTTTGATTTCATGTGCTTTGTGAGTCTTGTTAAGCAAGTCTGATCCTAAGCCAACATGATGAAGATTCAGGTCTACTTTGTCTTCTATTTGGTGCAGTGTCTCTGAGCTAATGTCTCTATGGGGGTATCCAGTGTAGGGCTGGATATTGTTTGTATTGGGTGCTGCTGATATCAATCTTCCCCTCCAAGGAGAGGTTTTGGAGACCTGAGGGTCACAATAAGCCTACAGGAGGGAGCTGAAATACCTCAGATCTTCACTTGTAGCAGGTAATGTAAAGAAATAATATGAAAACACTGGAGAAAAAGTGTTCCTGACAAACCAAGATGGTATTTTGAGAGAATCCAATCACAACATGGCAGTTGAAATGATGGAAAAGGAGTTTAGAATGTACATGATTAAAATGATCTGTGAAGAAAAAATGAGATGAGAGAGCAAATGCAGGCAATGCATGATCACTCCAATATATAGCTAAAAGAACAAATACAGGAGGCAAAAGAGAACTTCAATAAAGAGATAGAGATAAAAAAAACTCAGAAATACTTGGAATGAAAGAAACAATAAACCAAAAAAAACTCAATAGAAAGTATCACCAACACAATAGACCTTGTGGAAGACAGAATCTCAGACCATGAAGACAAAATATATCATCTTGAAAATAAAGTTGATCAAACTTAGAAGATAGTAAAAAATCATGAACAGAATCTGCAAGAATTATGCAACAATATAAAAAGACCAAATATAAGTACTATTGGGATGTAGGAAGACACAGAGATGCAAACAAAAAGAATGAACAACCTGTTCAATGAAATAATTTCAGAAAATTTTCCAAACCTGAAGAATGAAATGGAAAATCAAATAAAAGATGCTTATAGGGCACCAAAGGCACAAAATTACAACACATCCACACCAAAGCACATTAAAATGAAAATACCTCATATACAAAATAAAGATGGGATTTTAAAGGCTGCAAGAGAAAAGCATCAGCTTATAAATAAGGGGAGACAATATAGATATATCAGCAGATTTCTCAGCCCAGACCCTAAAAGCAAGAAGAACCTGGAACAATATATTTCAAGCTCTGAAAGAACATGGATGCCAACCAAGAATCTTATACCCAGCAAAACTAACTTTCAGACTTGAAGACAAAATAAAATATTTCCATCATAAACAAAAGTAAAATAATTTACAAATAGAAAACCTGCACTACAGACCATTCTCAGCAAAATATTTCATGAGGAAGAAATGAAAAACAACAATACAAGTCAGCAAAGGGAGGAACTACCCTAATGGAAAGCCAATCAAAGGAGAAACCAAGTCAAGGTAAAAACCAAAAATAAACCAAATGACCAGGAATACAAATCATATCACAAAAATAACCCTGAATGTTTATGGCTTAAACTCATTAATCAAAAGACATGGACTGGCAGATTGGATTGAAAAGAAAGACCCAACAATATGCTGCCTTCAAAAGACTCATCTCATAAAAAAAGACACCCACAGACTAAAGGTAAAAGGATGGGGAAAAACATACCATGCACATGGACTGTGTAAAAAAGCAGGGTCTCCATCCTCATATCAGATAAAGTGGACTTCAAACCTAAGTTGGTCAGAAGGGATAAAGAAGGACATTTCATACTGATTCCGAGAACCATAAACCAGCAAGACATAATGATTTTAAATATTTATGCCCCAAAAAATGGAGAATCTATGTACATCAAAGAAATCCTTTGATTTTAAGAATCAAATAGATCAAAAGACAATAACTGTGAGTGACTTTAACACACTGCTCTCACCACTGGTTAGATCCTCCAAAGAAAATCTGAACAAAGAAACTATAGAACTAAATAATACAATCAATGACATAGACTTAATGGACACATGCAGAGTATTTCACCCATCATCAAGTGAATACACTTTCTTCTCAGAAGCTCATGGATCCTTCTCCAAAATAGACCATATACTATGCCATAAAGAAGCCATTAATAAATACAAAAAATAGAGACTACCTTGTATTCCATCAGACCATAATGGAATGCAATTAGAAATCAATGATAAAATAAAAAACGAAAGCTACTCCTATACCTGGAGACTAAATAATATGCTATTGAATGATGCAATGATAACAGAAGACATCAGGGAGGAAATAAAAAAATTCTCAGAAGTAAATGAGAATGACACAACATATCAAAATCTCTGGGACACTCTGAAAGCAGTATTAAGAGGAAAGTTCATTGCATTGAGCTCATACATTAAAAAAAAAGTCAACAACTAAATAACCTAGCATTACACCTCAAAGCCCTAGAGAAAGAACAGATCAAAACCAAAAGTAGTAGAAGGAAATAATTAAAATCAGAGCTGAAATCAATGAAATTGAAACAAGAGAAACAATTCAAAAAATTGAGAAACCAAAAAGTTGGTTCTTTGAAAAAGTAAACAAAATTTATAAACCCCAAGCCACACTAACAAAGAGAAGGAGAGAAAAAACTCAAATTACCAGAATTCATGGTGAAAAAGGAAAGATCACAACAGACACCACTGAAATACATAACATAATTAGAAGCTACTTTGAAAATCTATACTCCAACAAAATAGAAAATATCAAAGACATTGACAAAATTTTAAAGACCTATTATCCTCACAAACTGAATCAGAAAGACATACACAACTTAAACAGATCAATTCCAAGCGCCAAAATAGAAGAAGCCATCAAAAGCCCACCAAGAAAAGCCCAGGACCAGATGGATTCTCAGCCAAATTCTAAATACCTTTAAAGAAGAACTTATGCGAATAATCTTCAAAGTATTCTAGGAAATAGAAAAGGAAGGAACCCTTCCAAACTCATTCGAGGAAGCTAGTTTCACTCTGACACCAAAACAAACAAGACTTGTCAAGGAAAGAAAACTTCAGACTAATTTCTCTGATGAACATAGATGCACAAAACTTTAACAAAATTCTGGCAAATTGCACACAAAAACATATTAAAAAGATAGTGCACCATGATCAAGTGGGGTTTATCCCAGGGATGCACGGTTGGATCAACATTCAGAAATCAAGAAATGTAATTCATGACACCAACATACTTAAAGTTAAGAATCATATGATTATTTCAATAGATGCTGAGAAAGCATTTGATAAACATACATTACCCCTTCATGCTTAAAACACTAGAAAAAAAGGGACAGTAGGAACATACCTCAACATTTTAAAGGCTACCTATAAAGCTAAGCCCATGACCAACATCATTCTAAATGAAGAAAAACTGAAAGTATTCCCTCTAAAAACTGGAACAAGGCAGGGATGCCCTCTTTCACCACTTCTGTTCAACATTGTCTTCAAAACACTAGCCAGAGCAATTAGACACAGCAAAGAAATTAGAGGGATAAGAATAGGAAAAGAAGAGCTTAAACTATCCCTATTTGCTGATGACATGATCCTATATTTAGAGAATCCAAAAACTCACCAGAAAACTCCTAGAACTAATAAATGAATTTAGCAAAGTAGCAGAATACAAAATCAATATGCATAGATCTAATGCATTTCTATACATAAGTGATGCATCCTCTGAAAGAGAAATTAGGAAAACTACCCCATTCACAATAGCCTCAAAAAAAACTTGGGAATCAATCTAACAAAAGAGGTGAAAGTCCTCTACAATGAAAACTACAGAACACTAAAGAAAGAAATTGAAGAAGACCTTAGAAGATGGAAAGATCTCCCATGTTCTTGGATAGGCAGAATTAACATTGTCATGATGGCCATTCTACCAAAGGTGCCATACAGATTCCATGAAATTCCAATTAAAATTCGAATGACATTCCTCATCCAAATAGAGAAGGCAATCATGAACTTCGTCTGGAAGAATAAGAGACCTCAAGTAGCCAAAGCAATCCTGAGCAGGAAGAGTGGAGCAGGAAGAATCACAATACCAGGACTTAAGCTGCACTACAAAACAGCATGGTACTGGCACCAAAATAGGCAGACCAATGGTACAGAACAGAAGGCACGGAGAGAAAACCACAAAAACAAAGTTACCTCATTCTAGACAAAGGTTCCAGAAACATACAATGAATCAAGATAGCCTGTTCATAAAATGGTGCTGGGAAAACTGGAAATCCATATGTAGTAAAATGAAATTAAAGCTCTATCTCTCACCCTACACAAAACTCAACTCAAAATGGATCAAGGACCTAGGAGTTAAACAGGGACCCTGCACCAAGTAGAAGATAAAGAAGGCCCAAATCTTCATCATGTTGGCTTAGGTTCACATTTCCTGAACAAGACTTCCAAAGCATAAGAAATTAAAGCAAAAATCAATAAATGGGATGGATTCAAACTAAAAATATTTTTCTTAATAAAGGATACAATCAATAATGTGAAAAGAGAGCCTACAAAGTGGGAGAAATTCTCTTCCACACACACTTCAGATAGAGCACTAACCTCAAAAATTTATTAAGAACTTAGAAAACTTTACACCAAAATACAAAGAACCCAATCAATAAGTGGGCCAAAGATCTGGACAGACACTTCACAGAAGAGGATGTACAGGCGATCAATAAATATATGAGAAAGTGTTCAACATCTCTAACAATTAGTGAAATGCAAATTAAAACAACTCTAAGATTTCATCTTACTCCAATTTTAATAACTACTATCAAGAATACAAACAATAATAGATGCTGCCATGGCTGTGGGGAAAAAGGCACACTTTTACATTGCTCGTGGAATTGCAAATTGGTACAACCACTCTGGAAAGCAGTGTGGAGATCCAGTTACCCCACTCCTTGGTTTATATCCAAAGGACTTAAAATTAGCATACGATAGTAACACAGCCACATCAATGTTTATAGCAGCTCAATTCACAGTAGTTAGACTGTGCAATCAACCTAAATGCCCTTCAAGAGTGAATGGATAGGGCTGGGGATTTGACTCAGTTGGTAGAGTGCTTGCCTCGCATGCATAAGGCCCTGGGTTCAATCCCCAGCACCACAAAAAAAAAGAGTGAATGGATAAAGAAGCTGTGGTATATATACACAATGGAATACTATTCATCCATAAAGAAGAATAATATGGCATTTGCAGATAAATGGGTGGATTTGGAGAATATCATGCTAAGTGAAATAAGCATATCCCATAAAACAAAAGACCACATGTTTTCGTTGATAAGTGGATGATGACATACATTTGGGTTGGCCAGGTTGGGGGTGAGAGAAGAATGGAGGAACTTTAGATTATGAAGAGGGAAGTGAGAGGGGGAGGAGCATGTTATGAAAAATGCTGGAATGAGACAGCCATCATCACCTGTGTACACATGTGATTACATGAGTGGCATGAATCTACATCATGCACAACCATAGAAATGAAAAGTTGTACCCTATTTGTGTACAATGCATCAAAATGAAGTCTGTAAAAATTTCAAAAATAAATAAATATGAAAAAAGAAAATACTTGGAAAAATATTGTATTTTTTAGTCTCCATGTGTTAGAGTAGCTTCTATTTTTTATTATATTGGGGATTTCTAATTTTATTCCATTTTCATGTAATGGAATGCAGGATATTATCTCTATTTTTTGTATTTGCTAAGAGTTGCTTTGTGGTATAAGATATCCTCTATTTTAGAAAAGGATGTGTGTACTGGTGAGAAGAAAGTATACTCACTCTTTGGTGGATGAAAAATTCTGCATGTGTCTGTGAAGTCTAAATTATTATTTTTTTCTTGGCACTGGGGATGGAACTCAGGAGCACTCAACCACTGAGCCACCTCCCCAGCCCTGTTTATTTTCTTTATTTTATTTAGAGACAGGGTCTCACTAAGGTGCTTAGCACCTCACTTTTGCTGAGGCTGACTTTGAACTCATGATCCTCCTGCCTCAGCCTCCTGAGACACTGGGATTATGGGGATGCACAACCCTGCCCAGTAAATTATTGATGGTATTATTTAGTTCTGTAGTTTCTTTAGTTTTTATTTGGAGGATCTATCTGGTAGTGAGAGAGATGTGTGAAAGTCATTCAATGTTTCTATGTTGTGGTCTACTTGATTCTTGACATTAAGAAGGGTTTGTTTAATACCTAGATTCTTCATTGTTTGGGGCATGTATTAGTCAGAGTTCTCTAGAGGAACAGAATCAACAGGATGTATGATGATAAAAGGGAATTTATTAGATTGGCTTACTTGGCCAGAAGCTGGATAGTCCAAAATGTCCATCTGCAGCTAGAGAGCTGGGAGAACCAGCAGGTGCATAGTCCAAGACACAGAAGCTTCAGAACAAGAAAGATCAACAGTGCCACCCTACTCCAAGACAAAGACTTCTGGAAACTCCCTTGATAATCACTGGCAGAGTCTGTTTGGAAGTGTGAAGAAGCGAGAGTCCAATATCCTCAGACAATTGAAGCAGTGATCAAGAATCCATTCAAACAAAGAAACCACATCTGGTACAGTAGCTGCAATTGGAGTCACCACATGATTAAGCTTACAATAATCAACTGTCATTCTCCAAGACCCATCTGTCTTCTGCACAGGCCAAAGCAGTCCTTAGCAAGAAGAGTGAAGCAGGAGGCATCACAATACCAGAACTTAAACTATGCTACAGAGCCATAGCAACAAAAATAGCATGGTATTGGCACCAAAACAGTCATGTAAACCAATGGTAGCAAATAGAAGACACAGAGACAAGCCCACATAAATATGGTTATCTCATATTAGACAAAGGCACCAAAAACACATATTGGAGAAAAGACAGCCTCTTCAATAAATGGTGTTGGGAAAACTGGAAATCCATAGGTAGCAAGATGAAACTAAACCCCTATCTCTCATCCTGCACCAAAACTCATCTCAAAGCAGATCAAAGACTTAGGCACTAGACCAGAGACCCTGTGCATAATAGAGGAAAAAGTAGGCCCAAATCTTTACCATGTCAGCTCAGGATCTGACTTCTGTAACAAGCCTCCTAAAGCACAAGAAGTAATATCAAGAATCAATAAATGGGATGGATTGGAACTAAAAAGGCTTTTCTCAGCAAAGGAAACAATCAATAACATGAAGAGAGAGCCTACAGAATGGGAGAAAATCTTTACCACATGTACCTCAGATAGATCATTGGTCTCCAGGATATATAAAGAACTCAAAAAACTTAACACCAAAAAACAAATAACCCAATCATTAAATAGGCTAAGGAACTGAACAGAGATACTTCACAGAACAAGAAATACAATCAATCAACAAATAGAAGAAAAAATGTTCAACATCTTCAGCAATTAGAGAAATGCAAATCAAAACTACTCTATGATTTTATCTCAATCTAGTCAGAATGACAATTATCAAGGATACAAACAACAATAAATGTTGGTGAGGATGTGGGGGAAAAGGTACACTCACACATTGCTGGTGGGAATGCAAATTGGTGCAACCATTATGGAAAGGAGGATGGAGATTCCTCAGAAAACTTGGACCGGAACCACCATTTTACCCAGTTATCCCACTCCTTGGATTACATCCAAAGAACCTAAAATCAGCATACTACAGTGACACAGCCACATCAATATTTATAGCAGCTCAATTCACAATAGCTAGACTGTGGAATCAACCTAAATGTCGTTCAAGAGATGAATGGATAAAGAAGTTGTGGTATATATACACAATGGACTACTATTCAGCCATAAAGAAGAATAATATTATGACATTTGCAGATAAATGGATGGAATTGGAGAATATCATGCTAAGTGAAACAAGCCTACCCCATAAAACCAAAGGCCGTATGTTTTCTTTGATAAGAGGATGCTGACATACAATTGGGTTGGATTCCTTATCCCTTCTAAGTTTGGCTTGACGTCCACTTCATCTATTACGAGGATGGAAACCCCTGCTTTTTTACTGAGTCCGTGTTGGTGGTATGTTTTCCCCATCCTTTCATTTTCAGTTTGTGGATGTCTTTCCTATGAGTTGAGTCTCTTGAAGGCAGCATATTATTTTGTCTTTTTAAAAAATCCAATCTGCCAGTCTATGTCTTTTGATTAATGAGTTTAGGCCATTAACATTCAGGGTTATTATTGAAATATGATTGGTATTCCCAATCATTTTGGCTTATTTTTGGTTTTTACCTTGACTTGGTATTTCCTTTGATTGGCTTTTCTTTTAGGGTACCTCTTCCCTTTGCTGTCTTTCATTGTTTTTGATTTCCTCCTCATGGAATATTTTGCTGAGAATGTTCTGTAGTGCAGGATTTCTAGGTGTAAATTCTTTTAACTTTTGCTTATCATGGAAGGTTTTTATCTCATCATCAAATCTGAAGCTTAATTTTGCTGGACCCCTTGGGTGTTAGACTGATGTCTGATCTGTTGGGACTTGGGGACAGGGGGTGATGGACTGGGGAGAGAAGGATTTAGGGACGGGACCATGCTTTTGCTGGGACCTGTGAGGGCCAGCCTGGGGCAGTTTCCAGGAACCTGTGGGTGCTGGACCGGATGACTGGGTGAGCTGAGGGCAAATGCCGTCTCACCCACTTGCAACGTTCTGACCCTAACCCACTGTAACCAGCCCCATGGGTCACCACAAATTTCTGGGCTCATGGAGCTGGGAGAGCCTGGCTCTGTCCTGCCTCTCTAATCTGTGTTCTCCCAGGTGAAAAGCTCATACAGGCATGTGCAGACCAAGCTGCAAAGTCATGGATCTTGGCTTCCAGTTTCTGTAGGCTCCACCAGACTGCAGTCCCAAAATGGCTCCTGGATGCAGACAGTTGATAAACTCCAAGGGAGAGATTTTTATAAAATACATTTGATTACTGAGTTAAGTAGTCTCTGATTTAGCTAGGGCAGGCTGCCCCTCTAGAATCAGGAATTTTCACTCTAAACCTTGATCTCAAGAGTGTCCCCACATCTGACCAATGAAGAGTGTCTGGTCCCTCTTTGGGTACCTACTTGTGTGATCAGCACAGTTGTTAATTCAGAAACCAGAGGGGTATGGGCGATGAAGAAAAGACAAACAGACACACGTAGAGAAAAGGCTGGGGCCTGGTGGGTAGCCAAGCCCTGGTGAGGCTTGACTGACCCCAGAGCTAGCTCAGCATGTTTGTCCTATAGTTTTTGTCATCCAAAGGTTATTTGTGAGAAAGTTTTAGCAAAGCCAGCAGTCAGAAGGACACAGCAAAACTTGCAAGACATTATGTCATCTTGTTATGCCTGGAATTCTCTGCCCTGGGAACTGGTGTCTGAATCCAAGGTTCCAAATCATAGAGTTGCTGCCTTTGCACATAGCCTCCTCACGTCAGCATTTCCATAGCAACTGGCCCATCTCGACCTGCACCTTTGCACAGGGAGTTCCCAGCCCAAAAAGCCATGAGGGAATCATGGACCATGGTTCAGGTCACCGTTCTCCACACTGATGGAACAGTATGGTTTTGAAGAATCAGTGGGACATTGAAGAAGTTGGGGAGGGATTTAAAACTTCCTATAATCAAATGAAAATGAAAACACAACATAGCAGAATCTGTGGGATAGAGCGAAAGCAGTTCTAAGAAGAAAGGTTATAGCTATGAATGCCTACGTTAAAAAATCAGAAAGATCCCATATAAATAACTTGATGATACATCTCAAGGTCTTAGGAAAATAAGAAAAAACCCACACCCCAAAACAACAGAAGGAAATAAATAATAAAGATCAGAGCTGAAATCAAGGAAATGGAGACTAACAAACAATACAAAGCATCAGTGAATCAGAATTGTTTCTTTGGAAAGATAAGACAGATTGATAAACACTTATCCAAACTAACCAAAAGAAACAGATGATCCACATTAGTAAAATTAGAGACTAATAAAGGGATATTCCAATGAAACTCAAAAACCTGGAATCCCAAAATTCAGAGGATCATTAGGGACTTCAGGGAGCCACCTATGACCTACAATAAAACCAAGCTTGGTGGAGCTATTAGGGAAATCGGGCTCTTGGAAACTGATGATTATGGAAAATTGTTCCGGATTTCCTGGAGCATGTGGCTTCCCTGTGGTTGGTTCACTGGTGGAGTTTGAACGCAGGCCCTACAAGGGAGAAGGACCCACTAGAGTATAATGGCTTGCTCACCTCCACTCCCCCATCCCGTTTCTCATGGAAGAAGCTCCTACTGGTCTCTTTTTTGATCTGTACATGGGTTCTTCTGTTCTGCTAGAGCCAGACCTTCTGGATGGCTCACTCCATAACACCTCTATTCTAAAGATGATCCTGTCTCCTGTCATTTTTTTTCTGATAAATAAACCTCTTAGCTATTATTTTGCAGCCAGCCCATCCCTCTGGCCCTCTCTCATGGAAAATGTGTGTGTGAATAGATTGAGAGAACAAGAGAGGAATCTTTCATAGTGTGATGCTAAGCAAGGGGAATTTGCTCTCTACAGAGAGGAAAATTTACCTAGCTATCTTGAAAACTATCATAAAACAGAGGGGAAAGTCTGCAAAACGAGCTCATCTTGCTCAATTCTTAGAGGTGATCTGGGAAGTTTGTCCGTGTTTTTTTGAGGAAGAATCATTTGATTTGCACACTTGGGAAAAACCAGACAGGGAGCTGCATACGGGGTGTATTTCAGCTGACATGCCCCGGAGCGCAGTGAGAATGTAGGAAGAATTTGGACTTCAATAGAGACTTGCCTGTATTCAGACCGAGATATTGGATTGTGGACCTTGGGACACTTAATTGTGGGACTTAAAAGTGCTGTTAAAAGTTTTAGACCTAATAGGCAGGACTGCCCACCTTCTAGGACCTCTTTGTTTACCAGGAACGTGTCAAGCAAAAAGGAGGGAAAGAATTTGGAGGCAAAGCCAAAGCACATTCCCTTATACAAAGAGATACAGGAAGGGGGGGGCAGGGTCCCTATGCAGGAATCTTGAGAGGATTCAGAGGCAGAGGCAGATGAGTTAGCACGAGACCTCTGTGATTTGAATTTGAATGGTCCTGCTCCAGGGATCCACCTAGAGGAAGATTACAGCCCACAAAGGCCAAAGTTCCTGCAAAAATTCCCCATTCCAACAGGGCCTTGGGGCCACTAAAGCATCAGGGTAGGATTGGCAGCTTCAGGTTATACCCTGTTTTTGAACAAGAGCTGCTTGCTGGCTCCAGCGGGGAATTTGGGCCCGGTCGGTGCCATTCTACAGCTTCCCTGGCGGAGAGACTCCATCTTGACCTCTCTGAGCCCTCGACCTAAGCCCACCCCTTTCGCGGGGACACGGTGCTGCGGCTCCAGGGCCACGGTGCTGCATCTCCTGGTTGCCTCTGCCCAGAAGCATTGATCATTCCCAACCTGGAGGTTGTGAGACAGCAGCTATCTTGGGTCACCACTTGATCAAGCACCTCTCAAACATCTGGTGAGTTGCTGGAAATCTGCAGGGACGCCCTAAGTCTTTACAGGGAAATTGCAATCCCTCTGATTTGCACTACTAGAGGGGAGGATATATGAGCAGCATGGGAAGACATGGGAAGAAAGTATACCCTGTTTTTGAACAAGCAGATCCTCAGAATCCAGAGGAGCCAAGAAGAATTCATGGGCTTATTCCTGCTAAAACATTAAAAGAGGTAAAATCTACTTGCTCTGTGTATGGAGCAAACACACTGTACAAAGCCTTTTGGAATCAGTGGGTAATGAGGCCCTACCACCTAGCGATTGGCTCATGCTGGCAAAAGCCTGCCTTTCAGGAGGCAGATATTGTTATGGAAGTCCAATTGGATGGAGCATTGCTCCAAGGAGGCCGAGAGTAACAGAATGCACGGAGTTGGTATTACTCTAGATAAGCTAACTGGGACAGGATGATTTGCAAACTTATGCTCTGATAAGTGCATGTGTGAGAAGGGCATGGAGAGAATTACCTGCCAAGGGAGGCAGAACCCTAGACCTCAGCCAGATGCTGCAGGGGCCCAAGGAAAATTACTCAGACTTTGTGGCATGACTGTATCAAGCCTTGAGCCTTTGATCACGATACAAGCACCTCTGAGATTTTAATTAAACAGCACCCTTTTGAAAATGCTGATAAAGTTTGCCAAGAGGTAATCTGGCCACATTGTGAAAAGGGGACAGAATCAGATAATCTCTGTCTGTTGTGACATCAGACCAGCATGCGCCCAAGGTGTGGCAGTGGCTGCTGCCTTGGAACAAGTCTTACTCCTTTAAAGGAGGCCTTTTCTAAGAGGCGATGCTTTAATTGTGGCAAAAAGGGACATGTGGCTAGAGACTGTAGATAGCCACAAGGACAAAGAAATGTTCCAGGGACTGGTCTGTGGTGCGTAAGGGACACCACTGGGTTCCGCAATGCCATGCCCAGATTGGCATAATGGGCAACCTCCACTTGGGCAGCAGAGAAACTGGAGGCAGGGCCAGCCCCAGCCCCGCCAAATAACAAGGGTGTCACCTTGGCTCTGGAGCAGCCATTGGCTCCAGCTCAGTCGTCACGTGATCTGGCCCAGCCTCCCATTTTCCACTGGGGAGCCAGGAGGTCGGACCTCCATCCCCCCTCAAGATTCATCCTGACTCCGGAAGGGGTCCACAGATGGTTCCCATGGGGATCTATGGCCCTCTCCCACCAGACACCGTGGGTTTAATACTGGGTAGAAGCCACTTAACTTCAAAGGGAATTCGGGTCTGACCAGGTGTCCTTGACGTGAAATTTAATGGAGAAGTTAAGGTTATTGCTGAAACCAATTCTATTATTCAGCCTTCTCCAGAGGATGCCATAGTGCAAGTCGTTTCCTTGCCTTGTCACTCGGCAGGGGATGCTTTGTCAGATGGACCCAGGAAGGCCAAACTTCCAGTGCCACAGAGCCCGCTGGGCTCAGGTCTAGCCTGTTGCCCTGCCCCGCTGCGCTTGGAAGTGAATGCTCCTTAATGCTACAGCACAAGGGGAAAGGAACATCACAGTCTTAGCTGCAATCTTCTACTTCCACAATTAACAATTCATTGGAAAAAATAAAGTAAGTATCTTCCCAGGCTGGTCTCAGCTGACCGGTGCGCCCGGGTGTCTCAGCGAGCTGCAGTCCACTTGTCACCGGCGCTTTCTCTCATTCTCTCAAACAGTCTTTGGCCAAAGTTGAGTGAGAAAAATTCTGAAGTTTATAAAAGATGTTCTAATTGTGCTTTTTATGGATTAATTTTTTGCTTTTTTGGGATGATGTTTAAGAGTGAATAACAGTTGTTAGAACAAAAAGCTGGACGACAAAAAGCCGGACTTCCAACCTGGCTCATCCATTGCAGCAGGCCAGGCTTATGATTAAAGCATATAAAAGCTTAATTGGTTCTATCTTAAATTCCTAAACAGGTTAAATGAAAAGTTTGATAAGGATTTGTTCATTACTGTGGAGCTCCACTTACAAAAGTTATAAAAATTTTTCTTTCTGTTTATTTGGCTGATTTATAAATGTGTGCACACAATGGTTGTATTTACATGATATGAAAATTTACAATTCAATGATTTAGAATTAAAATTAAAAACGCATTCAAATACCTTTAATTCATTACCCAAGAAGGTTTAATTTAAACTGGATAAACAAAAATAAAGGCTTCTCTATAACTATTAATTTGCATTTTTCCACTTGGTCAAATAATAAATAAAATTCCTAATTCCTATTCTATTCAAAATCTATATCCATGTCCTTCTAACAATTTTCTTCAACAGAAAAGAGAGGATTAATACTTACTTTTGCATTTGTTTGATATCTAGACTTTTAAGTGTAATTTAAATACATGGGATTAATTATCTAAGTTTTTATTACAGAAACACTTGTTAATTTACAAGGATGAAATGCTAAAAGATCATCTATTGGGTGCTAAAATATCATCTACTAAATATAAAAACATCAGGTACTCTTAGCTAAAATACATTTAAACATTAGATGTGTTTGTAATTTGGTTGATATAAAGAAGGTCTAAAATTCTTAAGGATAAAAAATAGGAAATAATTAAAACATTAATCTACTCTCATTCCAATAAAATAATTTCTTATGTCAGTTGAGTTTTATTATTTAGAAAAAATAATTTTAAAGAAATTAAGATTTATACAATTTTGGTTAAATAATAACTATATTTTAAAATATCACCTTACAGTCCAGATTTCAAATTTCTCTTTAAGAGCTAAATTTAGTTAATATAAAAACATCAATGACTATGTCCTAACTAACTGTGATGATTATTACTAACTCGTTATGTTAACTGTATCTTTGCTTCCTAAATAAACAAGTCTTTAAAATATAAGATTTAAAAGAACATTTTACTAAGGAGATGCTCTCCAAACTAGAGATTTCTACAATAATGGTCTCTTTCAAGGTCATATTATAATAACAAATTTATTAAACACTTAATTATGTTATTTAATATTTTAGACTTAAATTAATATGATTTACATTTTCTTGTTACCCTCTACACTGAGAAGTAAACAACTCTATTTCTAAATGATAATTAAGAGATCCACTTAAGAAAAACCAAGTATACAAAAGAATCTCTTAAAATTCTATCCATGAATAGTATTATTAACATTTACTACATAACCTTCTACAGTGTTTTCCACATATATACTTATAGATATACATATTTTATACATAGAGAATCATATTATTTTTAAAACTTGTAAAATCATTTTAAATTACACACAATTAATATTCTTTTATAATATTACTTTTATGCCAGATTTTTTATCATATTCTTCATTTATCCAAAACCCAATGTTGTGCATTTATTTTTGCTACTTTAAAAACAAAGTTATTAAGAATATTCATACAATTGTACCTTTATGCATAAAAATTATTTTAGCATGAATTCCTTAAAATGTGATTGCTAGATCAATGGCATGAAATGCTAAGACTCTTGAATAACTTACTGGATTGCTGTCCTGAAAGATAAGGCCAACTCACATTCCGCCCAATAACATGTGAGAGTACTAATTCCCCATACGTAGTTCAACACTAAATTTGATGATAATAATTATTTTTTTCATAATTTGGAAGGTAAAAACTACTCATTCTTTTACTTCATTTTTTATTAATATATGAAAGAAATTTTTCCTATGCTCACTAAACATTTGTATTTCTTACTTTTAAAAAAGTCTATTTATATCTTCTATATCCTCTGTGGAGGCCATCTCTATGAAGTTAAGAGTTCGCTTCTCCTCTCATTCCAAAACAAAATAGCCACTCAATTTCATTTAAAGTCCAAAAAATAAATTTTTATGATACAAATTACTGTATTCCTGATATAAACAGAAGATACCCTATATTGTTATACCCCATGAAAACAAAATCATCCAAGCCGTCACATAAAGCCAAAAGAAGCCTTTATTTACAGCTGGCCAGCCACCACCTCCCGCACACCTAAGAGTGGTGTGCTGGGGAATCCCACCACCATGATTTTGTTGCCAGTATTTATAGGGAGGGGAGGAAGGGGGCGGGGCTGTCTTTGGTGGCAGTTATGGCAGTTATAGGAAGGGGGAGCAGAAGGGGGCGGGGCTATCTCTGGTGGCAGTTATGGCAGTTATAGGAAGGGGAGGAAAAGGGGCGGGGCAGTCTCTCACTCCTGCAGGGAGGGGAAGAGGCTAGGGAGGAATCCTCTCTCCCTCCTGATGGAATTTGAGGAGTACATTTTGGGGAGTATAACAATATAATTAAAGATTTAAATTTATATGAATTATATTATTTAATTCGCCACTATTATGTTAAATGTTTTTACTCATTAGTTTTATATTGTATCACCCTTACAAAACTCACAACCACTGTTTAATGCCTTGCGTGAGTACCAATTCTAGTATGGCAACTGAAGTTGATTTAAGATGAAAGGCGTCACCTGTAGGACAAGTTGCAGAACTGACTCAATATCCATGCTGACTCCATTTTATAACTGTGTCGCTCAGTCCACTACTAGAGACAAAGTCAAATCACACATTTGGTAAAAACTAGGCCTTCTTCTTTTTTTTTTTTTGGAACCAGGGATTGAACTCAGGGACACTCGGCCACTGAGCCACATCCCCAGCCCTATTTTGTATTTTATTTAGAGACAGGGTCTCACTGAGTTGCTTAGGGCCTCGCTAAGTTGCTGAGGCTGGCTTTGAACTCGCAATCCTCCTGACTCAGCCTCCCAAGTCGCTTGGATTACAGGCGTGCGCCACCACGCCTGGCTTAGGCCTTCTTTTAGTGTAATGCCCTCTTCAGCTCAATAGCATTGACTTTAAAAATAGGTAACTTTTACTAATTTTCCTGGCCAAATAAAAATGTTTATTAAATCAGTTCTTAATGACAGTGCTAGGCCACTGTCTACAATTTAAGACTAATGATACCCCAGCCTATATCAATTTTTTTCTACAATTTTAAAAAATAAAAAAGGGGGAAACAAGATCCTATATAAACCCACTAAATCTCACAAAATTATTTCCAAAAAATTTTTTAAATTATGATATTAAAGGTCTCACCATTGCTGAGTGACACATGGAGCGATAGAATCCAGCAGGTTTTGTAATATTATAGGGCAGAAGCTATAACTATTTCCAAAAAAAAAAACCCATGGTGGAGACAACTGAAGACCCTGACTCTTCAGGCTGAAGGGACGGTGCAACAACAAGAAGATCTTAAGTCTCCAGCCACAGTGTGTGTGGCCATGCCGGCTCTGTTGAGCTGTCAGGTAGGTGGAGCTCATGGGAAGCTTATCAGACCTATTTCTCAGATCCACCTTTAAGACACCCAGCAATGTGGACTGGAGAATCCATCCCAGTATCTACTAATCATTCTCATATGATGGGAAACTTTACAGGCAAACATGTCACATCTACTCACGCTGCTCGATTTAATTATCCTGGCTACGGCGGGAAGTTACCTCTATGCTGGTCCCATGATAAACGTGCTAGCTACTTAAAGGTGACTTTGGAAGAAAAGACAGCATAGGGGGCACCTAGGCCAGCCAGTCATACTGGCTTTAAGATCATATGTTCACACAGTTATTAAAATGTGACTTTCTCATAAAAAGCCAGTCCCTTCCATGTAATACCCACCAATATCTTACAGCCTTAATTGTTCTGCAATAGAATTTGGCACCTTTCCTAAATGGATGGAATGTGCGAATGTCTTGCCAATGCAACATAAAATCTCTAAAAGTGGACATGTTTGGATTGATCTTCAAGGATTAATAAAAGACAGTTACATCAGAATGTCACTTCCTCCACAAGGTCCAAACCCAGGAAGGCTTAAAACGGCAGCACTGCCATTAAATGTATTCTGCTTTTACTTCTTCTTGAAAAAGAATTTGTAGGCAACCATGTTTAATCTGAATTTTTAATACAATAGAAGATCTAAGAAACTACTAAAATAGCTGAGTTATCTAGAACTATTTTCAGAATACAAGATAAGATTAGATACACAATCATGATTTTTTGAAATGCTGTGTGATTTAGCTACTCCCTATTGTTTGGGAATTACTTTGTGCTACTAGTAACCACGTAATGAAGACCAAATTAGAGCCCAGCAAATGGATTGATGTGACACTAGAAAGATGAGTAATTCACATTTGCATTCTAACAGTTATTTCTTATTTGATGATAATTTTAGTCCTATATATTTTAATGTATTCTTTCAGACTTCTGTTTCCATATTCACTATATCTAGGGGCATAGTTTATTCTGTCAAGATGCTATGACTCCTGGACGTTAAGTATTGATAAAATGATGGGGACCAAATTAAATGCTTTAACAGCTACTGTTACAAATATCTGTAATGAGCTTTCTGTTCTCAAATTTAAACAAAGGCTTAAATGTCATGCTGACTCTAAGTATGTCTGTGCCAATGTGGCCAAATATAATGGTTCCCAATGGGATTGGGAAAGGTTAGAAATCATCTAATGGGTATTTGGCATGGCAACAATAACAGCCTGGATCTTATGGAGTTACATCATCACATCCAGGATATTCAGAAAAGCAGAATTGATCTCACAGACTCTGCATCTCTAGCTGATCAAATGCTTCATGAATTAAATGGCTTTAATCCTGGAAATATGTGGAAACATTCTTCATGGTAGATTATTGGAATTATATGTTTTCTACTAATTCTTTTTTGTGTCATGATAATAGGTTGCCATATTCTCAGAACCAAGATCCAGGACCTCAAAGTAACTGCCCATGATTTACATTTAAAAAATGGAAAAAAGGAGATGTGGGGCACCATCCATAGCCTGAAATAAAACCAAGCTTGGTTGAGCTATTAGGGAAATCTGCCTCTCGGGAACTGATGATCATGGAAAATCATTCCAGATTGCCTGGAGTATGTGGTTGCCCTGTGGTTGGTTCACTGCTGGAGTTTGAATGCAGGCCCTAGAAGTGGGAATGACCTCTAGAGCCAAATGTCTTGCTACCTCCTCCTCCCATCCTGTTTTTCAGGGAAGAAGCTCCTACTGGTCCCCTTTTGATCTGAACCACTATAAATAAAGAAAATGCGGGCTCCTCCGTTTTGTTAGAGTCAGACCCTTCTGGATGGCTCAATCCATCACGCCCCTATTTTAAACATAATTCTGTCTCCTGTCATTTTTTCTGATGAATAAACTTCTTAGCTATTATTTTGCAGCCAGCCCATCCCTTCGACAGGAACCCTTTTCCTCACCCATGCAGAACTATTTGGAAAACTTATGTTTCAAAAGATGGGAAAATATGGAAGAAATTATTAAATTTCTAGACACATATGACCTATCAAAATTGAATTAAGAGGTTATTAAAACCCTAAGTAGACCAATACATTGGAAATGAAGAAGTAATGAGAAAGTCTCCCCATCAAAAAATAAATAAATAAAAGTCCAGGACGGTATGGATTTACAGGTGAATTTTACCAGACCTTTAAAGAATAGCTAACACCCATGTTCCTCAAACTATTCCATGAAATGGAAAAGGAGGGAATGCTCCCAAACACATTCTATGACACCATTATCACCCTGATACCAAAACAAGATAAGAACGCAACAGAGAGAGAAAACTACAGATCAACATCCTTGATGGACACAGACACAAACATGTTTAATAAAATGTTGTAAAAGCAAATTCTACAAAGATTGCACACCATTAAAAAGATTATACACCATTGTCAAGTTAACTTCATTCCAGGAATGTAAGGGTACTTTAGTATATGCAAAACAACAAACAGAATACACCACATAGAAAGAATCCAGGACAAAAATCACATGAGTATCAAAAATCACATGTTGTAAAAGCCTTCAACAAAATTCAGTGCCCCTTCATGATAAAAGCCAGAAAGAAATTAGATATAGAAGGATACTACCTCAACCTAATAAAGGTTATACATGACAAAGCCAAAGTTAACATTATACATAATGGTGGAAAACTGAACACTTTTCATCTGAAATCATAAATAAGACAAGGATATCTTCTCTCACCACTCCTTTTAATTCAGTACTTAAATTTAGGCAGAGCAATTTGGCCAGAGAAGAAAATAAAAGGGATGAAATAGGAAGGCAAGAAGTCAAATTATCACTATTTGCAGATGATATAATCCTATACTTAGAAGATCCTAAAAACTTCAGAAGATTTTTAGATCTGATAAAAAAATTCAGCAAAGTAGCAGGATACAAAATCAACATACAAAAAGCAGAACCCACTGAGAAATAGGTAAAAATAATTCCATTAACAATAGCCTAAATAAATAAACAGCAAAACAAAAACCTGGAATAAATCTAGCCAAGGAGGTGAAAATCACAGAACCCTGTGAAAATCAGAGAACACTGAAGAAATTTAAGAATACTCCAGAAGATGGAAAGTCCTCCCATGCTCTTGAATAAGCAGATTTAATATTGTTAAAGTGGCCTTGTGAGCAAAAGCAACACATGGACTCAATGCAACCTCTATCAAAATACCAATGGCACTCTTCACAGAAGTAGAAAAAAATGTTAAAATTCATAGAGAAGAATGAAAGACTTGGAATAGCCAAATAACTTCTGAGCAATAAGAGCGATTAAACATAAAACATAAAAACAGACTCATGGCCCAGTGGAATGGAATAGAGGACACAGAGACAAACCCACACGGCTACTGTCATCTGATTCTTGACGAGAGCATACTTGGGAGAAAAGACAGCCTCTTTAACAGACAGCTGGGGAAACAGGATTTCTACATGGAGAGGACTGACCCTAGATCCCTGCGTCTCACCATGAACCAAAGTCCAATCAAAACGGATCCAAGAACTAAGTGTAGACCTTAAATTTTGAAACTGCTAGAATAAAGCATAGGAAAAACTGTTCAAGGTACTGAATAGGACTCCTACAGCCCAGGAAACCACAGCAAGAACTAACACACGGGATCATTTAAAAGTCTCCTCACAGCACAGTAGACAACAGAGTGCGGGCAGCTGCAGAAGGCGGGAAGGGCTTTGCCAGCTACTCTTTCAACAGAACATTAGTATCCAGAAAGTATAAGGGACTCAAAAACCTAATACTAATACTAAACCAAATACTAATACTAATACTGCTACTAATTAAAAAAAATCAATCAATAAATGAGCAAATGAACTGAACAGAAACTTCTCAAAAGAAGTACAAATGATCACTAATTACATCAAAAAATGATTAACATTGTTAGCCATCAGGGAAATGTAAATCAAAACTATACTGAACCTCAAGGACATAGAAAGAGCTCAAAAAACTTAACACCAAAAAAACCCAAATAACCCAATCAATAAATCAGCTGAGGAACTGAACAGACACTTCTCAGAAGATACATAGTACATCAACAAATAGATGAAAAAATGTTCAACATCTCTAGCAATTAGAGAAATGCAAATCAAAACTCCTCTAAGATTTCATCCCACTCCAGTCAGAATGACAATTATCAAGAATACAGGAAATAGGCCGGGCGCGGTGGTGCACGTCTGTAATCCAAGCGACTTGGGAGGCTGAGTCAGGAGGATCGTGAGTTCAAAGCCAGCCTCAGCAACTTAGCGAGGCACTAAGCAACTCAGTGAGATCCTGTCTCTAAACAAAATACAAAATAGGGCTGGGGATGTGACTCAGTGGCCAAGTGTCCCTGAGTTCAATCCCTGGTTCCAAAAAAAAAAAAAGAATACAGGGAACAATAAGTGTTGGTGAGGATGTGGGGAAAAACATACACTCATACATTGCTGGTGGGAATGCAAATTGGTGCAACAATTACGGAAAGCAGTATGGAGATTCCTCAGAAAACTTGGAATGGAACCACCATTTGATGTGTTCCTACAATATGTACAATCTGCAAAATGAGCAATCACACTCCATTTATGTATGATTTATCAAAATGTATAAATGCATTCTACTGTCATGAACAACTAATTAGAACAGATTTTAAAAATTAATAAAAAAAAACATTGATTTCATCTCACCCCAGTCAGAATGTCAGTCACCAAGAATATAAATCACAATAAATGCTAGCAAGGATTCAGGGGGAAAGAAGCCCTTACATTCTACTGCTAGGAATGTAAATTAGTATAGCCACTATGCAAATCAGTGTGAGTTTCCCCAGAAAATTAAAAACAGAGCTACAATATAATCTGTATTCCTTGGTATATATTATGGTTTGATACTTTAATGACTTTGAAAAGCTAATGTGGCATATCAGGAGTACTCAGAGGTGAGATGATTAGAATATGAGAGTTGTAACCTCGTAGGTGGATTGATCCACTAGATGGATTAATGATTAGAAAGAACTACTACTGGGTGGCAACCAAAGGCAGGTTGGGCATGGCTGGAGGACGTGGGCCACTGGAGGCGTGTCCTTGGACTGTGTCTTGTTCCTGGAACCTCTTGCTCTGCTCCCTGGCTGCCAGCTTGCTTCCACCGCACCCTTCCACCATGATGTTTTGCCTTCCATCAGGCCCAGAACAATGGATCTGACTGACTGTGGACTGAACCTCTGGAACTGTGAGCCTCAAATAACCCTTTCCTGTGCTAAGTTGCAATTGCCACATCTTTTGCTCACAGCAATGAAGCACCACCTGACACCATATGTATCTGAAAGAAGTAAAGTCAGAAGACTTTAGAGACACCTGCATACTGTGTCTATTGGGGCACAATTCACACAATTCACTTGGTTACACCAAGTTATGGAACCAGCCTCGTTGCCCATCAAGGGATGACTGGATAAAGAAAGTGTGATATAAACACAAGAGCATTTTTCAGCCACAAAGAAGAACAAAATCATGTGATTTGCAAGAAAAATAAATGAAACTAGGGATCATAATGTCAAGAAAAGTAAATCAGACTCAAAAGGACAAGTATCTCATGCTTTCTTTCAAATGTGGAATCCAAAAAAAAAAAAAGAAAGACGATGGGAACCAGGAGGGGGTGTTAGTAAAAAGGACGAGGGGAAGGTGGAGACGAGGTGAAGGGTGGGCAGAGGGAGAGGAGGCGATGACCAGAATATTTCTATGCATGTGTGAGCATGCACAACGAGACCCACTATAATGAACAGACCCTAGGAACTAAGGAACCCCACTGCAGGCGCTGCAGCACCTGACTTCAGGACAAAGCTAGAGGAGCCCAATCCACATGGTTCTGGAATAGAAACAGGCATGGGGACCAAAGTGACAGAAGAGGGATCCCAGGAATTCCTCCTGCACCTGCAGCCAAGTGACTCAGAGGCAGCAGGAGCTGCTGCTGGGACAGACCCATCAACCAGCAGGACAGGGAAGCTCCCGCCCCACCGGCAGCAGCGCCATCCCTCCCACCTCCCGAGCACCCACGCAAGGTGGTTCAAGGACTGAGATGTCAGATCCCGAACCTCAGACGAGTGGAAGAAACACCTCAGGACCCTGGGAGGACTCTTGGGATGTGACCCCAAAGCACAGGCAACAAGAGCAAAAGTCAACAAGTGGCATGAAACTAAGAAGCGTCTGCACAGCCAAGGACACAATCAGCAGAGCACAGGGACAACCCCAGACAGGGACAACCCCGGGCAGGAGACAGAGTGTGTGTGTGTGTGTGTGTGTGTGTGAACCATCTGGTGAGGGATCCATTCCCAGACCATCTACGGAAGGGGGATAATTTGATTTGAAAATGAGCCAATGACCTGAGTGACATTCCTTTAAAGAAGATCTACGAATGGCCAAGAAGCATGTGAGATGCTCAATGTCAGCCGTCATCAAGAAAAGCAAATTGAAACCATGATGGGAGGGGCTACACTCAAGAGACAAAAGGCAGCTGGGAGGGTCTGGAAGAGGGGACCGCTGACCAGCGTTGGCGAAATGTGCATTCGTGGGGCTGTTGTGAAAACCAGTATGGAGGGTCCTCAGAGAACTAGAGCAAGAACTACCAATACCCCGCCAACCCCAAGAAAAGGGAGTGAGGACGGGAAGGGATCTGCACACGTGCTCACGCAGCACACTGGCCAAGCCGCGGAATCAGCCTCAGTGTCCATCAACCGATGGGTGGTTACGGAAATGTGATGCACACGCAGGCACGCACGCGCACACGTGTGCACACTGGAAAACTATTCTGCCACCAAAGAATGAAATTTCCTCATCTGCTGCCACATGGATGGAACCAGAGGGCGTTGCTAAATGAGAGACAAATGCCGCATAATCTCCTGTATCCTCTCCTCTTCTTATCAGGACCCAGATATTGGATTGAAGGCCCACCCTTATCAGCATGACGTCAATTGATTACGTCTGCACGGACTCCATTTCCGACCATGGGCATGATCTCCAGGCGGGTGCCAGTTGGAGGGACACCAATCCACAACGCAATCACAATGTGACCGAGGAATACCTCTTCCTTTCCAAACCCAGGCTGACTCCTGGGCAGAAAAGGATGTGTGGACGTCCACGTCTCTCCTGGCACCTTGCTACCCCACCCCTGGGTGCTCGTCTTATTGAGTCATAAGCAGTCCCCTGGTGTGGGTCACCTCTCCAGCAGGTGCCTCTTCCAACGTGTCTGGGTGCCTCCTTGCTCCCTGGGGGAGGCAGCCCTTCCCTCCTCTCCAGGGTGTGGGTGAG
>JAJEJO010001036.1:205154-229738 GCA_020662805.1 Glaucomys volans | reverse complement strand
GCTAATTCTGCCGGGTGAACTTTTAAACTAAATCGGCCCAAAGCTTTCATGACTCAAAGCCAAACTCTAATTGTAAGCACCGAATCCAATGGTGAGCACAGGGGCCTATCTTCCTTTGAACAATGCAAGACATTACACAAATGCTTTTGGGTATTTCCTGAATGTTCATTCAGTGCCAGAGTCTCCTTGGGCCTCATGTAATTGAACCCTGCCAACTGTTCCGTAAGATGGACATCACTATGGTCATTTCTTGGATGAGGAATCAAGGCCCAGAGAGGATGACCAGCTCACACAGCCTGTGTGGCTAGGAAGCAGTAGAGTCTGGATTCAAACCCAGGACTTGCGGACACCATGACCAGTGTTCTAGACTTCTCTGTCCTATTGCCTCTTGTCCTACAAGGAGGGTAGGGTGAAGGTCATATATTTATTAGTGGAGTTTAGACTAGAAAGCTCAGCAGGGTGAGCAGAGTTCCAGGTGAAGCATGAGTTGGTTTTACCTGGGGACAGCACTCTGATCTTGACACCCTGCTGACGCTGCTTCTCATTAGCCATTTCCTGAAGCTGAACTTGGCTGAGTCAAAGGACTGTTTGGAGATCCCACCCAGACATCCCAGCTCTTGCCCAGGGCTGGTATCTCTGAACCTGGTGAAGCCTTTCTGGAAGCCTGAGCCGGGAGACAGAGATCACAGCGCCAGAGCCAGATGGGTGAGCTGCCATGGGCTGGAACACCCAGGAGTCCACCCACCACTGAGCAGAATGTTCTGACCTGCGGAGACCATGTTCAGGTCTCACCTGTCAGAGCACAGGGCAGCCAACAGCAGAGCCATATCCCCTGTGAAGTCATCCCAGTGAGTGCTCTTCATAGGGATCCCAGGCGTCCCTAGTAAGGGGGACAGGGCTGGCCTTGTTTCCTCTGCGTGTCCTGAAGTCTGCTTGCAGCAGGTCCTGGAGGCCAAACTGCCACTCCTGGGGCCAGGGGGGATTTATATGAAGACAATTCTAACTTAAGTCCCGTCCCACCCCAGCATTGAGGAACAACCACATTCCTCCACTTTTCCTGCCTCGGGCAGGGAGGTGGCTTATCAGCCCTGGTGCCTGCAAGTCAGCTAGGGCCTGAGACACCCCACACCTGGCACTTATTTGGGTTTATAAAACGCCACACTTAAAAGTGTCAAAGTGCCTCTCGCCTGGTCTTCCCCTTGCTGCCCCTCATTTCTGTTTTGGATTTTTATCATAAACTCTATAATTAAGGGGAGGAGGGTTGGGTGAGCAGATGTTCTCCACCCCAAGAAGCAGAAAAGGCAAAGCAAGGCACCTGGGCCTGTCTACGCCTGGGTGGTGTGCACAGGCTTCTCTCCAGGTCTCTGCAGGGGTTGGGGCACCTGGGACTGGGTACTATGTCCGGCCATCACTCCCGGGCCTAGACATCCTGACACTATCAGACCAGGCCAGTCCATCTGTTCTGTGTGGTGGAGCGAAGGCGCCAGGCCTCCTGGTGCACGGCCACTTGCGAAGGCGACCGCAGGGTCAGGGGCAGCTCAGACCCCGCCTCCCACACTGGCGCTGTAGCGAACCCTGAGCTTCACCCTGCAATCTGTCACGGGCTCTGGTCACTGTCCCTCGGAAGCTGGCTCCCATCCTAGCTACTGGGAGGCTCCCTGGGGACCTCACCGAACACAGCTGCCCTGCCGGTGCTGGCCTCCACTTCCTCTGCCTGGGGGAGTTTCCCTGGGGCAGAGCTTCCGTCTCCTGGCTCTAAGGACGCCCTGTTCTCTGTGGGACCCATCCCTCTTAGAACAGGAGCCCTCAGGTCTAAGCCATAGGGCAGAAGGGGCACCATAAGGGAAGGAAGAGGCCTCAGCAAGGTTACCTGGGGAGGAGTCTAGAGACATGGGAGACGCATTATTGCCAAAAGTGGGCCTGTTGCCCCGCCGGTGCCTGAGTGATGGGCCTATACTTTGCAGATCTCGGTGATGAAAGGTGGCAATTGGCCTCTTGGCCCTCGATGGCTTGGGTGATCCAGGGGGCCTATGGAGCAGCTGAGCAGCTCCAGGAAGCAGCTGGGTGGCCCTGCCCATCACCTTGCATTTTCAACAAGCAGCTGAGGAGCCTAACCTTAGAAACGGAGGCCCTCAGAAGAAGTGGGGGGGGGGGGGGCCTCACCCACCCTTGACCCTGTAAAGTAAGTAAGCATCTCATCCTGAGCAAATGGACACCCCTGGACAACTCAAGAAGTCGCCCACACAGCCCTTGCACACTGACAGGCTATGCAGCCTGTCTGGGCCCACCGGTGTAGCCCCAGCCCCCATGTGGCCATCAGACTCTGGCAGGAACCCTTCTATGCTACTGGGCATGCTGTCTCACACCCACGTGGGCCTAGGGTGTCCGTGGAAGCTAATGGGCACCTCTCATTGGCATCCCAGTGCATTTCACTCAGAACTGCCAGTGAACCTGTCTGGCCCAAGATAGCTGCATCCCAGCTGGTGGTGCAATCCACAATCCCAACAGCTTACGCTGCTGAGACACCTGCAGACCTTGCTGATTACAACTGAAGAAGCCGTGTGGACTCCGCACTAACGTGCTAGAACCAAAACCAGTGCAGCCTATCCAATCAACACCCTGGGACACATTGCAAGCAAAACATCTGTTACTATGAAAGCCACACTGTAAAATTGATAAAGGCAGCTGATCTACCAGATGCACAAACATCAGTGCAGGGCCACACTGAAGAAGCATGACAAAACAAGGTAATGTGATACCTCCAAAGGACACAATGACTCTCTAGCAACAGACCCCAAACAAAAGGGAATCAATGTATTGCCTGACAAAGAATTCAAAAGACTGATTTTAGAGGAAGCTTAATGGGATACAAGAGAATACAGCTTGGCACTTCAATGACATTAGGAAGACAATTCATGATATGAATGAGAAATTCAATAAAGAGACAGAGATCATAAGAAAGAACCAAATGGAAAATTCGGAGCTTAAGAACTCAATTTAAATGAAATATAAAATACAGTTGAGATCTTCAACTGAAGAATAGATCTGGCAGAAGAAAGAATCTCTCAGTGTAGCTGGGGGTGTAACTCAGTGAATAAGGATTTCCTGGCACGCAGGAGATCCTGGGTTTGATCTCTAGCTCCATGAAAAGAATTTCTCAGTATGAAGGAAGGTCTTTCAAAATTACCCAGTCAGATTTTTTAAAAAGAAAAAATTTTGAAAGAGTGAGGAACATCTTTAAGATGTGTGGGATAGCATTGAGCAAGCACACACTCACGTGATGGCCATGCCACACGGGGAGGGGAAGGGAAAGCAGAGAAAACTTACTCAACAGCAATTGCTGAAATTTTTCCAAATCATGGAAAAGATATGGACATCTAGGTACAGGAGGGTCAGGGGGCCCCTACTACAGGCAACCAACAAATCCTCTCTGAGGGATTTTGTAATATAACTGTTAAAAGCACAAGACAGGGAGAGAATTCTAAAAACAGCAAGAGGAAAGCATCAAGTCACACAAGGGAATTCTCATTTGAACTGGAGATTTTTCTGCAGAAACCTGACAGTTCAGGAGAGAATGGGATGATATATTCATAGTCTTGAAAGAAAAAAAAAAGAACATTTTCAACAAAAATTACTATACCCAGCAAAGTGATCTTTCAGACATTAAGGAAAAATAAAGACTTTCTAAGACAAACAAAAACTGAGAAAATTCTCACACCCGACTGGCCCTACAAGATGCTTCATGGATGTCTATGCTAGAAGTGAAAGGATGATAACTAGCCACAGGGAAACACACGAAAGAACAAAACTCGCTAGTAGAGCAGATACACAGAAGAGAAAGAAAAGAGAATCAAATCTTATCCATGCACCAAACCATGAAGATGAGCAATAAAGAAGAAAGAAGGGAACAAAGAAAAACATCAACAGCACAACCAGAAAGAAAATAACAATGACAGGAATATGTCTTTACTTAATAAGTAAATGGATTAAATTCTCCAACTAAAAGATATAGGGTGGATGAATTGATTTAGGAAAAAACTAGGCTTGACAATAGACTGGCTGTATGAATTTCACTTCACCAGTAAAGACACGTAGACTGAGCGTGAAGGGAAGGAAAAGACAGACCATGCGAACAGAAACCAAAAGTGAGCAGGATAAAATAGACTTTAAACCAAAAACCATAAAATGAGACAAAGAAGGTAAATATATGATAATGAAGGGACAGATTCAACAAGAGGAGATAGCAATTACAAATATATATATATACACCCAATGCCAGAGTACCCAATCATATAAAGGAGAAATAGAAGCGAGTATAAATAAGAGTTGGGGACTTTCATCAGTGGAAAGATAACCAGATCCCCCCAAAAATCAACAAAGAGATATCAGAGCTAACTATGCTATCGAGCGAGTAGATCTGATAGACATTTACAGAGCATCTTCTGCAACCACTGCAGAATACACATGCTTCTCACCAGCACAGGGAGCATCATCCTGAGTAGATCGTATGTTAGGCTACAAACACGGTTAAAAAAAATTCAAATCATAGCACATAAATTCTGTGACCACAATGGAATAAAACTAGAACTCAATAACAGGAGTAGCTTTAGAAATTGAACAAGTATATGGAAATTAAACAACATTCTTTAGAACGATCAATAAAATTAAGGGGAAATAAAAAAGTTTCTCAAAATGAATAAAACGAAATACGACACATCAAAATCTATGGGCACAGCAAAAGCAATACTATGAGGTAAATTTATAGCAGTAAGTGCCTACGTAAAAAATAAAAATAACAAATTCAAAATAATTATTTAATATATTTTGATGATTCAATTCAAGCAAGTAGAAAAGCAGGAAGAAACCAACCCCCAAATTAGTAAAAGGAAAGAAATAATAAAGATCACTGCAGAAATAAGTTAAATAGAGTCAGAACAAAAGAAAACACTGTCAATTAAACTAAGACTTGCTTTTTGAAAGGATGAGACAAAATTAATAAACCTTTAGACTAATCAAGAAAAAAGATTCAAGCAATATCAGAAACAAAAATGAAGATATCACCATCGTTACTACAGAAATACATAGGATCACTGGAGAGTCTTATGAACAACTAACTATACACCAAAAATTAGACAACCTAAATGAAATGAATAAATTTCTGGATTTATAATCTGCCAAAACTGAACCACGAGCACAGAGAAAAACCTGAACAGAACAATAACAACTAATGAGATTTGGTCAGCAATCAAAAAGCTCCCAACAAAGAAAGGCTCAGGACCCTATGGCTTCATTGCTGAATTCTTCTCAAACTATTTGAAAGGACTGAAAGGAAGGGAACTCTTCCCTGAATCCAAAACCAGACAAAGACACACACACACACACACACACACACACACACACAGGATAGATCAACACATCTGTTGGATATGGGCACGAAACTTCTTAGAAAATACTTGTGAATTTAATCCCAAAGTGCATATATATATAAGATTATCTAACATGAGCAAGTGGACTTTATCCCAGAAATGCAAGGATGTTTAAACATATGCAAATCAACAAGCATAATACATCACATCAATAGAATGATAGATAAAAAGCATATGATCATCTCAAAAGTTCCAGAAAAAGCATTTGGTGCATTTATATTTTGCTACATGATAAAAATCCTTAAAAAATTAGGTGTAAAAACAGCCAGGCACGGTGGCGCACGCCTGTAATCCCAGCACTTGGGAGGCTGAGGCAGGAGGATCACGAGTTCAAAGCCAGCCTCAGCAACTTAGTGAGGCCCTAAGCAACTCAGTGAGACCCTGTCTCTAAATAAAATACAAAATAGGGCTGGGATGTGGCTCAGTGGTGGAGTGTCCCTGGGTTCAATCCCCAGTACCAAAAAAAAAAAAAAAATTAGGTGTAAAAGAATGTTCAACGCAACAAAGGCAACTGATGCAAGCCCACAGCCTAAATCACACTGAACGAAGGAAAGTCGAAATTGTTTCCTTGAAGATCAAGAACAAGGTAAGGTGTCTACTTCCGCCTTGCTTGTTCAGTGTGTTATTGGAAGTCTCTTCTGCTGGCGGGAGGCATTATTTGATTTTATTTTCATTGTCAGGCATACATTTGAGCTTTATCTCTTAAGCTCGTTGATAAGTGCACACAGGTGTTCAGCATATTGACTTTCATACCCTTCTGAATGGAGGGATATTTCGCCATATATTCTAGACTTTTTATTTGTCCGTTGCACACGCTAGCGGGATTCACTATGACATGCTGATCCATGCACATGGCCGCATTGGTTATGTCTTTCCCCCTCTTTCTTTTCCCTCTCCTTCCTCTGATCCTCTTTCCTTACTGGTTTCTATTGTATTTTCCTGAGGTCTCTTCTCTTTCCTTGACTCTATGAGTCTGGTCTATCTTTCTTACCATGAAGTTCTCCAGCTCCATTCATTTCCCTGTAAATGACATAATTTTGTTCTTCGTGGTGCTCAGTGAAACTCCATTGAATGTACACGCCCCATTTTCTTTACCCCTTCCTCTGTTGACGGGCACCCAGGATGGTTCTGTGACTTCACTCCTGTGAATTGTGCTGCTATCAACACGAGCAGTTTGAAGCCGCATAGTGTGCTGGCTTTAATTCTTTAGAATACATACCAAGGAGTAGTGGGTTATGAGGTCAATTTCTTGTATGTTGAGGAACCTCAATTCTGATCTCCATGTTGGCTGTACTAGTCTACAATCCCAACGGTATGTAAGTGTTCCCTTCCCCTGTATCCTCTCCAGCATTTATTGTTTTTGTATCCTTAATTATTTCCATTCTAACAGGAGTGAGTTAAAATTTTGGTGTAGTTTTGATTTGCATTTCCCTGATTGCTAAAGATGTGGTGCATATTATTTATTGGCCATTTTATTTTCCTTTTTGAGAAATGACTGTTGTCCACTTATTGATTGTGTTGTTCATTTTTTGCCACTGTTTTTTGAGTTCCTTATGTAATCAAGATATTAATTTTTTTGCCACTGTTTTTTGAGTTCCTTATGTAATCTAGATATTAATTGTCTTTTGAAAGAAAAGCTGATGAAGATTGTCTCTCATTCTGTAGACTTCTCTTTCTCATCTTTGCTCTGAAGAAGCTTTTTAAATTTGATGCTATACTATTTTTTAATTCTTGGGTTTATTTCCTGAACTTTAGGAGTCTTATTGAGGAAGTAGATGCTTGCACCTTTAAGCTGGAATGTTGATCCTACATTTTCTT
This sequence comes from Glaucomys volans, assembly GCA_020662805.1. Taxonomy (NCBI): domain Eukaryota; kingdom Metazoa; phylum Chordata; class Mammalia; order Rodentia; family Sciuridae; genus Glaucomys; species Glaucomys volans. Next base: position 222,494 of record JAJEJO010001036.1, on the reverse strand, counting down.
CTAGCAGTTGCAATTACTGATAGAATTCTTTTTTTTCTCATTCTCAGTGCTATTATTTTATTTTAAATTTTAGTTCATTGTACACAAATGGAGTACAACTATCATTTTTCTAGTTGTACACAAAGAATTTGCCTATTCATACATATACATAGGGAAAAGATGATTGTTTACAAACATTTATTCTGTTATCTTTCCTTCCCCATCCTCTCCCCACCCCTCAGTTTCCTCTATACAATCCATCCTTTCTCCATTCTTCCCATACCTTCCCCCACCCCTGCTATGTGTCATCAACCACTTATAAGAGAAATCATTCGGCCTTTGGTTTTTTGAGATTGGCTTATTTCATTTAACATGATCTTCTCCAATTCCATCCATTTACCTGCAAATGTCATAATTTTATTATTCTTTATGGCTGTATAATATTCCATTGTGTATATATACCAAAGTTTCTTTATTCATTCATCTACTGAAGGGCATCTAGGTTGGTTCCACAATATAGCTATAGTGAATTGGGCTGCTATAAACATTGATGTGGCTGCATCACTGTAGTAATCTGATTTTAAGTCTTTTGGGTATAGGCCAAGGAGTGGGATAGCTGGGTCAAATGGTGGATTCATTCCAAGTTTTCTGAGGAATCTCCACAGTGCTTTCCAGAGTGGCTGCACTAATTTGCAACCCCACCAGCAATGTATGAGTGTACCCTTTTCCCCACATCCTCGCCAACACCTGTTGTTGCTTGTATTCTTGATAATAGACATTCTAATTGGGGTGAGATGAAATCTTAAAGTAGTTTTGATTTGCATTTCTCTTATTACTAGAGATGTTGAACTTTTTTCATATATCTATTGATGGCCTGTAGATCCTCTTCTGTGAAGTGTCTGCTCATTTCATTAGCCCATTTATTGATTGGGTTATTTGTATTCTTGGTGTAGAGTTTTTTGAGTACTTGGTAGATTCTGGAGATTAGTGCTCTATCTGAAGTGTGTGTGGCAAAGATTTTCTCCCACTCTGAAGGCTCTCTCTTCACATTGCTGATTGTTTCCTTTGCTGAGAAAAAGCTTTTTAGTTTGAATCTATCCCAATAATTGATTCCTGCTTTTATTTCTTGTGCTTTGGGAGTCATGTTAAGGAAGTCTGATCCTAGGTTGATATGATGGACCTACTTTTTCTTTTATTTGGTGCAGGGTCTCTGGTCTGATTTCTAGGTCCTTGATCCATTTTGAGTTGAGTTTTGTACAGGGTGAGAGATATGGGTTTAGTTTCATTTTGCTGCATGTGGATTTCCAGTTTTCCCAGCACCATTTGTTGAAGAGGCTGTCTTTTCTCCACTGTATGTTTTTGGCTCCTTTGTCAAGTATGAGATACCTGTATTTATGTGGGTTTGTCTCTGTGTCCTCTATTCTGTACCATTGGTCTACCTGTCTACTTTGGTGCCAATACCATGCTGTTTTTGTTACTACTGCTCTGTAGTATAGTTGAAGGTCTGGTATTGTGATATCCCCTGCTTCGCTCTTCTTGCTTTAGCTATTCTGGGTCTCTTATTCCTCCACATGAATTTCATGATTGCTTGCTCTATTTCTATGAGGTTCATCATTGGGATTTTAATTGGAATTGCACTGAATTTGTATAGTGCTTTTGGTACTATGGTCATTTTTTTTTTTTTTTTTTGGAACCGGGGATTGAACTCAGGGGCACTTGGCCACTGAGCCACATCCCCAGCCCTATTTTGTATTTTACTTCGAGACAGGGTCTCACTGAGTTGCTTAGGGCCTTGCTAAGTTGCTGAGGCTGGCTTTGAACTCGCGATCCTCCTGCCTCAGCCTCCCGAGTCGCTGGGATTACAGGCATGCGCCACCAAGCCTGGCTGGTACTATGGTCATTTTGACAATATTAATTCTGCCTATCCAAGAACACGGGAGATCTTTCCATCTTCTAAGGCTTTCTTTAATTTCTTTCTTTAGTGTTCTGTAGTTTTCGTGGTAGAGGTCTTTCACTTCTTTGGTTAGATTGACTCCTAGGTATTTTATTTTTGGGGGGACTATTGCAAATGGGGTGTTTTCCTAATTTCTCCTTCAGAGGATTCATCATTTATGAATAAGAATACATAAGATTTATGAGTGTTGGTTTTATATCCTGCTACTTTACTGAATTCATTTATGAGTTCTAGAAGTTTTCTGGTGGAATTTTTCAGCTCCTCTAAATATAGAATCATATCATCTGCAAATAGTGATAGTTTAAGTTCTTCTTTTCCTATTCGAATCCCTTTTATCTCTTTAGTCTGTCTAATTGCTCTGGCTAGAATTTCAAGGACAATGTTGAATAGAAGTGGTGAAATAGGGCATCCCTGCCTTTTTCTAGTTTTCAGGGGGAACGCTTTCAGTTTTTCTCCATTTAGAATGATGTTGGCCATAGGCTTAGCATAGATAGCCTTTACAATGTTGAGGTGTGCTCCTACTATCCCTATTTTTTCTAGTGTTTTGAGCATGAAGGGGTGCTGTATTTTATCAAATGCTTTTTCTGCATCTGTTGAAATAATCATGTGGCTCTTAACGTTAAGCGTATTGATGTGATGAATTACATTTATAAATTTCCAGATGTTGAATCAACCTTGCATCCCTGGGATGAAACCCACTTGATCATGGTGCACTATCTTTTTAATATGTTTTTGTATGCAATTTGCTAAAATTTTGTTAAGGATTTTTGCATCTATGTTCATTAGGGATATTGGTCTGAAATTTTCTTTCCTTGATGTGTCTTTGTCTGGTTTTGGTAATAGGGTGATATTGGCTTCATAGAATGAGTTTGGAAGGGTTCCCTCCTCCTCTATTTCATGGAATACTTTGAGGAGTACTAAATGAGTTCTTCTTTGAAGGTCGTGTAGAACTCAGATGAGAATCCATCTGGCCCTGAACTTTTCTTGGTAGGTAGGCTCTTGATGACTTCTTCTATTTCATTGGTTGAAATTGATCTATTTAAATTGTGTATGTCCTCCAGATTCAGTTTGGGTGGATCATATGTCTCCAGAAACCTGTCAATGTCTTTGAGATTTTCTATTTTGTTGGAGTATAGATTTTCAAAATAGTTTGTAATTATGTTTTGTATTTCGATAGTGTCCATCGTGATAGTTCCTTTTTCATCTCAAATTTTCATAATTTGAGTTTTCTCTCCTTCTCTTCGTTAGCGTGGCTAAGGGTTTATCGATTTTGTTTATTTTTTCAAAGAACCAACTTTTTGTTTTGTCAATTTTTTGAATAGTTTCTTTTGTTTCAATTTCATTGATTTCAGCTCTGATTTTAATTATTTCCTGTCTTCCACTACTTTTGGTGCTAATCTGTTCTTCTTTTTCCAGGGCTTTGAGCTGTAATGTGAGGTCGTTTATTTGTTCACTTTTCATTATTTTGTTGAATGTGCTCCATGCAATGAATTTTCCTCTTAGTACTGCATTCATAGTGTCCCAGAGATTTTGATATGTTGTATTGTTGTTCTCATTTACCTCTATGAATTTTTTTATTTCCCCCCAATGTCTTCTGTTATCCATATATCATTCAATAGTGTATTATTTAATCTCCAGGTGTTAGAATATTTTCTGTTTTTTATTTTATTATTGGTTTCTAATTTCACTCCATTATGATCTGACAAAATGCAAGGTATTATCTCTATCTTTTCGTATTTGCTAAGAGAAGCCTTGTGGCATAACATATGGTCTATTTTAGAGAAGGATCCATGTGCTGCTGAGAAGAAAGTGTATTCACTTGTTGCTGGATGGAATACTCTATATATGTCTGTTAAGTCTAAATTATTGATTGTGTTATTGAGATCCATGGTTTCTTTGTTCAATTTTTGTTTTGAAGATCTGTCCAATAGTGAGAGAGGTGTATTAAAGTCACCTAGTATTATTGTGTTGTGGTCTATTTGGTTCCTGGAATTGAGAAGGATTTGTTTAACATACATGGATGCGCTATTGTTTGGGGCACAAATATTTATGATTGTTATGTCTTGCTGATTGATGCTTCCTTTAAGCAGTATGAAATGGCCTTCTTTATCCCTTCTGACTAACTTTGGCTTGAAGTCTGCTTTATCTGAAATGAGGATGGAAACTCCTGCTTTTTTACTGAGTCCATGTGTGTGGTGTTTTATGCCAGCCTTTCACCTTTAGTCTGTAGGTGTCTTTTTCTACAAGATGCATCTCTTGAAGGCAGCATATTGTTGGGTCTTTCTTTTTAATCCAATCTGACAGTCTATGTCTTTTGTTTGCTGAGTTTAGGCCATTAACATTCAGGGTTATTATTGAGATATGACTTGCATTCCCGGTCATTTTGACCTATTTTTGGCTTTTAACTTGACTTGGTTTCTCCTTTAATTGACTATTCCTTTAGGGTAATTCCTCCCTTTGCTGGGTTACATTGTTGTTTTTCTTTCTTTTTAATTTATTTTTTATTCACACAGTTCATATAATCTTATATTTACATAGGGTAGTACTGTCTGTCTCAGTCTACTATTTTTCCTGTCCCCATCCCCTCCCTTCCATCCCATTTTCCTCCACACCATCCATACTTCCTCCATTCTTTCCTATCCCCCTCAAAGCCCCCCCCCCACCCCGTTATTTATCAGCATCCACTGATCAGAGAAAACATTTGGCCTTTGGTTTTTTGGGCTTGGCTTATTTCACTTAGCATGATATTCTCCAACTCCACCCATTTACCAGCAAATGCCATAATTTTATTCTTTTTTTATGGCTGAGTGATATTCCATTGTGTATATATACCACAGTTTCTTTATCCATTCTTCACTTGAAGGGCATCTAGGTTGGTTCCACAATCTAGCTATTGTGAATTGAGCAGCTATGAACATAGATGTGGCTGCATCCCTATACTTTGCTGATTTTAAGACCTTTGGGTATAAACCGAGGAGTGGGATAGCTGGGTCAAATGGTGGATCCATTCCAAGTTTTTTGAGGAATCTCCATACTGCTTTCCAGAGTGGCTGCACCAATTTGCAACTCCACCAGCAATGTACAAGTGTGCCTTTTCCCCACATCGACGCCAACACTTGTTCTTGCTTGTATTCCTGATAATAGCCATTCTAATTGGAGTTAGATGAAATCTTAGGGTAGTTTTAATTTGCATTTCTCTAATTACTAGAAATGATGAGCACTTTTTCATGTATTTGTTAATAACCTGTATATCCTCTTCTGTGAAGTGTCTGCCCAGTTCCTTAGCCCATTTATTGATTGGGCTCTTTGCATTTTTGGTGTACAAAATTTTTGTAAGTTCTTTATACATTTTGGAGATAAGTGCTCTGTCTGAAGTGTGTGTGGAAAAGATTTTTTTCCCACTCTGTAGGCTCTCTTTTCACATTCTTGATTGTTTCTTTTGCTGAGAGAAAACTTTTTAGTTTGCACCCGTCCCATTTATTGATTCTTCCTTTTATTTCTTGTGCTCTGGTGGTCTTGTTGAGAAAATCTGGTCTTAAGCCAATATGAAGAAAGATTCGGGCCTACTATTTCTTCTATTTGGTGAAGAGTCTCAGGTCGAATTCCTAGATCCTTGATCCATTTTGAGTGGAGTTTTGTACAGGGTGAGAGATATGGGTTTAGTTTCAATTTGCTGCCTGCCTATGGATTTCCAGTTTTCCCAGCACCATTTGTTGAAGAGGCTGTCTTTTCTCCATTGTATGTTTTTGGCACCTTTGTCAAGTATGAGATACCTGTATTTAGGTGGGTTTGTCTCTGGGTCTTCTATTCTGTACCATTGGTCTACCTGTCTATCTTGGTGCCAATACCATGCTGTTTTTATCACTATTGCTCTATAGTAGAGTTTAAGGTCTGGTATTGTGATACCTCCTGCATCATTCTTCCTGCCCAGGATTGTTTTGGCTATTCTGGGTCTTTTGTTCTTCCATATGAATTTCATGATCGCTTTTTCTATTTCTGTGAGGAATGTCATAGGAATTTTTATTGGAATTGCGTTAAATTTGTACAGCATCTTTGGAAGTATGGCCATTTTGATTATATTGATTCTTCCTATCCAAGAACATGGAAGATCTTTCCATCTTCTAAGGTCTTCCTCAATTTCTTTCTTTAATGTTCTGTAGTTTTCGTCAGAGAGGTTTTTCACCTCTTTTGTTAGATTGATTCCCAAATATTTTATTTTATTCGAAGCTATTTTGAACGGAGTTGTTTTCCTCAATTCACCTTCAGATAATTCATCGCTTATGTAGATAAATGCATTTGATTTACGTGTGTTTATTTTATATCCTGCTATTTTGCTAAATTCATTAATTAGGTCTAAAAGTTTCCTGGTGGAGTTTTTTGGATCCTCTAAATATAGGATCATGTCATCAGCAAATAGTGACAGCTTGAGTTCTTCTTTTCCTTCTGTTCATGATTCCTTACCATCTTCTCTGTTTGGTCGACTTTGTTTTCAAGATTAAATATTTTGTCTTCATTGTCTGAGGATCTGTCTTCCAAGTGATCTAGCCTGTTAGTTATGCTTTCTATTGAGTTTTTAATTTGGTTTATTGTTTCCTTCATTTCAAGGATTTCTGTTTGTTTTTTTCCCCAGAACTTCTATCTCTTTATTGAAATGATTTTTTGCTTCCTGCAATTGCTCTATTAGCTGATTATCCATAGCCTGCGTTTGGTCTCTCTTAACATCATTTGCTTCTCGGATCATTTTAATCATGTACATTCTGAACTCCCTTTCTGAAATTCCTTCTACCATGTTGTCATTGGGTTCTATTGATATAGCATCTAGGTTTGTTTGGGACACTTTCTTCCCTTGTTTTCTCACGTTGGTCATGTACCTTCCCCTCTTGCCATGCGAATTAGAGGGATTGCAGTTTCCCTTTAAAGACTTGTCCTGTCCCTGCAGATTTTCAATACCTACGTTGAAGAGATTAATATTAGCAACACACCATATAAACAATATGTGCCCTTAATCCATATAGACCCTATTTAGATATTAACTGCTATCATAATACACAGAGATGGGTTCACCTTATTATCTTCAGGTTTGCAATATGGAACACAATTTCAAATGGTGGAAAAAGAGGATGAGGAGGGGTGCAGAATATAATGTTAATGAGATAGGAAGTGGGTTTATAGAGGTACTATGTTGTAGGAATAGTGAAAGTGGGATTAAAAGAAATAGGTTGCCCGCATGAGAAAAGAGAGAGTCTCCAAGGAAACAGATAAATAAGAGGACAATAGGGTGATAAGAATATTAATTAATAAAAGAAAAAATGTGGGAATATAGTAGGTATAATAGGAATAATCATAAAAAGTTCTGCAATAGAATTATACTGTACTGCTCAAACCTCCTATTTTTCAGTAGTGTGTTGCCTGAGAGGTGCTGGATAATGTGGTGCTCAGGCCTGCGGGGAAGGTTGAGCGGCTGGTCCTCTGCGCTCCTCCCGGCTGGGTCTGCTCTCCCCCCAGAGCAGGCCTGGTCTGGGGCCCATGGGGGAGGTCGAGCTGTGGGAAGGTCTCTGGTAGAATTCTGAGGTCTTTGATTTGCTTTGATGTGACTTTCGTGCTGAGTGTGAGACGGGGTTCAACTTCCATTCTTCTACATTTGGATATTCAGTTTATCCAGCGTCATTGCTTAAAAAGGTTGTCTTTTTCTCCAGTGCATGTCAAAGATCAGATAACTGCACAGTGTGGGTCCTTTTCTGTGATGTCTGACACATTTCATTGATCTATGTGTCTGTCTTTATGCCAGTACCACACAGCTTCTGTTAGTGTAGCTCTGTAGTATTTTTATTTGTTCTTTTTTGGCTATACATGACCGTAGAGTGTATTTTGACATACTATACCTACATGGAAGATAACTTATTCTGATTAGGATCCCATTCGTGTGACTGTACGTGATTGGCGTTACATTGGTCATGTATTCAAATATAAGGCTAGGAACGTTATGTCCAGTTCTTTATAATGTCTTTTGTTAACCCATTCCCCTCCTTTCCCTTCATTTCTCTTTGTCTACTCCAGTGAATTTCTGTTGTCCTCTTCCCTTGTTGTGGGTTAGTATCTGCATGTCAGAGAGAACATACTGCCTTTGACTTTTGGGAACTGGCTTACTTCACTAAACCTGATAGTCTCTAGTTCCACCCATTTACTGGTATAGTCATAAAGTCATTGTTTTTATGGCTGAGTAATATTCCATTGTGTGCATATACCACATCTTCTCTATCCATTCATCTGCTGAAGGGCACCTAGGTTGGTTCCATAGTTTAGCTATTGTGAATTGAGCTGCTATAAACATTGATGTGACTGTGTTACTGTAGTGTGCTGATGTTAAGTCCTTTGGGTATAAACCAAGGAGTAGGATTACTGGGTCAAATGGTGGGTCCATTCCAAATTTTCTGAGGAATCTTCATACTGCTTTCCATAGTGGTTGCACCAATTTGCAGTCCCACCAGCAATGTATGAGTAAACCTTTTCCCCACATCTTTGCCAACATTTATTGTTGCTTGTATTCTTGGTAGTTGCCATTCTGACTGGAGTGGGATGGAATCTCAATGTAGTTTTGATTTGCATTTCTCTAACTGCTAGAGATGTTGAACATTTTTTTTAGTAATACAACTTTATTTTAAAAAACAATACCCCGAATTTAGACTTTTTATGAATTCAAGTCAGCCCTACACCAAATTAAAACAAGCAGGCATGGCAGTGATATCTAATCTTTCTGATCATATTTCTTCTTCTGTGAAGTGTCTGTTCAGTTCCTTTGCCCATTTATTGATTGGGTTATTTGTTTTTTTGGTGTTAAGTTTTTGAGTTCTGGAGATTAATGCTCTATCTGAGGTGCTACTGGGAAAGATTTTCTCGTATTCTGTAGGTTCTGTGTTTGCATTCTTGAATGCTTCCTTCACTGTGAAGAAGCTTTTCTGTTTGATACCATCCCATTTATTGATCCTTATATTACTTCTTGTGCTTTAGGAGTCTTACTGAGGAATTCAGTTCCTAAGCTGACATGATGGAGAGGCTAAAAAAGATTCTAGTAGGCACAGGGTCTCTGGTCTAATGTCTAGGTCTTTGGTCCACTTTGAGTTTTGTGCAGGGTGAGAGAGAGGAATTCAATTTCATTTCACTACATATGAATTTCCAGTTTGCCCAGCACCATTTGTTGAAAAGGCTATATTTTCTCCTGTGTATGTTTCTGGCTCCTTTGTCTAGTAGGAAATACCTGTATTTCTGTGAGTTTGTCTCTGTGTCTTCTATCCTGTACCATCAGTCTTCATGTCTGATTGGCACCAATACAATGCTGCTTTTGTTGCTATGGCTCTGTAGAATAATTTAACGTCTGCTATTGTGATGCCTCGTTTCACTCTTCTTGCTAAGGATTGCTTTGGCTATTGTGGGCCTTTAATTTTTCCAAATGAATTTCATGACTGCTTTTTCTGTTTCTATGAAGAATGTCATTGGGATTGTAAAGTGAATTGCATTAAATCTGTATAGTACTTTTGGTAGTATGGCCATTTTGATGGGGGATGGTACTGGGGATTGAACTCAGACACTCAACCACTGAGCCACATCCCCAGCCCTATTTTGTATTTTCTTTAGAGACAGGGTCTCACTGAGTTGCTTAGGGCCTCATTTTTGCTGAGGCTGGCTTTGAACTCACGATCCTCCTGCCTCAGCCTCCTTAGCTGCTGGATTATAGGCCTGTGCCACTGTGCCCAGCAGTATGGCCACTTTGAAATGCTAATTCTGCCTGTCCAGGAGCTTGGGAGATCTTTCCATCTTATAAGGTCTTATCCAATTTCTTTCTTTAGTGTTCTGTAGTTCTCATTGTAGAGGACTTTCACCTCTTTTGTTAGATTGATTACCAATTTTTTTTATTCTATTGTGAATGGGATGATTTTCCTAATTTCTCTTTCAGCTGATTCATCATTAGTGTATAGGAACACATTTGATCTGTGGGCATTATTTTCATACCTGGCTACTTTGCTGAAGTTGTTTATGAGTTCTAGAAGTTTTCTAGTGGAATTTTCTGGGTCTTCTAAACCCAGAATCATGTCACAGACAAATAGGAATAGTTTGAGCTCCTCTTTTCCTATTCGTAGCCCTTTAATTTCTCTCATCTGTCTGATTGCTCTGGCTAGAGTTTCAAGGACTATGCTGAACAGAAATGGTGAAAGAGGGCATCCCTGTCATGTTCTAGGTTTTAGAGGAAATGCTTTCAATTTTTCTCCATTCAGAATGATGTTAGCCTTGAGTTTAATGTAGATAGCTTTTACAGTGTCGAGGTATATTCCTACTATCCCTAGTTTTTCTAATATTCTGAACATGTGTAGCTCTGTAGTATAAACTGAAGCTTGGAATTGTGATGCCTTCTGCCCTGTGTGTGTGTGAGAGAGACTTAGAATTGCTTTGGCTATTCTGTGTCTTTTATTCTTCCAAATGAGTTTTAGGCCTGTTATTTTCCTAGTTCTGTGAAGAATGTAATTGGTATTTTGATAGGAATTAAATTGGGTCTGCATATTGTTTTTCACAGCATGATCATTTTAACAATATTAATCCTGCTATCCAAGATCATGGGAGAGTTTTGGCCATCTTCTGAAGTCCTCAATTTCTTTCTTCCGTGCTCTATAATTTTTATTGTAGAGGTCTTTCACCTGGTTGTATTTATCCCCAGGTATTTTACTTTTTTCAAGGATATTGTGAAAATTTCCAGATTTCTTTTTCATGGGGTTTATTATTGGTGAATAGAAAGGCTATTGAGTTTGAATTTTTATCTTGTATACTGCTATTTTGCTAAATTTGTTTATCAGCTCAATTTAGTCTTCTGGTGGAGTTCTTTGAGTCTTTTAAGTATGGGATTATCTTTAAATCATGATGATTTGACATCTTCATTTCCTATTTGTGTCCCTTTTATTTCCTTCTCTTGCCTAATTGCTCTGATTAAAATTTCAAGTATTGTACTGAATCAGAGTGGTGAGAGTGGCCATCCTTGCCTCCTTTCTGATTTTTGTGGAAATTTTTTTCTTTCTTCCCCTGTGTATGACACAGGCTTTGGGTTTGTAATATAGAGCCTTTATCATGCCTCAGTGTGTTTCTTCTGTCCCTAAGATCTTCAGTGTTTTTAGCATGAATGGTGCTGAATTTCGTTTAAGGCTTTTTCTGCATCTTTAGAGATGATCGTGTGATTTACCCCTTAATTCTATTGCTGTTATGGATTCTGCATATTAATTTGCATGCATTGAACTCCTTAACATGTTTTTGAATGTGTCTCATTGATATCTGAGTAATGATGTTTGAATCTTTGTCTGTCAGGGATATTGCTCTGTGGTTTACTTTCTATGACTTGTCCCTATCTGGCTTTGGTATGAGGGTGATAGCAGTTTCAAGAATGAACTTGGGAGTCTTCCTCTCCTTTCTACCTAATGACATAATTGGAGGACCGTGAACACGGTGGCAAATCCATCTAGTCCTGGGTTTTCCTTTGTTGGGAAGCTTTTTGTTATTGCCTCTGTCCCATTGCTGGTTATCAGTCTGTTGAGTTTTCTATATTCTCTTGGTCCAGCTTTGGTAGGTTGTGTGTGCCTAGGAATCTGTTTCTTTTAGATTTTCCTAGTTTTTGGTACATAAGTTTTCCAAGTAGTCCCTTATGATCCTCTGGATTTCAGAGATGTCCGTGGTGATATCTCCTTTCAAAAACATTTTTTAATTTTTAGTTGTTGATGGACCTTTATTTGTTTATTCGTATATGGTGCTGAGAAGTGGACCCAGCGCCTCACACATGCTAGGCAAGTGCTCTACCACTGAGCCACAACCCCAGCCCCAATGTCTAATTTTATTAAGTATTCTCTTTCTTTTCATGATGTCACCTAAGGGTTTATCAACTTGTTTATCTTTTCAATGACCCAACTCTTTGTTTCATTGATCCTTTTGTATTATTTAATTAATTTGGACTTTTAATTGTTTCCCTAATTCTGCTTGTTTTGGACTTGGTTTGTTCCTGTTGTTCGAGGACCTTGAGATGCATCATTAAGTTGCTTATTTGGAATCTTTCTGATTTTTTAATGTAGGCACTCATGGCTATAAACTTTCCTTTTAGAACTTTCTTCATTACATATATAGTAGAATGAAATTTAACCCCTATCTCTAACCCTGCACAAAACTCAACTCAAAGTGGATCAAGGACCTAGGAATTAGACCAGAGACTCTGCACCTATAAGAATAAAAATAGGCCCACCTCTCCATCACGTCAGCTTAGGAACTGAATTCCTCAGTAAGAATCCTAAAGCACAAGAAATAACATAAGAATCAATAAATGGGATGATATCAAACTAAAAAGCTTCTTCACAGTAAAGGAAGCATTCAAGAATGCAAACACAGAACCTACAGAGTATGAGACAATTTTTTCCAGTAGCACCTCAGATAAAGCATTAATTTCCAGAACTCGAAAACTTAACCCCAAAAGATAACCCAATCAATAAATGGGCAAAAGAACTGAACACACACTTCACAGAAGAAGAAATATGATTAGTCAACAAGTAAATGAAAAAATGTTCAACATCTCTAGCAATTAGAGAAATGCAAATCAAAACTGCACTGATATTCCATCTCACTCCAGGCAGAATGGCAATTACCAAGAATACAAGCAACAATAAATGTTGGCAAAGATGTGGGGAAAAGGTTCACTCATACATTGCTGGTGGGAATGCAAATTGGTGCAACAAATATGGAAAGCAGTGTGGAGATTCCTCAGAAAACTTGGAATGGAACTAAAATCTGACCCAGATATCCCACTCCTTGGCATATACCCAAAGGACTTAAAATCAGTATACTACAGTGACACAGCCATATCAATGTTTATAGCTGTTCAATTTCCAATAGTCAAGCTATGGAACCAACCTTTCTGTGCCCTTCAATAAATGAATGAAGAAAATGTGGTATATATATACACAATGGATATTACTTGGCCTTAAAGAAGAATGGAATGATAGCATTTGCTGGTAAATTGATGAACCTGGGGAACATCATGCTTAGTGAAATAAGCAGTCTTTAGAAAAACAAAGGCAGTATGTTCTCTCTCTCTGATATGCAGATACTAACCCACAACAAGAGAGAGGAACAATAGAAATTCATTGGAGTAGAAGAAAGCGAAGGAAGGGAAGGGAGGGAGGTGGGATTAGGAAAGACATTAGAATGAATCAGACTTAACTTTCCTATCCTTATATATGAATACATGCCCAATGTAACTCCAATCATGTACAGTCACAAGAATGGGATCCTAATTGGAACAAGTTGTACTTATTCCATGTATGTATAATACGTCAAAATACACTCTACGGTCATGTATATCTAGAAAGAACAAATAAAATAAAATAATTAAGAAGCCAAAAATAAAAAAGGAACTGCCTTCATAGTGTCTCATAGATTATGATATGTTGTACCTTTACTCTCATTTGATTGGAGTAATTTTAAAATTTCTTCCCTTATTTTCTCTATGATCCAAGCATTGTTCAAAAGTGGATGTATATTCTATGATTTTTCATCTTTATGATCTGAGATGCAAAGGATTATATAAATTTTTTTTTGCATTTGCTAAATCTTGCTTTGTGTCCTAAAATATGGTCTTGTTTGGTGAAACTCCACAAACAGGTGAAAGAAGTGTGAACTCAGCTGTTGTAGAATGAAATATTAATTTGATCTCTGTTAGGTTTATTTGATTTATGATAGTTTTTATATCTGAAGAATTTTGCAGAATTTATGTTTGGATAACCTACCTATTGATAATAGAGGTGTGTTGAATTCACCCAATATTATTGTGTTGGGTCTGAGTAGTTATGTCAAGTAGTGCTTGTTATTAGGTGCACCAATGTTTGGTGCATAAATGTTTATTATCATATATTTTTGTTGGATTTCTCCCTACACCAGTATTAAGTTACCTTCTTTGTCTCTTCTGACTAATTTAGCTTATGGTGTGGTACTCCTGCTTGCTTTTGGATTCCATTTGCAAGGAATACCTTTTTCCACCCTTTCAATTTAAGCCTGTGGCTGCCTTTTCCTATAAGACGAGTCTCTTACAAACAGCGCATAGGTGAGTCTTGTTTCTTAATACACTCTGCTAGTATAGGCCTTTTTTTTAGATGAAAAAATAATCTTTATTCTCAAGCTCTATTTTTATTTGTTCTAATGAATTATACATGACAGCAGAATGCATTTTGACACATCATACATAAATGGAGTATAACTTTTCATTCCTCTGGTTGTACATGATGTAGAGTTACACAGGTCATGTAATCTTATGTGCACATAGGGTAATAATGTCTGATTCATTATACTGTCCTTCCTGCCCCCAGGCTCCCTCCCCGCCTTTCACTCCCTTGTCTTATCCAAAGTACCTCTATTCTATCCCAGCCACTCCACATAAGATCCACATATCAGAGAAAGCATTTGGCCTTTGGTTCTTTGTTATTGGCTTAATATTCTCAGCTCCATCCATGTATGAGCAAATGCCATCATTTTCTTCTTTAAGGCTAATATTCCATTGTGTATAGATACCCCATATTCTTTGTCCATTCATCTGTTGAAGGGCACTTACATTGGTTCCTTAGCAAAGGAACGAAATTGTAAATTGAAGTGGCTGCATCCCTGTAGTATGCTGAGTTTAAGTCTTTCGGGTATAAACCGAGAAGTGGGATAACTGGGTCAGATGGTGGTTCCATGCCAAGTTTTCTGAGGAAAACTCCATACTGCTTTCCTAGTGGTTGCGCCAATTTGCAGGCCCACCAGCAATGTATGAGTGTGCCTTTTCCCCACATCCTTGCCAATATTTATTGTTGCTTGTATTCTTGATAATTGCCGTTCTGACTGGAGTGTGATAGAATCTCAGTGAGGTTTGATTAGCATTTCTCTAATTGCTAGGGATGTTGAACTTTTTCATATATTTGTTGATCGATTGAATTACTTCTTCAGTGAAGCATCTGTTCAGTTCCCTTGCCCATTTATTGATTGGGTTATTTGGGGATTTTTTGGTGTTACATTTTTTAAATTCTTTATCCTGGAGATTAATGCTGTATCTAAGGTGCTACTGGTGAAGATTTTCTTCTATTCTTCAGGTTCTCTTTTTACATTCCTGACTGTTTCCTTTGCTGTGAGGATCTTTAGTTTGATACCATCCCATTTATTGATTCTTGATTTTACTTCTTGTGCTTCAGGGGTCTTGTTGAGGACGTCAGTTCTGATGTTGACATGGAGAAGATTTGGACCTACCTTTTGTTTTTGCAGGGTCTGTTCTAGTGCCTATGGCCTTGATCCAATGAGCTGAGTTTTGCACAGGGTGAGAGACAGCGGTTTAATTTCATTTTGCTGCATATGGATTTCCAGTTTTCCCAGCATCATTTGTTGAAGAGGCTATCTTTTCTCCAATGTATATTTCTGGTGCCTTTGTCTAGTATGAGATAACTGTATTTATGTGGGTTTGTCTCTGTGTTTTCTATTCTGTACTGTTGGTCTACATGTCTGTTTGGGAATCAATACCATACCATTTTTATTAATATTACTCTGTAGAATCACTTAAGGTCTGGTATTATGATGTCTCCTGCTTCATTGTTCCTGCTAAGGATTGCTTTGGCTATTCTGGGTCTCTTATTTTTCCAAATGAATATCATGATTGGTCTTTCTATTTCTGAGAAGAATGTCATAGAGATTTTAATAGGAGTTGCATTAAATATATTTAGCACTTTTGGTAGATTGGACACATTGACAATGTTAATTCTGCCTATCCAGGAGCATGGGAGTACTTTGCATCTTCTAAGGTCTTCTTCAATTTTTTTTCTTTAGTGTTCTGTAATTTTCATTGTAGAGGTCTTTCCCCTCTTTTATTAGATTGATTCCCAAATATTTCATCTTTTTTGAGGCTATTGTGAATTCAGTAGTTTTCCTAATTTCTCTTTCAGTGGATTCATCACTGATGTATAGGAATGCATTTGATTTATAGGTGATAATTTTATATCCTGATACTTTGCTGAATTCACTTATGAGTTCTAGAAGTTTTCTCAGGGAATTTTTTAGATCCTCTAAATATAATCATAGCAAATAGTGATAGTTTAAGTTCTTCTTTTCCTCTTCATAACCCTTTAATTACTTTCTTCTGTCTAATTGTTTTGGCTAGAGTTTCAAGGATGATGTTGAATGGAAGTGATGATACAGGGCATCCTTGTCTTGTTCCAGTTCTTAGAGGGAATTGGTTCAATTTTTGTCCATTTAGAGATGTTGGCCTCAGATTTAGCATAGGAAGCTTTCATAATGTTGATACATGTTCCTACCATCCCTAGTTTTCATAGTGTTTTGAGCATGTAGCAGTGTTGTATTTTGTCAAATGCTTTTTCTGCATTTGATCATCTACTGAGATGATTCTTGTTTTTAAGTCTATCAATGTGATGAATTTTGTTTATGAGTTCCACATGTCGAACCAACCCTGCATTACTGGGATGAACCCCACTTGATTGGGGTGCACTATCTTCTTAATATGTTTTTGTAAGTGATTTGCCAGAATTTTGTTAAAGATTTTTACATCTACATTCATCAGGGATATTGGTCTAAAGTGTTCTTTTCTAGATGTGTCTTTGTCTGGTTTTGGTATCAGAGTGATACTAGCTTCATGGAATGAATTTGGTAGGGTTCCCTCCTTCTTCATGAAATACTTTCAGGAGTATTGGTATAAGTTCTTCTTTGAAAGTCTTATAGAACTCAGCTGAGAATCCATGTGGTCCTGGGCTTTCCTTGGTTGGTAGGCTTTTGATGGCTTCTTCTGTTTCATTACTTGAAATTGTTCTGTTTAAATTGTGTATGTCCTCCTGGTTCAGTGTGGAAGATCAAACGTCTCTAGAAATTTTTTGGTGTCTTCAAGATTTTCTATTTTATTGGAGTATAAATTTTCAAAGTAGCTTCTAATTATGTTTTCAATTTCAGTGGTGATTGTTGTGATATTTCCTATTTCATCATGAATTTTAGTAATTTGAGTTTTCTCTCTCCTCTTTGTTAGTGTGGCTAAGGGTTTTCTATTTTGTTTACTTTTTCAAAGAATCAACTTTTTGTTTTGTCAATTTTTTGAATTGTTTCTTTTGTTTCAATTTCATTGATTTCAGCTCTGATTTTAATTATTTCCTGTCTTCTACTACTTTTGGTTTTGTTCTGCTCCTCTTTTTCTAGGGCTTTGAGATGTAAGATTAGGTCATTGAGCTGTTGACTTTTTATTCTTTTCTTGAGTGTGCCCAATGCAATGAATTTTTCTCTTAGTTCTGCTTTCATAGTGTCCCAGAGATTTTTGATAGGTTGTATCATCATTCTCATTTACCTCTAAGAATTTTTTTATCTCCTCCCTG
>JAJEJO010001036.1:172376-203329 GCA_020662805.1 Glaucomys volans | reverse complement strand
TTTGTATTGGCTTCCCCCTATATGTAATCTGTTTCTTTTCTCTCACAGCCTTTAAAATCCTATCTTTATTTTGTACATTAGGCATTTTCATTATAATGTGTCTTGGTGTGGATCTGCTGTAATTTTGTGCATTTGGTGTTCTGTAAGCCTCCTGTAGTTGAATTTCCATTTCATTCTTCAGGTTTGGGAAATATTCTGATATTATTTCATTGAATAGGTTGTTCATTCCTTTGGTTTGTATCTCTGTACCTTCCTCAATTCCAATAATTCTTAAATTTGGTCTTTTCATGATATCCATAGTTCTTGGAGGTTCCGTTCATGATTTCTTACCATCTTCTCTGTTTGGTCAACTTTATTTTCAAGATTCAACATTTTGTCTTCATTGTCTGAGGTTCTGTCTTCCAAGAGATCTAGTCTATTGGTTATGCTTTCCATTGAGTTTTTAATTTGGTTTATTGTTTTCTTCATTTAAAGGATTTCTGTTTTGTTCTTTTTCAGAATCTCTCTTTGTTGAGGTGATCTTTTGTTTCCTGTAGTTGCTCTTTCAGCTGCTTATTGGAATGGTCAATCATTGCCTGCATTTGCTCTCTTAACTCAATGTTTGCTTCTCTGATCATTTTAATCATGTATATTCTGAACTCCTTTTCTGGCATTTCTTCTACCATGCTGTCATTGGATTCTATTAGTGTAGAATCTTGGTTTGTTTGGAACACTTTCCTCCCTTGTTTTTTCATGTTGTTCATATATCTTCCCCTCTAGCAATGCAGATCTGGGGTATTGCAATTTCTGCTTATAGGTTTATAGTGACCCTAGAGTTTTCCAAATCCTCTTCTTGAAGGGGGGAGATAAATATTAGCAACACTCAGTACAGACAATATGCAACTGTAAACCAAATAGCACCTATGAAGACTATTGTTACAATAGTATTTTTGTTATAATATTTGTTACAATATTGTCATAATAAACAGAGAGGATGAGTTCTATTATTATCTACAGTATAACAAACAGAGTTGCAATGAGGACTGAAGTTTCTAATGGAGGACAAAGAGGATGGGGAGGGGTGTAGGATGTAATTGTTAATAGTGTAACAAAAGAGTATGAAGAAGTTCTAGATCATAGGAAGAGTGAAAGTGTAGTCAAAAGAAGTTGGTTGTTAGCATGAGAAAAGTGAGAAAAAGCCCTTGAGGAAACAGGTAAGCAAAAGGAAGGTAGAGAGCAAGAAAAGAAATAAAAATTTAAAAGCTTTTGCAAAGGAGAAAAAATCTGCACTATAACAATCATATACTATTCAAATCTCTCAGTCTTCAGTAGCCTGAGGCATGAGAGGTACCTGACATGAGGTTCCAGTCTCCTGCAGGCATCTCAGGATGAGATTTGCCCCCACCTAATGACAGTTTTCCCCTTCGTGGATAATCCTAGATGTTTGCACTGGCTTCCAAATGTGTTGGCAAATGGGGAGATGCAGCACAGGGTGTGGGCACCGAGACTGTGTGGGGTGCTGTCAGTCAAACCGGGGGTCCTGGAGGCCGGGTGCTGTCAGTTGGGCTGGCAGTCCTGCAGTTCCTGGCTTTTCTCCCCAAATGGTGGCAGCCACATGTAACCAAACCTGCGGGTACTGTGACGGTGGACTTCCAGGCAACAGCAGGCAGCTGGAGATCCACTGACGGTCTGCAGGCTCTGCAGGATACTGGGGGATGATCGGCACATGAACCTCGGTTGGTGGGTGATGGGTAGGTGAAAGGCAGGTGATGGGCAGGCCAGAGGCAGGCAAACAAGCAAATGTAGTCAATACACTGGCAGAGTGTGGGTGATCAAGGTAGACAAATGGGGTAAACAGCAGGGGAGCAATGAGGAGTAAAGACTGCCTCACGGAGAAATAGATTTTCCTCTGTTTAAATCCTGAGTTATGGAGTGACAAGGAACGCAGCCTCTCTCTACTCCACCATCTTGGATCTCCTCTCTTTCTCTTCATTAGTTCAGTTAAGGGTTTATCAATTTTATTTATTTTTTCAAAGAAGCAACTTTCTGTTCTGTCAATTTTTTGAATTCTTTTTTTTTTTCAGTGCTGGGAATGAACCCAGGGCCTTGTGCTTGCAAGGCAAGCACTCTACCAACTGAGCTATACCCCCAGCCCAATTTTTTGAATTCTTTTGTTTTGATTTCATTGATTTTAGCTCTCATTTTAATTATTTCCTGTCTTCTACTGCTTTTGGTATTGGTTTGTTCTTTTTCAGGGCTTTGAGCTGTAATGTTATCTCATTTATTCTTTGACTTTCTACTCTTTTAATGAAAGAGCTAAATGCAATGACCCTTCCTCTTAGCACTGCCTTCATAGTGTCCCAGAGATTTTAATGTTTTATCACTGTTCTCATTGACCTGTGAGTATTTTTTTCATCCCTGATTTCTTCTGCTAACCACTTGTCATTCAACAGTGTATTATTTAGTCTCCAGGTGTTAAAGTAGGTACCTTTATTTTTATTTTATTGTTGATTTCTAATTTCATAACTTTATGATATGATAGAATGCAGGATATTATCTCCACTTCTTTGCATTTGCTGAAAATTGCTTCATTGCATAAATATGGTCTATTTTAGAGAAGTATCTGTGTGCTGCTGAGAAGAAAGTGTATTCACTTGTTGATGGATGAAATAGTCTAAATATGTGTGTTAAGTCTAAATTATTGATTGCATTATTTTGTTCTATATTATCTTTATTTAGTTTTTGTTTGGAGGATCTGTCCATTGGTGAAAGAGGTACATTAAAGTCACCTACTATTATTGTGTTGTGTATATTTGATTCTTGAAATTGAGAAGGGCTTGTTTGATGTGCCTAGATTCTTCATTATTTGGGGCATAAATATTCACAATCATTATCTTGCTGATGTATGATTCCCTTGAACAGTATGTCCTTCTTTGTTCCTTCTGATTAACTGTGGCTTGAAGTCCACTTTATCTGATATGAGGATGGAAACACCTGCTTGCTTACACAGTTCATGTGAGTGATATGTGTCTTCCCATGCTTTCACCTTTAGTCTGTTGATCTCTTTGCCTATGAGATGAGTCTTTTGGAGACAGCATATTGTTGGGTCTTATTTTTTAATCCAATCTGCCAGTCTAAGTCTTTTTATTAATGAGTTAAGGCCTTAAATGTTCAAGGTTATTGTTGAGATAAGATTTGTATTCCCAGTCATCTTGGCTTATTTATGGTTTTTAATTTGAATTAGTTTCTCCTTTGATTGACTATTCCTTAAGTGTAGTTCCTCTCTTTGCTGGTTTTCAGGTTTTTTTTTTTTCATCATTCTCATGGAATATTTTTTTGAGAATGTTCTGTAGTGCAGGCACTCCAGTTGTGAATTATTTCAACTTTTGTTTGTCATGGAATTTTTTTATTTCATCTTCAATCTGGAGCTTAATTTTGCTGGGTATATTATTCTTGGTTGGCATCCACTCTCTTTCAGAGCTTGGAATTCATTGTTCCAAGACCTATCTTTGAGGGTGTGGGTTGAGAGATCAGCTGAGATCCAGATTGACTTCCACCTAATTACAACCTATCTTTTTCTCAGGCAGCCTTAAAAATTCTATCCTTATTCTGTTAGACACTATTCTGATAGACATTCTATCCTTATTCTGTTAGACATTCTGTTAGACATTTTCATTTTAATGTGCCCTGGTGTGGATCTGTAGTAATTTTGTACCTTTGGGTCCTGTAAGCCTCTTGCATCTGACTTTCCATTTTGTTCAGGCTTGGGAAATTTTCTGATACCATTTCATTGAAAAGACTTGCATTCCTCTGGTCTGTGTATATGCCCCTTTGTCTATCCAGATAAATCTTAAATTTGATTTTCATGTTATTCCATACTTCTTAGAATTTCTGTTCATGGTTTCTTAACATTTTCTCTGCATGGTCAACTTTATTTGCAACATTATATGTTTCATCTTCATTGCCTGGGGTTCTGTCCTCCACATGGTCCAGGCTGTTGGTGATGCTTTCCATTGAATTTTTAATTTTGTTTTTTGATTTCTTCATATTGAGAATTTCTGCTTGATTTCTTTTCAGAATCTCCATCTTTTTATTGAAGCTATCTTTTTCTTTCTGAATTTCATCTCTGATTTCACTCCTTACATCATCCTTTACCTCTCACAGATCAGTTTAACTATGTACATTCTAAACTCTTTCTCTGACATTTCTTCCACTGTGGTGTCATTACATTCTATTGTTGGTGCATCTTGGTTTGTTTGGGGTGATTTCTTCCCTTGTGTTTTCATGCTGTTTGTGTGTCTTCCTATCTGTGTGGATCTGAGGCAGTACAATGTCTATTCTGTAGACTTATGTGTCCTGGAAGGTTTCCAGTAACTTGCCTTTAAGGGAGAGACAAATAATAATGGCAACCAATGCAAACGATATACAACCTTCGGCCAAAGAGCCTCTACTACAACATCCACAGTATTGTTGCAATAAACAGAAATGATGTGTTCAGCCATTACCTACAATAAAAACAGTAAGTGTAAAAAGTGTTTTCAATTTCAGATGGTGGACAAAGAGATCAGGAGTGTGTAGGATGTGATGTTTATAAGGAAGTTGAGAAGATAGAAGTAAAAAATTATAAGAAGAATGAAAGTGGGAATAATCAAGGTTGGTTGTTAGCAGGAAAAAAAGAGAATCAAAGGAAACAGATAAGTGAGAGAAAAATATATATAATAAAAATTTAAAAAAATAAAAAATAGAAAGAAAAAGATACAAATGAAAGAATTCAAAACAAAATGGAAATATACTATTCAGATATCCCAGTTCTCAATAAACTAATGCATGAAAAATAGTTGGTTTGAAAGATGGTAGAAATGTGAGGAAAAGAAAAAGAGAAAAAAAAAGATCTTTTGAACAATCCAACCGCTGTTTCCATTGGAGTTCAAAGGTTCCTCAGTTTTTCTTTTCAGCAGTTAGGTGGGGTTTTCCACTGGTCTGAGCAGGGCAGATCCAGGCTGGAACCCATGGGCAGGTGGAGGAACCTGTGGATGGGTGCTGCAACCTGCATTCACTGGCATAGCAGGACACTGAACTGGGCAGTCACAGTGGCTATTCCACGTGTAGGGCAATTTGGGGCCTGGCTACCTTAGGGACTCAGCTGTTTGGTTCTGGGTGCATCAAGGCCACGTGCCATGACCTGAGGGCTGGCTGAGAGGCTGGGAGCAATAAGCTGGGCCATGTGCCAGGGAGGGGTTGGGAAACTGGGGACTGAGGAGCCAGAGGGCCTTATTGGATGCCAGACTGATGTCAGTCCTGGCAGGATGTGGGAACCTATGGATACTGGATGGGGGGCGAATGGGGAACAGGCTGGTGCCAGGACCTAATGAGTGCCAGCCTGGGATGGACCCTGAAAACCTGGTGGGTGCTGGACTGGCGAGGTGAGTTGAGGGCAAAATGCCCTCACAGCCTCTTCCAACCTTCCAGCTCTGTCCCACTCTAACCAGCCCCATCAGTCCCCATGAGCCTGGACTTGTGGAGCTGGGGAGAGCCCAGCTCTCTCCTGCCACTCTAGCCTGTGTCCCCCTGGTGACTGCTCCCAGTTCCTGACTTTCCACAGGTTTGCTAGACTCACACAGGTCCACACAGACCTAGCTGCAAACTTGTAGGTTTGGGCTTCCAGTTTCCTTAGGCTCCACCATGCTGCAGTCCTAAGATGCCTCCTAAATCTCAGACCAGTGGAGAGGGTTTCATGAAACCCTGTGAGATATACCCAATTACTGAATTGAACATTCTCTGCTTCAGCTAGGGCCGACTGCCTCTACAGAATCAGACATTTTTCACTCTGGCCCTTGGGGAGACATGTTATACCCACTGTTTGAGTTCTGGGTAGCTGAGCTAAGAAAAATGCTGCCTTATGGATATTCTGCCATCTTAAAAATCCTCTCAGTATTTGCTTCCTAAGTGGAGCCTTGAAACTGTTTACATTCAGTGTTATTATAGAAAAATTTTTTCCTGCCCTTTTGATTTATTTCTAATGTTTAATTCAGTTCTAATCCACAATGCTTAGCTACTCTTATAATAATATTCGTCCATTCAGGAACTCCGAAGTTTGTTTCTAATTTCCTTTTTGTGTAGTGTTTCTGTAAATATTTTATGTAGTGCTGGTTTAGTATTTATGAGTTCTTTTAGTTAATGCTTACCTTGAAAGATTCTTATTTTCTCTTCAATTCTGAAGGATAGCTCTGCTGGATATAGCGATCTTGGATGATGATTATTTTCTTTCAAGGCTTTGAAAATGTTGTTCCGAACCCTCCTAGATTTTAGAGTGTGTTTTGAGAAATCAGAAGTGGTTATGATTGGCTTACCTCTAAACACGATCTGACATTTTTTTCCCTTGAGGGTTTTAAAATTCTATCCTTATTCTGTATGTCAGGCATTTAAAATACAATGTGATTTGGGAAGATTCTTTTTTGATCCTATCTATTGGGGTTTCTGAACAATTCCTATAATTTGGATCACCTCATTTCTAAAGTTTTGGTAATTTTTCTGAAATTATGTCACTAAAAATCATCCATGCCTTTATCTTGTGTCTCAGATCCCTCTTTCATTCCAACTTTTGCTCTCTTAATACTGTCCCAGATTTATTTTATATTCTGATCATGATTTCTTATTATCTTTTCTTTATTGATGCCTGAGTTTTCAAGTTCATATACTTTGTCATCAATGCCTAAAATTCTGTCTTCTACATGATCTAATCTATTGGTTGGACTTTCAACTGAATCTTTATTTGGTTTATTGAATTTTTCCTAGGATTTCTGTTTGGTTCTCTTTTTTTTAGAGGGGGGAAGGCTTTCCTCTTTATTGAAATGTTCTTCCACTTCTTGCATTTTCTCTTTGTTTATTCCTGAGATATTCTTGTACTTAATCGGTCGTTTTGACCACCAGGTTTTTTAATTCTTTGTCTGGAATTTCCCACACATTAATGTTTATGTCTTCACTTGCTTGGGTTGGGGTTATTGCTGTTTGGAGACATCTTGATGCCCTGTTTCCTCATGCTCTCTGAGGACCTGTTTTGTGCTTCTGTTAAGATGGACCCCTATTTTATGTGGGCGGTCCTTCAACAAGTAATCTCTTATTAAGCCCAGGTCTGGTGATATATCTTAGCGTTGACACATACAATCAGCATAAATCAGAATTAGTTTCAACCACTTTGTTGAAAGGAGAGAGTACCCACCAGAAACAGTAGTATTTTAAGAGTACACCATATATCAACATATGATATTCAAGTTATTATTACAAATCTCTATAGCTCTGTTGATCAAAGAGGAACATGGATGAGAATTGATTTAGAATTGGCTGAGAAGATTAAACATTATTGACAGTAAACTAAAGTACTTTGAAAGTATGAATTAAAAAATGGGAAAAAAAGAAAATAGAGCAAAAGGAAAGAAATTATAAAAGAAAAAGTGGGGGAGAGCAGAAAATAACATCTGAGACTCAAGGCAAATTCTTGGCTGTGAACCCCTTTAAAGATAAGGATTAGATGCAATGTACATATATCCAGTGTACAATACCACAGAGTGAACATTTCCATTCAAAAAAGGAAGCATAGAGATGCATGAGGAAGGGATGGGATCCAAAGAAAACTAACATTCTGCTGGGCAAACAAGTCCTGTAGCTCTGCATAGAGCACTGAGATGTGATTCCCAAAGAATCTGGGCAGCCCCATCCCTATAGCCATGTCAGCTGCAGCCCACAGAGCCTCTCACTTAGAGTGTTTCTATTACAACCAACAGATTTCCTTGGCAGAAGTTCCATGTTGCTGGCATCTGTCTCTCTTTTTTCTTTTTTTACAATTTGTTCTTTTAAGTTATACATGACAGTAGAATGTACTTTGACATATCATGTATACATGGAGCATAACTTCCCATTCTTGTGGTTGTACATGATGTGGAGTTATAATGGTCATGTATTCATATATGAACACAGGTAAGTTATGTCCAATTCATTCTACTTTCTTTCCCATTCCCACTCCCCCTCCCTTCTTCCCATTCCCCCTGTCCAGTTTGGTAAACCTCCACTCCTCCCTCCCCATCCCTGCCTATTGTGAGTCAGCATCCACATATCACAGAGAACTTTCAGTCTTTGGTGTTTTTGAATTGGCTCATTTCACTTCACATGATAGTATCCAGTTCCATCCACTTATTGGCAAATGCCATAATTTATTTCTTCTTTATGGCTGAGTAATATTCCGTTGTGTATATGTACCACATTTTCATTATCCATTCATCTGTTGACGGGCACCTAGGTTGGTTCAGTAAATGGCCAAAGGAATTGAACAGATACTTCACAGAAGAAGAAATACAAATGGTCAACAAACATATGAAAAAATGTTCAACATCACTAACAATTAGAGAAATGCAAAAAAAAAAACTACATTAAGATTTCATCTCACTCCAGTCAGAATGGCAATTATGAAGAATAGAAGTAGCAACAAACGTTGGTGAGGAGGTGGGGAAAAAGACTCACTCATACGTTGCTGGCCACCACTATGGAAAGCAGTATGGAGATTCCTCAGAAAACTTGGAATGGAACCACCATCTGACCCAGCTATTCCACTCCTTGGCACGTACCCAAAGGACTTAAAATCAGCATACTTCAGTGACGCGGCTGCATCAATGTTTATAGCAGCTCAATTCACAACTGCTGGCATCTCTTAATCTCAGGGGTGTCCACAGAAGTTCCTGCTTGCTTCTTGGGGCTGCCTGGGGGGGTTCTGACCTTGCTACACTTTTCATGGCCTCCCAAGCCTTCCTGTGAAATCTAGTTGAAAACTTTCATGAACTCCTAACTCTAGCATCCTGTGTTCCTACAGAACCAGAACCACAGGGACAATGCCAAGGTATGCTGTCAACTTGAGTGGAAGATATGTCCCTTTGGATAAGGTTTGAAACAGACTGAGTGCCTGGATGAATGAGCATTGTGAAACAAATCCCTTCCTCAATTGGGCATGATGAAATGAGCTTGGGGAAACACTTCCTAGGCACCCCTAAGCAGGCAGGGTGCACCCATGGTCTCTTAAGTGAGCTTTCACTTTCACCCCTGAGCCTGCCTGTGTGTGGTCTTGCTGATTCCTAAGATGCCCTCACGGCCTCTCTCCCACTGTGTCTGTTCAAAGTACTTAGCTTTTCTTTAGTGGCAGTAATCTCTTCAACAGTCACACCTTCCTTGTCTCCAATTTTCTGTATGTTTCTTGTCCAGCTAAATTTAAAGTTTTAAAAATCTTTTCTCTCCACTTTCTGCTCCTCATTGGCACAGTCAGCTTAGCTAAAAGCTCCCAGCAATACCCATGCCACCCCCTGAATTCTGTGCTGCCTTGAAATTTTCTCCACCAAATTAATTAGTCCATCACCTTTAAATCTGGTCTCATACAAAGTCTCAAGACATGGATCTAAATAGAGACAAGTTCTTCATCAGAATGTGACTGAATGGCCCCTAATCCAATTCTCAGTAGAATCCTCATTTCCATCTGGAACCTCATGAATCTCATCCTTATTGCCCATACTAATCTCAGCGTTCTGGCCTTCTGAGAACCCCCAGAATCACTCACTAAGCTCTGCTTACAACATTATAAGGTTTTTCCATCCTGAATCTCCAAGCTTTTCCAAACTCCTCCCATAAACCAGTTCTAAATGCTTCTGAACCACATGTCGGTAACTCATAGCAATAGCTCCACTCTTGGCACCAATGTCTGTGTTAGTCAGCTTCCTGTTGTTGTGAAGAAAACACCTGAAATGAACAAGGGGGGGAGTTTATTTGGGGCTCACAGTTTCAGAGGTTCAGTCCATGGATGGCTGACTCCATTGTTCTGGGCCTGAGTGAGGCAGAACATCGAGGTGGCGGGGTGTGAGGGGTTGGAGAACTTCTCAGCTCTGGTAGCCAGGAAGTGGGGATAAAGCATAACCCTTCAGGGTGTGCTCCCAGTGACCTCCTCCTCCAGCCACAGCCTACCTGCCTACGTCACCACCCAGTAATCCATTCAAATCATTCATCCATCAAATGGATTAATCCATGGATGAAGTTGTATTTCTTGTAATCTAATCACTTCCCCTCTGAATACTGCTACATTGGATATCATGTTTTCAAGACATGAGCTTTTGGGGGACATTTTATATCCAAACTGTAACACTATCATTTGACAAGAGATTCAGCTCCAGAATACATAGGGAACGGAAATAACTCATTAGCAAAAACAAAGGCAAACAAGCAAACAAACAAGATCCCACAAAACTCCCAAATAATCTGCTTCTAAAATGAGCAAATGTCCTATATAGACATATCTCTAAAGCAGATCATCAAATTGATCAAATTATTTTATGTGCATGTACGAGCATGTCACAGTGAATTCCACAATTATGTATAACCATAATGTACCAATAAAAAAGAGGGAGAAAGAGGACATACAGATGGCCAACAAGTATATCACAAAACGTCCATCATCACTAATCATCAAGGAAATGCAAGTATAGACAATGAGATGCTGCCTCACCCCAGTTATAATGGCCCTTACCAAAAAAGTCAAAAAATAACAAATGCTTTGCAGAGAAAGGGGAATGCTCATAACACTGTTGTTAGAAATGTGATCTAGTATGGCCATTATTATGGATCGGATATGAGGTATCTCCCCAAATCTCCTTGTTAAAGCAGGAGGTGAAATGGTTAGATTGTGACAGCTGTAACCAGTGGATTCGTCCAGTTAATGGATTAACAATTTGAAAGAACCACTGCCCTGGGTGGTTACTGTAGGCAGGGAGGGTGGTTGGAAGAGGTGGGTCACTTGGGCAGATTTGGGGGATTACATCTTGCACCTGGCTCCCCCTCCCTCTCCCCCTCCTTCTTCTCCCCTTCTTTCTCCCCCTCCTCCTCCTCCTCCTCCTCCTCTTCTTCCTCTCCTTCTTCCCCAGCCCCATCTCTCTCTTTCTCCTTCCTGGTTGCCATGCCCTCCTCTCTCTCTCCCCTTCTGCTATGATGCTCTGCCTCACCCTCAGACCCAGAGCAATGAAGTCAACCAACCATGGACTGAAAATCTTTGAAACCAGGAGCCCAAAATAAGCATTTCCTCCCTTAAGTTTTCCTTGTTAGGTATTTTGGTTACAGTGACAACAAGCTGACTAATGCACCCATAGAAAACAGTATAATATTTCCTCCCAAAACTACAAACACAACTATCTGATGATGGAGCAAGTGCTCCCACAGTTGGGCGTCTATCCAGAGGAAATGAAATTGGTATACAGAAGGACATCTGCACCCACTCGCGATTGCAGCCCTGTTCCTGACAGTCAGGATCTGCCGTCAATCTAGGCTCCACCGACAGATGGATGGACCAAGAGCACGGGCATAAATACACAAGGGAATACTATTCGGCCATAAAAAGGAATAAAATTCTCTCACGTGCAGCAACATGGATGGACTTGGAGACATCATGTTAGTGAAGTAAGCTGGGCGCCGAAAGGCAAATACTACAGAAAGGCAGATGCTACATGTTTTCACTCACACACGGAGCCAAAGAGCTGGTCTCAAAGGATTGAAGTAAAGCAGTGGTTAGCAGAGCCTGGGAAAGCTGTGAGGAGGGCGGAGGGGTGAGGAGCTAATGGCACAGGGCGTCGCTGAGGGAGAAACAGCTTCTGAGGTTCCACACTGTGGAAGGCAACTGTGGCTGACGGCAATTAATTGAAAATGTCAACGGAGCAGGGAGAGAGGATTTGTGAGTGTTCCTGACAGGAAGAACGGTCCCTGTCAGCCTGTGCCGCCATTTGCCCCGGTGTGGTGATCACACCTGTCTAGGTGCGGGAGCACCACTCCACCCACGAGAAGACGGCCCAGAGGGACGCGCACGGTGCAGAGGCCCGTGTGAAGATGGAGGCAGGGACTGGAGGGAGCGTCCACAAGCCAGAGGCTGGAGGAGACCGGCATCTCCGGCCCTGCAGCCTCCAGAGGGCACGCCCTGCATCAGGACTTCTGGTCTCCAGAACTGTGGGAAAATGAACTTCTGTTTAAGCCACAGTCCCAGCGGTTTGTGGAAAGGAGTGCTGAACTCCAGTCCCTCCCATTCCAGCCCGGGAGGGCTGCTGGGGCAGAGAGGCTCCCGGGAGACCCCAGGCCAACCGAGACCCGGAACAAAGTGCAAAATGGACGCGTGAATGCGCTTGGGAAGCCACGCAGGGCGCGGTCCCGACCGCCCACGGAGGTGGCCCGGCGGGGCAGCTCTGCAGGCAAGGTGCGCCCCCGCGGGTCCCCGGGCCGCCTCTCGGACCCCTGGGTTGACATCATCCGAGAGGCTGGGGCAGCGCTGCAGGACCAGTGCGAGAGGCCAGCGCGCCAGCCGCCCGCATTAATATTTGATGGCGTTGAATCGCTTTGTTCGGAGACGCAGGAGAGAGGCCATTACCCAGGGGTAATAAGACGCGCTGGTCGGATCAGCCCGCTCCCGCTGGCGGGCCTGAGGAGGTCGACGACGCTGTGAATAATTCATCGCCGGCAATAATTTTCCAGCCCCGGCATCTCTCAGGCAGGAGGCGCCGGGCCCCTGCGCCCCCGCCCCCTGTCCGGTCCAGTGCCGGGTCACCTGCGCGTGGGAGGCACTTCTTGCGCGGTCCCGCAGGCGGCCTTGGTTTCCCCCACTGCCCCACTAGCAGCCCGGCCTCAACCCCCACAGGAGCTGCAGAGAGGCGGGCAGTGCGGCCTGGACCCTGGGGTACGCACCGCCCACGTGCTGCGTAAAGGGGGTCGCTCAGCCTCTCTGGGCCTCAGTCTGGGAGCACTTCCGGCCCTGCCTCTGTCGCCGGGGGTTGTTTTTGCCGTGTAATTGAAGCAGGGCCCACCCTGCAACTCCGCAGGCCCAGACCCTCCTGTCTTCCCGAGTGGGCAGCACCCCGGAGGCTGGGCAGGGCAGGAGACTGGCCGGGAGCCTGGCGTCCACCCAGGGTGGAGTGCGAGTGCTCAGGGAAGAGGCCTGCGTGCAAAGGCGGGGCGCAGGACGCAGCTTTCCCTGGGGTCCTGAGCAGACTGCCAGGGGAGGCCGCTGCGGTAATCACCACTGCATCTGCAGACACGCCCGTGGCCGTGCTAAGAGGAAAGCAGTCATGGGTGCCCCGTTCCTACGCGGAGAACTGCCACTTTCCCCAGCCCTGCTGAAGGTGGCTTTGCACCTTCAAAAGTCATGCATACCTGGCCAAAATCGTGCACACCTCAGGGCTTCGGGTCGCCCTGCTGCCCTGCAAGACCCTTACCTGCCCACTCCTCAGACCTCTTCCCTGCTGATGTCTCCTTTTGTTTTCCTGCGACATCTGATCTTTGTTACACAAAAATGCCACATCAGTTCCTGCCTCTGTAATGGCCGTTTCTGCACAAGGAATGACCCTCTTCCTTGAACTGTTTCCCCTCTTCCTTGAACTTCTGCAGACTTGGCTTAACACTCACCTCCCTGATCACCCCCACTCCCGGCCATGGCCGCTCGGTGTCCATTTTCCCTTTGACTTGGTTTCACAGCATTCAATGCTGGTGGACATTTCCAGCGTAGTCAGCCCATGTGGCATCTCTCTATGCCCCCAGGTTGCAATCCCAAGGGCAGAAAGCAGGCCCTGTGGATGTCTGCATCTCAGGGTACAAGGACAGGCACCAGGTAACCTCTAAGGAGCTTGTGTGGCTGTTGGAACTCTCTGCGATGCCCCGAGTCCTTGGTGTTCAGGTCAGTGTCAGGCAGACTCCTATCAGGAGACGGCCCTCAGGATCTAACAGGGAGAGCTGAAGGACGGCGGGTTATGGCAGGCTCTGGGGTGAGGCAGGATGGGTACTGAGAAGGGACGACAACAGGAAGACCACAGTGTGGAGACCAGGAGCAGCCGCCACCCCAGCTCAGAGACAGACATGGAGGGAAGACCCTCCTTAACCCAGGGCTGAGGTTTAGACCTGAGGTTGTGCTGTGGCTGCAGGGAATGCTGGGACCCCACCATGCAGGGTGCAGACGGAGGCGCACCTCGCTGGCGAGCCTGCTCCAGACCCGCCCTAGCAAGCAGAGGGCCTCTCGCCCACCACGCTGCTGGAGCTGGGTTCTGGACCCCTTTAGGAGGCTGCCCTTCTGCCCACCCTGCCTCTCCCTCACCCCTGCCAGCACAGCTTAACTTGAAGCTAGTGGACAAAGAGACACTTAGGGGTCCCAGCTCACTGTTCGTACAGCAGGCAAGAAAGGGCAGGTCTGCAGTTGAGGCAATGAACCGATGGGCGCGGGATCCCCCCGCGGCTCCTCCACACAAACCTGCACAACAAGGCTGAGCGTTTCCACGTGACGAGACCCAGCTCTGCATCTCATGGGAGAGAAAGTCTTGCCTTCTCCCCAAAACGAGGAGACATGTGGTCCCGACAGTTGTCACCCGTCACTGACGATAGAAGTTACTCCTCAAATCCACTGGCACTCCCCCTGAATTCTCTGTTACCTATGTGCTGAATGCAAACTGAACTTCTCACAACTCGACTATAAAATAAAAATGGGGAGGAAGGGGAAGGAAATGGTTGGCTTATACAGTATGTGGGCGCCCGGGCGTGCGCGCACACACACACGCACAGGGCTCTGTATCTCGTTCATGAGGCTGTAATAATATCCGTGGGTGCTTTCAGGTGCTTTCATCCGTGACTTCTTCTGCACTTGCCTGTCCTCATCCAGAACCTCTGCCGGACTCGGTGGAGGGATCCAAACCTGACACAGGAAGGGACATGTTATTAGACCACAGAGAAAAGCCATTCCGTGTTACAAAGTTGCAAAGAATTTGAATTGTGTTCATGTTTATGTTTAGTGAAGGTCCAGCTTGTGAGCAATGACATTGGATGTTCAGCTGAGGACATTTCTAAGCAAAGCATGGAAGGAGTGACCTGATTTCTCTTGACTGCTTATAGCAAATCGTGAGAAAAGGAAAATGACATAAAGAACTATTCGTCAAAGATGAAGCGGAACTAAACATTTGGAAAATTCTCACTGTACCTGTAACGGAAAAAAATGAGAAGATCCCTGTGGGTGAGAAGCAGGTGTGGTCCACGGTGAGTCCAAGAGGAGATCTGCAGGGCCTGGACATCTCCACGGAAGCAGGGGCTGGTCATCCACAGGGAGAGGAGTCATCATCCAAACCCAAGACAGAACGTGGTGTCCCAGACATGGAAGCATGACCTGGTGGCATTCCAGATATCCTCTAGGTTGCCCCAGACCAGCCCAGAGGGCCAGGCCTGGGGGTCAGAGCATGATCAAGGGAGGGGCCACCCACTGGCCCTGCCCCATCACAGGCTCGGGTCCTCTCCCCGCACCACTGCTGACCTGCTGTGACTGCAGAGTGTCAGGCAGAATTGTGTGGGGGTGGCTGCCTCTGCCCAGATTTGAGAGAACCCCTGAGAGTCTCAGAGTGCCGGTCACACAGTAGGACAAAGCACGCCAACGGTGCCACTGCTTGGGAAAGTAACAGAACTGGAGGCACAGAGCTGGGGAGGGCGAGCGCTCATCCGTGGGTGTCACTGGGCAAGCCGAAGCCCCAGGAGAGCCGAAGGAGCTTTCTGTCCAGCCGGTCACCACCCAACCTTCTCTGTGGGCATTTCCAATAACCCTTATGTCCCCAGCGCCATCTCTGGGCATCTTCTTTGGTCTCTCAAAACCTGTGCCAGCTGGGTTGCCCTGGCATAGGGCTGTGGACGGTGCTCCCTCCTTGTCCTCCTCTCCCTCCTCCCCCTCACCCCTCCTCCTCCTCCCCTCTTCCCCTCCTCCTCCTCCTCCAGTTCCTTCTTCACTGCTCGCTTTTGATGTCAGCCACTAGTGTAAGGAGTCCAGAGCAGCCAGTGATGGTCCCATCTTCCAGTCCAGGGAACCATGGTGTCATCTGGTGGAATCGTCCCTTCTGACTCTGCAGCTCCAGGTCGTGAGCTACTGGATCGGGCAGGCACACCACCTCTGCCTCGGTTCTGGGATATAACATTGCTCTGGCTTGCTGTCCAGGTGCGGGTGCGAGTTCCACGGACTTCTACTCGGTGTTGCTCACCGTGGCCAGAAAGCAGGGTGGGCAGTGCTGAGTGGGTCTCTTCTGATCAGTTAGGAAGTGGGATCCCAGTGATCCCTGCCAGTTGGTGGGTATGCACATGCTGTGACATGCTTCTAACTCATAGAATATGACAGCGTGGTCGGAGGTCACTTCTGTGAGCGGGTCCCATGTGTCAGTAACCTCTCCATGCAGCTGACTCTCCTGCTTTCAAAGGCTGCAGGTTTTGATAGAGCTCATGTGTTGCAGGTCAGCTAGAGAGCCCTGGGGCAGGAGCCCACAGGGAAGGGGATTCTGCCAACAGCCCTGTGGGCTGGCTGCTCCCCCGCAAGGCCCTGGCTGACACTCTGATTGTGCCTGTGAGAAATCTCGACAGGAAATACCCAGCTGACCCATGGACGCAGTGAGGTGATAAATGCTTGTTG
Source organism: Glaucomys volans (assembly GCA_020662805.1). Classification (NCBI taxonomy): domain Eukaryota; kingdom Metazoa; phylum Chordata; class Mammalia; order Rodentia; family Sciuridae; genus Glaucomys; species Glaucomys volans. Next base: position 186,870 of record JAJEJO010001036.1, on the reverse strand, counting down.
TTTGGAGTCTCCGACTTTGTAGCAATTTGTTACATGGTAATGGATAATTAACACTGAGTTACACAAGCTAGCACATTAAACCCAGATTTCCTAGTATGTGCAGCGGTGCCAATCTACTTGGCTGATCTAATGTTGCATTTCCCTCTCCTTGATCGTCTGACACCCTTAGAATCTGCTCCCACACACGGTCCCCGGGATTCTGCCAATGTGTATATATATCAGTGTACACAGGCACACACAAGCAAAGTTTTGCAAATTTTATTGTGGTTAAGCTTTTGGTGGTCAAAGTGTGAGCCTGCCCCCTTGGTGCATGCTGTTGGGACCCAGCTGTGGGTGTGGTGGCAATGGGGTGTAGGCGAGGTGGCCCCCGGGGGAAAAGGCACCCCCCAGTGCATCTGCCCAGGTGCTTGTCCCTGGGAGGACGGGCTTTTCATACATGAGAGTCAAGATACTACCACAGCGAGGGAGGAGAGTGGGATTGGGGTGTTTGAGATCCCTGTCCCAGTTGGATCCAGTTAGGAGATCCCATACCCAGTTACAGATCCCATTCCAAACCATGTGGTGCCCTGACTTTCATGGGAGAAACTTACTGAGTCTGTGGATCCTATTCTATTTCGGCAAATTGCAGTTACATTTTGTATTTGCTTTTCATCTCTGTCAGCCCCACAGCTAAAAAAACACAAACAAAAACAGAAACAAAAAACTCAAACCAAAAAAACCAATTGCTTCTCTGAGCTCTCATGGGAGTTGTCCGACTCTCAGACCACAGCTCGAGCTGTGGCCCGTGGTGTGAGCTTGTCACTCTTTTCCTAAGTGCTCAGTGCACTGGAAAGACCCTTTCCTCTCCCCCAAATCCTGACAGCCATCATTCTGCTGTCATGGTCAAGTTCAGCAGTGCTGGGCTCCTGAGGCATGAAGCTCCTCAGTGCATTCGGCCGTAGGTGACTGAGGGCTACTCGTGAAGCCACCACATCTGTGGACTGTGAATGTCCCCTTCCTGTCCCATAGCTCAGTACCGGGCTCACACCAAAGCTGGGACCAAGCAAGCCCCCACCCCCAGCTTGCACCTGGGCTGCTCTGGGCCCAGTGTTATGCGAGCGAGGGTCCCATCAGGAAGCAGAATCACACAGGCCTGCGAACAGGAATTGACAGTTGTCAGTTATGGGCTGTCACAGGGCGTCTGAGTAATGAGGGGTGGGCTAGCAGGAAACAGAACTCAGAGGGACAGAGAAAGGACATGGGCAGCAGCCCTCCCCAGGCTGAGCTGGAGTGGCCAGGAGAAGCCCCACGCCGGGGAGAGCCAGACCTCACTGGCAGTGCCCATGGTGCACTCAAGGGCAGAGGCGTACCTGAGGCCAGGTTGGCAGCACCTGCAGAAACCTGCCCCAAGGAACTTGCTAGAAATCTGCCTGCTGGGGATGCGGACACTGGTTCATTTACCTAGTCACCTCTGTTCCTGAGTTTGACTCGTGCATTACGGTTTCACTTCGCCTGTGGGCTGGCCGCCTTTCACTATTTTAAAGTGTCCTCACAGCTGGCCCCAGTGCCATCGGACAGGAAGAGCTCATGTTGATGGGCTTCTGGGCTCTACCAAGGTCAGCAACACAGCGGGTCCACCTGCAGCTGGATACAAGGAAGTCCCCTTGGGTGCAGCCCACTTCTAACCTTTAACCTCAGACCCAGCCAGGCTCTTCCTCTCTGCCCACTCCTAGCCTGGCGGTGCTGCCCCAGGGGCCAGGGCTACTCTCTCGCTCCTCCTCCTTCCCTCCTCTGGGTCTTTCTTCCCTTCCAGGGAGGAGGACAGGAGGGGCCTCGCCTCCCCTCTGGCTGGACTGTGGTGGTCTTGCCTTCGCTTTCTTCCCTCTGGCTGGAGCAGGCCCTGGGATGGAGCCCAGGGTCATGCACAGGCTAGGTGAGCACTCCACCACTGACCTGCACCCCAGCCCTTTTTATTTTGAGCCAGGTCTTGCTAAGTTGCCGTGGCTGGCCTTGACTTGCCATCTTCCTGCCTCTGCCTGCGGAGTAGAGGGGCTTCCAGGTGTGCCCCTGGCTCCCAGTGGGGCTTCAGCTTTAATGGCCTTTGTCTCTGGGCTACACCTGGTGCTGGTTGGGCCCAAGAAATTCTTCAGGAGGTTGGGGATGACCTGACCTGTCCTGTGGCGGGTGGGCCAGTGAGGAGCTGGCGGTTTGTCTCAGCCTTCTGCCATACCTGCTTGGCCAGCAACTCCCATGTGTCCCTGATACTCCAAAGGTGGGTGTCAGGCTGCCCCATCCCTCTCCCTGTCCCTCTGTCTGGCTCCTCCTTGTTGCTGCTCGCCCTCCCCAAGAGAGGTCTGCTGGGCAGCTGGCTGGAGGGAAGGGTGGACTGCGCCCCTTCTAGAGAGCACCTCTAGACCAAGGGGAGTCCGGCCATCCTCCCTCGTCCCTTGACTGGGGCAGGGAGGAGGAGAGCACCTGCTACTCCCGCTTCAGTAGCGGTAGCACAGAGGCCCCCAGGGCTGGGGTGGGAGGGGTGGGGCGCTGTCAGCTGCCAAGGCAGAGCAGCCCTGCCCTCTCACAGTCCTGTGATGCTTTTTCTGGGGTACTTCTTTGGAAATGGGTCTCTCAGGACGCTCTTCAGCCTTGAGGATTAAGGTCTCATTCTTCTCATTATCTTTTCCATCCCTAAACCTTAGTGCCTGTGTCTGGGACACTCTGTAGCTCCTGGATACTTACCAGGGTCAGGAGAGTGCAGCCATCCATGCATGGCCTTGGGGTTGAGTTAGCTGCTTCTAATTCCAGCCACTCTCTCACTAGCTGTGTGATCTTGAGCAAGTTGCTCAGCCTCTCTGTGTCCTGGTTTTCTCTCTGTTAAGTGGAATAGTAACAGCATCTGCACAATGGGCTTACTTACTTACTTAGGATGTGTGGAGTCCCAGAGTGCTTAGCAGGTGCCATTGTGTTCAGGGCTTACCCTTGAGGAGAAATGCAGAGAGGGGCCAGCAGGGAAGAGGAGCAGGTGCCTGCCAGCCAGGGCATCCAGGTTGGGTCCTGGCCGAGGAGTCAGCAGGCACCCCGGAGAGGCAGGCAGGGCTGGGCAAGGAGGGCGCTGGGGCGGCCATATCTGGGCCCCGCACAGCCTGTGGGTGGGCAGGAGACGGGACTTCCCACAGAGGGGAAACTGAGGCCTGCAAGACCATGGTGGACACCTCTGCCCTGGAACCGGGCCCCAGGCCTCTGGCTCCCAGTTCAGAGCCTGCTGCTGGGAGATGCCACCACCCTGGGCGCAGCAGGAGGGCTCATGGGGACAAGGTAAGCCCTTCCCCAGGGCGCCTGCACCCACGCACCCGAGGGCCTGCTTGCCTTACCTCCTCCTTCCTGGAGGCAACTTGGGGGTCCCATGGATGGAGTCCCTGAGGGTCGTTCCACACTTGCAAGGTGGTGCTCTTACCCTGGGTTGAGCTGGAGAAAGGGGAAACGAAGCTCAGAGAGGCACAGTGACTTGTCCAAGGCCACACAGTAGGGAGGCACCAGAGGCAAGCGCAGCCTGCCACCTCTGCCCTGGGGCTCTCAACAGGTGCTCAGGGGGCTGGTGGGGGGTAGGAGAAGGGCGCCTTTCCACCAGCTGCGTTTTGCTGGGCTTCCTATGGGAGTCTGGGGGGGGGGGTCTCTGGAGTGACATTTGCCACCCACCACTCACTAATGATCAGCAGGAGTCCAGGGAGCCGGGCCTCTGAGTCACTGGCAGGGACCTGGTGTCGCCGCTCCGTGGGGGTGGGGTCGAGAGCCGGGTTAACAGGAAACTTGCTGCCAGGTCAGAGGCCGGCCGCTCTGCCCGCGGGGCTGAACTTTGAGCAGCGGCTTTTCAAGGTTCAGAAAGAAGCAAGGCGGGCGGGAAGGGAAGGCGCTGTTTTCATGCTTCTTGCCTCATTTGCATAAGGTGAAAAATGTTTCCATAGAAACAACCAGAGTCTGTAATTTTTGAATAACGATTTCTGCACAAAGCACAGCCTGTCTTTTTCAAAGGGGAATTAAGAAATCCTCGGCGGCGCTGCCCCCACTGCTAGAGGCGGGAGAGCGGCGCCGAGAGCGGCCCGGCGCTGCCCCTGGGGCCTCAGTTTCCCCGCCTGCCAGGCGGCGACGGGGCTGGATCGGCGCCGACGGCGCTGCCGCCCGCGCGTCGGGTGCGGGGCGGGCGGGAGCTGAGCCGGATCCCGGGGTCCCCGGCCCCCGGTTGGACGCAGGAGGCCGGGGCCGCGCTCCCACGCGCTGTCCGGAGGAGGCTGGACGCAGGGCGGGCACCGGCGGACCCGCCAGGCTGCGGGTCACTCACCCCCGTGCCCCAGCACGTCGCCCTCTGCGGACCGGGCACTGCGGTCCCAGCTCACTGGAGCGAGGGCGCCGGCCTCGCATGGGCGCCTCTGCCCCCTGGTGGCCCGAGGGCACCGCCGCAGCCACTCGCCCGGGGCACTGCGGTGCGCGCCTCAGGCTCGGCCAGGTGCTGGCCTCCCGAGCCCCGCAGAGGGACCCCAGGGTCACCCAGCACCCAGGCTTCAGAGCAGGCGACCCTTGACATGGTTTCCAGGAGGGCTCCCGACTCAGGAGTCAGGATGTGGAGGCTAAAAACCCAGAGAAAGGAATGGAGAGTGCCGATGCACTAGGGGGGACTCCTGGGTTCCCCATTATCACACACCGGAACACCGAGGCCCTGGGCGGGGCTCCACGTTTTCATCGCTTCCCACCAAGGAGGCCCCTGTACCGACCCGGGGCTGGTTTGCCGGGTGTTCCGGGTTGCAGGGCTTCCCCCATCCTTGCAGTACTGAGGTGGGCCTGGAGCTGAGCCTCGGAAACGCTCCGTGGGCTCAGCTTAGTCAAGCGGGAGGAGACGGGCACCCGAGCCGCCAGCGGCTTTGACGTCTTCCTATCTGTCTTTAAGAAACACCTGCAGGACACCTCTGTGACCCCCGCCCCAGGTGACCCCTGGGGCAGGAGTGGCTGCCCTCAACCACTCTGGGGCCTTCCTGTGGCCCTGCTGCTCACCTGGGCTCCAGCAGGTGGGCAAGGGGTCACAGAGGTGGGGGTTTCAGCTTTGGGAGACGGCGGCCAGCAGGTGGCTGCTGCTCCTGGTGTTGGACAGGGGTCTCCACAGGTCTCTTTTCCTGTGTTAGACAGGAAAAGGTAGCAGAGGGACTACATGCTGTGCCTGGAGGGAGAGCAGTTCCTGGGTCCACTGAAGTTGTCCACCACAGCCGGGAGCAGAGTGAGGAAGAATCCAGGTTGTTCAAGGCAGGCTCCCAGGCCCTGCCCGGTCCTACAGGTATCATCAGATCCCGCCCAGGCAGCATGGGGAGGCTCTGGGGCCACGCAGACAGTCTGGGCTTGGCAAAGAGCTCTTAGGCAGGTGGGACCTGGACAGCTGCTCCATCTTCTGAGCCTCCTCTTTCTCATCTGTGAAGTGGAGCTCCTTCCGGAAGGACTGCAGTGGGGGTTCAAATTGGGTGTGTGTGTAAACAGCCAGCTCAGGGCCCAGGCCTAGAGGCTTGTGAGCAAGGAAGGAGGCTGTTTCCTTCCTGGGCTGGAGTTTGGAGGAGTTGCTGCCCAGCAGGACTGGAAATCTAGATCTGAAGGCCACTCTGAAACAGCAGGCAGCTGGCTGTCCTTAGCCAAGGGCTCCCTGCCGGCTGCACACTGCTGAGGGGCAGGAGGACCCGAACTTAGTCCCAGTTCCATTGCTGATGCCCTTGCTGGTTCCTGGTGGAAACCCTGGCCTCCCTCATGGGAAGGGCCATTGTGCCCCCTCAGAGCACTGGGAGGTTCTTGGTCAAGTGCACCCTCACGGCCCTCCAGGGGGAGCACAGGGAGACACTGAGGCCACGGAAGGAGGCGGCCACACAGCGGGAGATGCTGCTCTGATGGACAGATCCCGGCTGGTGGCATCTCAGCCAACACCATGTGGGGTTCCTCTTTGAAAGAATTTGGTGCCACGTCAAGAGCAGATATTCAGAAAGACAAGGGAAATCACAAGTGGCCCATTTTAAGAGTTGGACAGCAGGGCGCCGTGGTGCACGCCTGTAATCCAAGCGACTTGGGAGGCTGAGTCAGGAGGATCTCGAGTTCAAAGCCAGCCTCAGCAACTTAGCGAGGCCCTAAGCAACTCAGTGAGACCCTGTCTCTAAATAAAATACAAAATAGGGCTGGGGATGTGACTCAGTGGCCGAATGTCCCTGAGTTCAATCCCTGGTTCCAAAAAAAAAGAGTTGGACAAATATCACAGATGGCAACATGGCTGGCAATGTCAAAATCCTGAGGGATCCACATGTGGTGGGATTCGAACCCAGGTGTCGGACTCCTTCTCCAGTGCTCTTTCCACCAAGGCAACTTCCTCCAAGGCACCCTGTGAATGTGTGTCTACCACTGGAATGAACCAAAGATTTGAATATGGATTCTGAAATGGTTCTGCCCCACCTGTCTCAGAGCCCGTCCCAGAACAGGTGGTGGGGTGCTCTTGCTTGGAGGTGGGGCGGGGATATGAGGCCAGCTCTGAGCTCTGCATCCACTTACAGCTCCCTGCTTCACATTGGGAAGGCTCCTTCCCGCCCCCCGTTCCTCAAGGTCCACCCCCCCCTGCAGATTAAAGCTGATAGAAGCTGAGTGGAGTTTTGCGACATGAAAGTCAGTCCAAGGGAACAGACTTCAACGGTTCTGCGTGAAAGAGAGGTAAATGGTACTCAGGGAAGATGAAAGCACCCTAAATTGTTTTATGACAAAGGCTGCCCAGTGCCACCAAGGCAGTGAAGAGAAAGGACCCCGAGAAACGGCTAATGTTTTCACAGAAAAACGCAGTCTTCTGCAACCCTGGGGATGTCCTGCAAGGTGGGGAGACGGGGGGGGGGGGGGCAGCAGCTGCACCTGGAGGTTACAGGAGGCTGGATTCCAACACCCTGGACCCCACGGTGACTGGCAGCCAGTTTCTGGAAACTGGAATTCTCAGGAGCAGGTAGCCCTGGGCTGGAGAGAAGCCACAGGGTGGGGGAGTCCAAAGGCAACAAGTCTGGTACTGCCCCCATTGACTCTGGAGAGCCCTTTAGGGTGGACCCTCGGTGGGGGCAGTGGGAGGAAAGGGTGGGCCAGAGGACGGCAATGGGGACCTTTCAAAATGGCCTCTGGGAGGACAAACACTGCGTCCGGGGTGTGAAGGGCCCCATTCTCCATCCCGCATTCGCTCGGCGGGCACGCATGGAGCAGGACTCTGCTGGCTCCAGAGAAGCTCAAGAACAGTGATTTGATGGCATGGCCCTGAGGTGCCCATCCAGCGTGTGGCCAAGCACCACAAATACAATCCAGGGCAGTACGCGCTTCCGGAGGAGGGGACGGAGCTGGGTCGCAGGGTGAAGCCCGAGGGAGGGCTGCTGAGGTAGGTCCTGGGCAATGGGCAGCAGGTGGCACCTTCCAGGTGGGTAGGAGCACAGGGGTCAGGGTGTGGCCAGAGCCAGGAGGGAGCTGGAGGACCTCAGTCACGTCCTGCTGGGCCTGTCCTGGTGCCGAGGAGCTAGGTGAGACTGACCCTGCGGACAGTGGGAGGCATGAAGGCCTCAGGGTGGGTGGTGAGGTGTGGTGTGTGTGCCCTGAATAGAGGAGACAGCTTGGAAAGTGGGGTGTGGGGGAGTCGCTGGACCCTGGGCCACCTGCCGTGCTGCTCTGACCCTGCCTCTGACCCTGCTCTGGCCCCAGAGGCTCTGGAGGGTCCCCCTGCTCCTTCTCCTCCTGCCCCCTCCCCTCCCTCTTCTTCCCTCCCTCCCTACTGTCCTTCCTCCCCTCCTCCCCTCCTCCCCCTTCCCTTCTCTCCCTCCTCCTTGGCTGCCATGACGATTCTTGTTCCTGGACACAAACGGGGAGCTGGAGGGCTGCCTCAACCTCCTTCCCCTGATCCCAGTCTTCTGGATACCAGCACCCGGCCAGCCCATTTGTCCTTTGCCCAACTGAGCAGTGGCAGCTCCCTGCAGGGATGAGAGGAAGTCAGGACCTCCACCCGGAACCAAGGCCGGCCATTGGGGACTTTCTGTCAGTTCTGTCTTGGCTGTAGACACAGCAGGGTGCCGGCCGGCCCGGGTGTCGTCTGGCCAGGACATGTGCAGGGGCCACCTGCCTTGGTGCAAGCTCTGAGGGCCTAGGACAGGCCAGAGGGCAGGCAGGGCAGGCTGGACGGCCCTCTGCGGGGCGTGTGCTGGCAGACCGCCCTGAGCACCCCAGGCGCCTGCGCTACCTGCAGGGGATCCTCTGACACACCCCTTAACCTGTGAGAGTGAGGCTCATGGATGAGGGTGGGAGTCACTCGGCAAGATGGGGACAGGTTTTTAGGGGAATTCCCCAGAGGACTGGAAATCCCTGCCCCCAGTGGCCTTCCCGGCCTGAGCCAAGCACTTCAGCATCCACTGACCGTGACACTGGTCAGGGGTCCTGTTCTGCCACGGGGGCCTCTTGGGAGGATAAATTAAGGTGAGGAAGGAGAAGTCTTTTCTGGCCATCAGGGGCCCTGAGAGTTGGGTGCTCTGCCAGCAGGAGGCGCTGGGATGTGGCCCCACCATCAGCACAAGGCGGGTAAGAGCGACCAGCCCTGTGTAGCTCTCCTGCCTCCTGTGGAGGCCCCTGGGCCTCACAGCCGGCAGTCTGGGGCCGGAAGGGCTGACCTCCAGCTTCGGAAGAGGACAGGGGCTCAGGCGGGGCGGGAGAGGCAGGTGGCCAAGAGAGGGGTTCTGGGGCCTGTGGGCCCCAGGCCTGAAGCTCCATATAAGGAGACGAGCTCCGACCTCAGTCCCCCTCCAAGAGGGGGAGGAAGTGAGATCATCTCAGGGCTGTGGATTTGCTTAAGGCGAGGAAAATTGTTTCCAATCCCCTTCCCACGGGGCCTGAGCGGGGGCCCCATGTCCACCACCGGGAAGGCCTGGGTTGCAGCTGGGGGCAGCTGCCATGTTGGCCACTCCACTGCTGGTCCTGCCAAGCCTTGTCCTCACTGGGCCTCCTTCCACCCCGGCTCTACTGTACTGGGAAGAAGGCTCCAGAGGCCAAGAGGCACCTGGTCAGCCCCCCTCCAACCTTGGCCAAACAGCGGGTGGGTTTTCCATGTGGGAAGCCAAACCAAAGCTCTGGGCTCCGTTTTCCTGCTCAAGTGAAACAGAAAACCTGGAGTCCATCAACTGTCATCGGGGGTGGAGAGGACAAGGCCGCCTCACGTAGGAGACGGAGATGGAGAAGGTGGCTGAGGGGAGGGGCTGGCAAGGGGATCAGGCTCAGTCCTGGAAACCTGGACTTGGTGAAGCAGGGGAGGCCGAGGCCTCAGGGCCCTGGGGAGGTGGCACAGGAAAAGCTCAGCTCAGGGCAGCGTGCTTCAGATCCTGGGAAAGTTCAGCCACCAGCCGCCTGCCCAGGACTCGGTTTACCAGCCTGGTCAAACAAGCAAGCCACGTGGCAGGGGTTCGAGGGCTCAGATTGCCTGAGAGGGCTGCTCTAGGGGTCTCTGGTCACCCTCCTCTTTAACCAGGGAAATCTCCTGAAAATCTGTTCTGCATTTCAGATTTTTGAAAAAGAAATTGCTAGAATAAACTATCTCACAACGAAGAAGAAGGAGGAGGAGGAGGAGGAGGAGGGGGAGGAGGAGGAGGAGGAGGAGAAGGAAGAAGTTAGTTTGGAGAAGCCAGTGCCAGAGGCCCACAGAGGGCAGCACCCCAGCCTTGGGCACCCCACACTGCCACTTAGCTTAACCCCCGGGGGGTCTGCACAGGGAGGTTGGCCTGGACTTGCAGAAAGGGCTGGTTTCAGGGTGACCTTGAACCTGCTGTCACTGAGCTCAGTCACCCCCATGAGGCCCAGTTCAGGAGCTGTCAGCTCCACACTCAGCTGAGATCACGGGGACCATCAGAATTGGAGCCAAGTGGCCCTCCCTGCGAGGGGTTCTGGCGGGATGGAGGGAGGCGGGAAAGAGGGCGTGCCCTGCCCACCACACCTGGGTGTGCGCAACTGCAAACTGGGTGTACGAAGAGCATCTTCCCAGAGCCCAGGTAGAGATGTGGCTGCCCGCTGCGCTCCGTGTGGCCGGCCGGGCCTCGAGCAAGTTCCCCACTAGCGTGGAGGTGATCACGTCCTTACTAAAGTTCCCAGACTTCCTCTGGCGTCCCCTAGAACGTGGTGAGGTGGCCTCGCTCCATGCTTGTTTTCTTCTGCTTGTCCTGGGGAGGAAATTGAGTCAAGAGGCTGGGAGGGAGCGCGCTGATGGCAGAGCGGAGCTCGTTCCTGGTTACCAGGCTCCCCGTTGTGGCAGTTTCTCAGGGGCCACTGCAAACTCTTCAAAAGAAATCAGGTCGTGCCCCCCGGAGTCCATGCCTTGGAGGAAACCAAAGGCGGCTTTGATATGTCAACCTGGGAACAAGTGGATCACATGGACCATGGGTGCTGCTTCCTGCCCGAGCAAATGACTTTAAATGACGCTCTTCAGACTCCCCTCCTAATGTGCTGGGTGTTCATGATTTTTTTAAAGTGCTTCATCAAAGGAGATGCCGTAATGATGCTCCCAACTTAACAGCAGTGGTTTAGAGGGATGAATTATTCACGTGGGAGATGAAACAGGGACTCTGCAGACTGGGCCAGCTGAGGCAGTCCCTATTCTCGGGATTATTTTTATCTTCTTTTACAGTCTTTCATCTTGGGAGACACACAGTTGGGGAAGTACAAGGAGCCCCTGCACAGAGCCCGAGTTGGCAGGATGTCAAGTCTGAAGTACTAGGCGTCTGGGAGCTTCTGCAGAGCAAATGCCCAGGGAACTTGAGGAAGCCTGGGAAAGTGGCCCAGCAAGTCTAGTGAGGCTGGTCGGGGGTCCCAGCGTTCCCGATTTCTTATTCTTGGGGAGTCTTGGAGGCCCAGTCCCCACTCATGGTCCTGGGGCACTGTGGACCTATTTTCCCCCTCTCCCTTTCCTGGAATCCAATTACTCTTCAAGGGCTAATGCCTAGAGCTCTTGGGGAAGGGTGTGGGGACCCCACAGAGGGTGCACAGAGCTGCCTGCTGCAAAGGAGAGGAATTTGTGATTGCAAAGCTCAGGGTCAGACATGCACCAGCAGGGTCCCAAACTTCTCAGGCCACGCAGTCCCACGTTGTCAGACTCATGCACAGCCCACTTGCTTAAAAAAAAAAAAAAAAAAAAAAAAGCAAAAAATACCAGATCCATGCTGTTCTGTATCATGGCCATGGGGCTCTTGAGCACTTGAAATGTGGTTGGTTTAAACCCGGATGGGCTGTGAATGTAAGCAGCATTCCAAAGGCTCAGTGTGAGAGAAGAATGCAAACTATCCCATCAACATGTTTACATTGATCATACATCGAGATGGTGGTATCTCATGCACTGAGGTTAAATAAAATACAGTGTTAAAATTAATCCACCAGTTTGTTTTACTTTTCAAAAAAAACAGCTCCTAAAAATTTTTCAGTCTCTCCATGGCTGGTTTTATGTTTCCGTCTGATAAGACTGCTCCAGAAGGGAGCCTGGGAAGCCATGAACGGTGCCCGTCTCTTACTGGTGACATTAAAAAAGAATCCTGTTTATAATTGCTCTGTATTTTCTAGGTTTTGCAGCAACTTCAAAACTAGCCTCGCTGGCTTTGTATCAGCAAGGACACAGCTATCACTATTTTTAACGAACCTCAGAGCTCCCTGGGAAGTGGGACCTGGCTTAGCCGCTGCCCTGGGTCAGCACCGTGCTGTGGGAACAGACGCAGGAAGCAGCCAGAGAGCGGGCCCTGGAGGATGCCAGAGATTAGGACTGGGGCTCAGGGTTCAAGAGCTCAGGGGCTTGTCAGGCAGGACCCCAAACGAGGGGTCGTGGGGAAGTTCTGCAGTGAGAAGCCACAGGACCAGCTTCAGGGATGACTTCAGCCCAGTGGTTCAGGAGTGTGCAAGACAGGAAGCTGTTCCCTTCTTGCTGGGGGAGTGGGGCCCGTCCATCTATCCATCACCCTCTGAGGAGTGGCGGCTGCTCTGGAGAGGGATGCAAGGTCAGGAGGCCCCAGGGAGTAGGGGCAGGGCTCTCCCTTCCAGGCTGTGCATGTGGCTCAGGCTTGCTTGGCACGGTTTCCCGAGCTCTACACGTGCTGATTAATCTATTCCTCAATTACAGCCCTGCGGGATAGGGGTGGCTAGTGCCCCCATTTCACAGATGAGGAAACTGAGGTGCGCAGCCCCTGGGTGACTTGCTCTGGTCAGAGCTGGTTGACCCGGCCTAGGGGTGAATTTACCTGGCCCTGCCACCAGGGGCGCTGTTTGCAGCAACCTAAGCCCCGGGCCAGAGGCGTCCAACAGAGGTCCACGCAGCCACGGTTCGACAGTTAAAAAAAAAAGTGAAATTCATTTATGTTTTATTCGGTCTGTCCAAAATGGTATCTCATGGAATCAACAAAAAAACATTAAATTTACTGATGACCATTTACATTTTTTATTGTGTGACGTTTTTGAAATCTAGTGTTTGTAAAATTTAAGTCTCCTTTGCTTGTTAGGTACATCCCAGGCACTCCAGGAGCACGTGTGGCCTGTGGGCAACAGTACTGGACAGCGCAGCCCTCGAACCTGGAATCTTAAACAGAACCAGCATGGGGGAGCACAGGGCTCAAACTTAGCGGTGGGTGCTGCTGCCTGGAGGCCTGGATTGAGGAGGATTCTGGGTTCAGAGTGGAAGAATGCTTTGATTGATTGGTGGTGTCTGCCATGAACTCAGAGGGGGCACCCCGGAAGGATCTGTGCCCTGCACGTACTACAGACAAGGAGCCAGGCCTGGGCAGTGGGTGGCCGCACACTGAGGCCTGCCTGTGAGCCCTTGGGCCATGCCTCCTGCAGGTTTCACTGTCTTCACTGGGCCCGCCCCGGGCGTACTGACCCTGGGTTCTGAGTCCTGAGTGCTAAGCCTCTGACGTCCGCAAGCCTCAGTGTCCCAAACTGGACATCATGCTCAAGAACTCCAACTGAGTAGGACGTCTGAGTGGCACACAGCAGGGCCGGCACACAGCAGGCGCCGAGAAAGCTCCCCGCTTCCTGCTGCAGCCCGGGGCCCCTCCCTAACCCCACTCAGAACACCGCAAGGTCTGCGCAGCCCCCGCCCTCCCCAGGGGCCGACAACTCCGACTGCGCATGCCTGATGGTTTCTCTGCCCGGTCAAGGCCAGGGAGGCCTCCTGCTCACTCCCCACAGGGCCCCTCCGCTGGCCCCTTCTTTCAAGGCCAAGGATGGCCTCAGCTCTTCCAGCCCAGCACAATAACCTCAGCATCTCAGCTTGCCCAGACTCCCCACAGGGCCTCCACACCTATCAGATGGCTGACAGCGGGGGTCCCGGGTCTTAAGAACTCCCACGGGCCACCCGACAGAACAGGACGTCCTCCCCAGCCCCCCTCCAGGACGCGGGCTGTCCTCCAGCTGAATGCACAGGGTCTCCCGGGCTGCGCGAGTTAACACCTCTCCCAAGACACCTTGGGCTCTCTTCTGGGGAGGAGTTCGCTTCCAGAAACATCTGGCAGGGAACGAACGGCAAGCGGGGACGGCGCGGGCCAGGCCGCAGCTCCAATTAGGAGACAGCTAGATTTCTCTAAGTATGACGGGAAAGTGATTCTCTGGCCAACAGAGTTTAATCAAAATGTTTTATGCAAGACGTATCCCTGACCCTGACAGATCTTCCCCCTCTTGCTGGAAATTAAACAAATATATTGTCAGCACAGATTCCAATGAGCGCATAAACAGATGCGGCCACGCAGTCATGAGGCTGGGGGTTTCCACACGCCAGAGGAGCAGGGACGTGCTGGAAGCTTTGCATTGTCCTTTGGGCTTTCCGCAGCTTCTGCTGCCTGCCGGGGGCCTCAGGAAGACAAAGGCTTGCTGCCTTTTCTGACATTTCTCTGTCCCCCAGCAATGGCCTCTCCCGCCTTGTGGCCTGGGCCACTGCTGCCCCCGCTCCTTCCTCCCTGCACGCAGCCATGCTGCAGCATCTGTCCCTCCTGGCAGGCTGTGTCCCCTTTGTCTGCACACCCTTGGCACGAGGACAATGCCTGGCACCCAGCAGACCTGGACAACTGTGCAGGGGAGGAAGGGGAGGGCCAGGGAGCTGCCCTGCAGGGAAGGGCGCGGAATCTACTCTGCCAGGGTCACATTCCCAAAGTCTCAGTTTACTGACCAGGAAAATGAGTGCAAAGACAGATGGCGTCTGCCCGGGTCTCAGGGGAGCTCCACAAGGTCCTAGACACATCTGGGCAGCTGTGGCACAAGTTGGGGACAGCAGTTGGTGGCTCAAGTTCCTTGGGAAGCAACACTCAGAGTGCTGAGCACCTCGATGGCATTATGGGGACAAAGAAATATGGGTGACAGTGAGGGCAGGAGGAAGACCGGAAGTTCCATCCTGAAGTGCTTCTGGGCTGGTGTGCGTGCTCACTCTCTCTTTTTCCTCCTCCTCCTCCTCCTCCTCCTCCTCCTCCTCCTCCTCCTCCTCCTC
>JAJEJO010001036.1:136401-172366 GCA_020662805.1 Glaucomys volans | reverse complement strand
TCCTCCTCCTCCTCCTCCTCCTCCTCCTCCTCCTCCTCCTCCTCCTCTTCTTCTTCTTCTTCTTCTTCTTTTTTTTTGGTATTGGGGATGGAACTCAGGGGCGTTTAACCCCTGAGCCACATCCCAGCCCATACACATACACATATGGGCTGGGAATGTGGCTTAGTATGTACACACACACACACACACACACACACACACACACACACGTAATTAATTTAGAGACGGGTCTCCCTAAGTTGCTTAGGGCCTTGCTAAGTTGCTGAGGCTGGCTTTGAACTCAAGATCCTGCTGCCTCAGCCTCCCCAGTTACTGGGATTACAGGCCCGCCTTGAGCTGGCTCTTGAAGGCAGAGGGAGTAGGCCCAGAAAGGTGATTTCCCCCACGTCACTGGACAGGGAAGTTCTTAGGGCAGCTAGGGTTACCCTGGGCCCTGAGTCTGCTTGCTGTTTTGTCCCCTTTGGGCTTCTCCGGGTGTTTCTGGAGTTGTGTAGACTCATGGATCCTAATGCAGGTCTTCCTGCTTAAGTTATTGATGAGAGAAAAAAAGAGCACACGGTCAGAGTGGATCCCATCATCATTCTAGCTTGGAGTACACGAATCTGAGTCGCTCCTTGGGTCAAACTCCTCTTCTTTGTGAGACACAGGGCAGATTTGGGGGAATAAGCAGAGACCATGGCCTGTGTCTTAATGGTTGGGGAAAGAGGTAGGTTTGCCCTTCTTACCTCCCAATCCACCTCAGACGTCTTGGAGTAGGCCAGCAGGAGGTTGATGGCAGGGGAGCACATTTGCGGGCACCCCATCCTCAGCTGGGGCTACTCTGCCAGCTCATGGCCTGCATGGACCCTGGCTGCCACCACGGGTCTGAGCAGTGCATTGCCATTGAAGAAGGGGGGTCACGTCTCCCCATGTTTGAATGAACACACTGAGGAATCGTGCTTTGAGGCACAGAGGTGAGGTCAGTGGCCTTCTAGTGGAGAGAGGAGACTGAGGCTGGGGAGGGCAAGGGCTGAGCCTGGTCCACCTGGAGGCCATGACCTTCCTAGGCCGCCGTGTCTACATGCTTCTAAGAAGGGTGGGCCAGGCGACCTGCTGAATGATCTCTGCCACCTGCTCACGTTCCAGGAGGCAGCAGGGCCCCCGGGCCCATTCTCTGGGCCTCCCGAGGCGCATCCATTAGCTACGGCACAGATGCAGCCTGCGGTCCGCCTGGGAGCAGGAAGCATCCCGTGTTCCTTGCCAACAGATCAAGTGTTCCCGGGCTGGCTGGACATGGGGATTAGCCCTCTCCTGTCCCCCAAGCCCGGCTGCCAGCTCCCATCTTGCACGGCTGTCCCTCTGTCTGCACCCAGCTGCTGGGCTCTCACGGATGGGGCCCTTGGCCTGTGGGACCTGCGCAGCCGGGGCTGGGTCTTCCCATGGCCTGTCTGGCCTGCCCCGACCACCCAGCAAGTTGGGTCCACTGCTGGGATGCCCTGCATCCTCAGAGAGCCATGGCCAGGTGGCCCTGCAGATGGCCTGGGTGGGGGACATGGGAAAGGGAGGAGGATGCCGGCCTCCCCAGTGGGGGCTCCATGATTGTGTCCAGAGTCCTGCTCAGAACAGGGGAGATCAGGGGTAGAGGAGAGTGGAGACACCCAGAGGGACCAGAAGCAGGGGCGAGCGAGGGTCGGCGTGAGGAGGGCTGGACCTGGCCAGGTGGGGGCCTGGCCTTTGAGGGCTGCTGCTGTAATGGCCACCCCGACCCCCGGCACACACACTCCCAGGAGGAGCTGCCGACCCGTGTCCAAAGCCAGTCGCCACTTTTCAGGGGGGACGGGAGGCCCCGTAGCATGTGACCAGGCCATTCTCCTAGGACAGCTCCCCTGCATCCGATCAAGGCCTCCCCTGGCGGCCCAGGTAGGGGCAGCGTCTTGTGTGAAAGACGGTGTCCACTGTGGTCTTACGCAGGGCACCTCCTCACCTGGCGCAGGGTGGGACCCACTGCCACCCTCCAGCTCTCCCTGTCCTACTGGACACAGGCAGTCACCCTCCTAGTCCTGGGAAGAAAGGCATTTACAGGTGAGCTCCCTGGACGCGGTGCATAGAGGCCGGCTGCGGTGATCCAGGAGGGCTCCCTAGAGGAGGCGACTCTAGGGTTGGGTCCTGAAGGCTGAAGAGGAGTCTGACAGGCAGACAGGGAGGAAAGCAGTGTTCCGGGCAGAGGGAATCGCACATTGGCTTTGGGAGGAAGGCCAACGCAGTCCCAGGGCTCCGTGGAACCCGAGCACTGCTCAGGAGGATCCTTAAAAAAAAGAAAAATAATATATATACATATGTATATGTATATACACACACACACATATATATTTAGTTGTCAATAGACTTTTATTTTATTGATTTGTACACGGTGCTGAGAATCAAACCCAGTGCCTCACACATGCCAGGAAAGCGCCCTACCACTGAGCCCCGGGAGGCCCTCTGCAGACTTTGACGCTGGAGAACAGTCGATTCAGGAGGGCTGGGACGCTTCTCTGCTGTCCTCCCGCGTAGGAGAGCCGCAGAAGCGCTGCAGAAGACCCATGCACGCCTGCGAGAACAGAGAGGGGACGGCAGACTGGCCCGGTCAGGGAGGAACAGCGGGGATGTCCACTTCCAGGCTCAGGGTCCTGGCCCATGCTGTCCCTTCTGCTGCTAACGCTAGTCCATCCCCACCCAGGACGTTGTTCATAGCGTGCTGTGTCTATCTTTTTTAAAAATGTGTTTTAAACTGATACTAAAAGTTGTACATATGAACAAATGTTTTGATACACAAATACATGGTCACGTTTAAGTCTGGGCGGCAGACCTGTCTCTCCAGCACTTCCCAGCCTGCCCCGCTCCGCCGCGGCTGCCTTCCCAAGCCGTGAATGCCTGCCTCTCGGATTCACGTGCCCACGGTAGAAACAGAGGCTCATACCTCTTCCTAAGGAAGTTTGCTAAGATGAACGCCCGCGTGGAGTTGGTGGCTCACGTTGGAAGGCTGACCAGTACCCCGGTCAGGAAAGGTGGCCGGTGGGCAGGGGAGGCTCTGTGCTGTTTGGCAGCCCAGGACCCAGCTGAACCCAGCCCGCTGGCCAGGGCTCCTGGCTGCCTGTCTGCCTCTCCTCTGCCTGGAGCTAGGGGGCTTCCTGCTCCGATCCCCACCTGCAAACTGGGACCAGTTGACAAGAGACATTCCCAACAAGTGGCCTGCCCCTCCACTGCCACCTGTCACAACTGCGTCCCCCACTTTCCTCAGCCCCACCAGGGTTGCCACCACCCCTGCGTTCAATCATGGGCAGCTCTTTTCAGGGGTGCTGGCTTGTGACCTCCCTGGAGGCTGGAGGGGGAGGCAGGCTGTCGGTCCCCGTGCGCCTGGCCCACGCTGCGGCCCGGGAGCAATTTGCTTTCATTGGGAAGGCCTGGCAGAGCTGTTTGCAGAAGGACTCGGCTTCCCGGCTGCCTGTACAGCGGGGAAAATTTTCCTTAATTATTTTTTTATAGCCTAACTTTTGTGTGAGAGGGTTTGTTATTATCCCTGCCTCGCTTGAGAGTCATAAGCCTGCAAGAAGAACCATAAATAAAACTTTACTTAATATTCAAAGTCCGCGCGGCGGATGATGGATGGGCTGGGGAGGAGCCCCGCCCTACCGACCGGCTGGGCTTCGCCAAGGCAATTACTTCTCGCTGCTCGTAATCAGGAACTTCCTACCTGGGCCCTTTGTTTCTCTAACTTTCTCATTTAGAACCGGGATGGCGACATTGTATCGCATTTGTATTGTGTCGGGGGAGATGCTCGTGCGGGCTGCAGGGACCACCATATTTTACCTGGGAATCCGGCTTTGAAACATTGAAGTGCGACAACAGCACACGCAGGGCCATGATTTGATCCCCAGATCCCGAAGCTTTGGGGACAAATGCCTGGCAGTGGAATTAATTTTTCTTGAGGAGCTATAACTTTTACCTCTATTATTTCAAAACCTCCAGACTGACTCTCCCTGGATCTGAGCCACAGCTGGCAAAATGAAAATGGAGGGAACTGTGGTCGAGGACAGGTGGGCTCTTGAACCCTCCTACCCCAGGGCGGACTGTGTGACCTTCCACAAATTCCTGACCCTCTCTGGGCTGCTGTCACCTTAACCAGAAAATGGCTAATCAAGAAAATGATATATCATTGTTTCCTGAGGCTGATGTTTTGCCAAGCACCTACTACATGCCAGGCACCCTGCTAAGCCCTTTGTGCACATTCTCATGAGAAGTCCACATCCACGAGACAGAGAAGTCCATTGACGACTCATTTAACAAATGCAGCATTTTCTGAGGCCCTACTGTGCATCAGGTGTGATCTGCACTGGGTGTGCCTCAGTGAACAAGATGGGTGGGGATCAGACTCCCAGAGCGCTGCCCCTAGGAGAGAACAGAACCTTCCTGGAAATGGCAGGTTGTGTACTTTGGAAGAGATGAATGTGCATGAAGGTGACCAGAAGGACAGGCCACTCCCTCTGAGGAGCTGATATCCCAGTAGAGCCCGGAATGACAAGGAGTTGCCCTGACACAAAAAGGTCAGGAAAGCCTTCAGGGAATGGGAACCTCATGTGCAAAGGCCCTGAGGCCAGTGCCAGGAAGACCGCAATCTGCTCACCCAACACCCTTCCAAGTCACCCTGCCAGGCAGTAGACCCGGAAACTCAAGCAGTGCTTCCCAGAGCTGAGTCTAGGGTAAGTCTGGGCCTGGAGGCCCTGCAGAGGCCTCTGAATGGGCCTGAGGGCAGAGGCAGCAGTATCAGCAAATGCCTCTCTGGTGAGCACGAGGCAGGCGGGTCTCCCCCAGGCCTCCTGGCGCTGAACAGAGAGGCTGTGGCAGGGCTCAGCCCACAGGATGCCCGCTGCCCTCTGGCCCGACTCCTCACAGCAGGCAGGTCACATCTCCCCTGAGCCTGCGAGAATCACCTCCCCTGGGCCCTCGGCTCCTGCCTAGTGCCCTGTTCTCAGCAGCAGGGCTTCCCGCTTCCCACGTGAACCGCAGAACCCTGAACCTGCTCTCCAGGGCTGTTTCTGGGGATCCAAAGGACACGGTCTGGTGCTTCTCATGGCAACGTGTCCGTAGGCAGGGAGGACCGGCAGGCCCTCCTGCCAACGCCCTTCCCAGCCCTCTGATTAGGTTAGTGGAACAGCTCTGACAGGGACACTTAGGGAGCTGCCAGGCACCCAGATGCTCCTTTGCCCCCGGCCACCGCAGAGCCAGGAGGGCCTGGTCCACCCGCTCCATGGAGCAGCCTCGCCGCCTCATCCCGGCGGGCCCAGCAGGACTGCCATCCTCATCTCTGGGAGGGCCCAAAAGGTTAATGGGCTTCTGCAGGCGCCCAGCCAGCTGCCAGGTAGCACCGGGCACCAGGCGACGAGCTCATTAGGCAGCAGACAGATGAGAGCCCGCATCGTCTGCCCTGGAGCGGAGGGGCCGCCGCGCCAGCGCCCACGGCTCGGCCCCCATGGACACTCAGCCCCTGTCCGCGCCTGGCCCTGGTTCAGAGGCCAAGCAGACAGGGATGCACCAACCAGGACCCCTTGACTCAGGCACAGGGGCTTGTGCTGTCCCTCCCCACACCCTCCCATCCTCTGAGACCGAGGCCAGCAGGCAGAGTGAGGGGGAGGGAGGCAGACGCAGCCCCCGGGGCCTCATGGAGCTGAGGATCCACAGCAGCGCCGGCCCAGCCCCAGGCCTCCTGCTACGTGAGAAAAAGCAGCCTTGTTGCTGGAGCCTGGCCTCCGGGATCATTCCTGATTTATAAGTCGATGTACCAGCCGCAGAAGAAATCTGAACAAATGCTCTGAGTCTGAGTCACCGAGTCGTGCTGGACTCACTGCGGGGGCCCCTCCCGCATGTCCTCAGCAGGGCCCACCACTGCCTGTGCTGTCCTTGGCCAAAGCACCTTGCCACACGGTCCTGCCCATGTCAGTGGCCCCGGGAGGCCATGAGCTCCCGAGCCAGGCCTGGGGCCCCAGGGAGCCCAGCGGGAGGGTGGTGGGACCTATCTGTTTTACTGACTGGGTGAGGGCTGAGAATGGACGTGGGGGGATGGTCTTTGAGGGGCTTCCAGTCCTATGAGCCCAGGATCCTCGGCTGGACTTGGGGACAGAGGGCCCAGGTGGGGATTCTAGGGTGGTGAGCCGGTCAGTGGCTCTCTGGGGAATGAGGAGGCCTGATGCGTGGCTCTCGCCTGGTTCCCTGGGGCTCACGCGGCCTCTTGTGTGGGTAATGACCAGCCCTGGCTGTCTCTTGAAAACGCAGTGCGGTCTTGGGCGCCTGCTCAAGCCTCCCCAGCCCGCCCTCCACCCTCCTCCTTGCAGAAGGAGCTGGGCAGCCTGAACCTCCGTGGTGGAGACTGGAGGGCAGGGGGCCAGGCATGGCAGTGTGGGCCGTGGGGCTGGGACCCAGTCCTGGGGGCCGTGCTACGCCACCTATTCTTAAAATCTGCTCGGTTGGCATTTAACGCATCCCCTGAGCGGGGAGAGCAGGGGCCATGGTGCGGGTAGGGCGTGGGGGGCGCTGCCGGAGGTGCTGGTCTGGCTGCCCTGGGAAGTGGGGCTGTCGTGGCAGGGCCCGCTGCCTGTGGGGGGACACTGGGGCATCTTCTGAGATAGAACATGTGGGGAAAGGAGCGAGATTGGGAGGAGGAAGAGAAACTGGCTCCCAAGCCCTCCGAGGCCTGGGGGGCTGCTGTCCACTCAGTAGGGAGTGGGCAGAAGGGCCACGAGGGCGGTTGGACAGGTCCTGGTCACATCTGGGAGGACTGGGAGGGATTTGGAGGGCCTGGCAGTGGGGCAGGGAAGACCCCAGCACCCAGGGGAAACAAGGCCCCAGCCGGAGACACCGCACAGGTGAAGCCAGAGAGAACCTTGAGCAGGGGAGGAAAGCGGGCTGGAAAGCCAGCCACCTGCCGCCCCCGCCAGGCCCCGAGGTGCCCCGCTGGTCTGGGGCGGCAGGGTGGCCGGAAGGCCGGCTCGGGCTGCATTTTCTCGCCACACGGATGCGTGGCTTCCCGGGCCAGACAGGTACACAGGATTAATAAGGCCGACACGCTCTCCGGGGGCGGCAGCGAGCCAGGCTGCCTCGGAGTGAGCCATCAATCATCCCCCTAATAGCTCTGCAGGCTGCTCCCCCCGCGGCCGCGGAGCGAGGATCCAGGCGGCCGGGAAGATGCCGCAGCCCTAACCACCATGATTATGAAGTCTGGGTGGAAGGAGATGCTTATCGTTAATGTTAAGTGGACGGAGCAGGGGGCCCAAGCTCCTGGCCGGCCGGCGTTGCGCAGCAATGTCTGCCTGGAACTGGGAAGCCTGCCTCTGCGAGGGGGGACAGGCGGGGACAGGGGAGTGCTTTTTAAAATTCAAAACTGTAATTACTGATATTGGTGCATTCTTCTTTTATTTAAAATGTTAGTTTTCTCCTGATCATAAAAGGACTCTGTGCGCGGTGGAGTAGGTGGGAAATATCTGCATATGAACAAGGAGATGAAAGCCCCGGGCCCCACCCGGCGCAGGAGTGGGTACTGTGCCGAGCCCCCCCACCCTGCGAAGTGCTGTGCATTTGCGGGTGATGTTGTTTTTACATAAGAGAGGTGACTCATCGGATTTTTAAAATGTATTGTTAAGGAAGCCGACCAGTCCCAGGAGGTGGGTGGGGGGCTGAACCAAGAACGCACGTCTTGTTAATTTGACCAGTAAATCCAATTTTCTAATTCCCCTTAGGAGGGGGAGAAAGGAGATTTCACTCACTTAAAACCACATTGCTTCATCCCCCAAACCCAGCAGGCTGGGCCTCGAGGGTGGACGTGGGCAGCAGGGAGGGAATGGGCGGAGGCCACTGTCCTGACACGGGGTCTGGGCTGGGGGCTCGGGGCGGTGCTGCTGTGCGCAACCTGGAGAGAGCTCGAGCCAGGGCCTCCTGCGGGCAGCCCTCTGGGCTCCTCTGCCCCTGCCATCACTCGCCAGGTCCAGCCTCCTGGCTGCGTGACCACGGTGGTGCACACCCCTGCCCTGAGCCGGGGGCTGGGCTGCGGTGCTGGCCGCCCGGTGCCGGCCTGGGCCCCGCCCGCACCTCCCGTGCCCTCGCGTGGCTCAGCGCACTGAGCTGAAGTTCTGGCCTAGGGATGAAGTTCCGGCAGCTCCGCTTTTCATTTCTTTCCTCCTGGTGACCTTTCCATGTAATTAAAAGGCAGCTATTCCAGGAGCCGAGGCGGCCGGGAGCTGGGCCTGCTCTGTGTGCGTGTGGAAACTCATCGTCCGCAGCTCGGGCTGCGCCGAGGCCAGCGTCACGACACCCCTTCACCTGGGGACGGTCCCCTCCTGCGAGCCTACTGTGTGCCAGCAGGGTCTGGCTGACAGGTGGTGGCAGGGCTCGGTGCTGGTTCCCGGGCCTCTGAGGCTGTGGGGGTCGTACTCCCTCCACAGCTGGGCGCTGGACACGCCCAGCAGCACCGAGCCACCAACCTGAGGCCCAAGCCCCTCGCCTCCTTGTTCCGCTGTCCTGGGGCCTTTCTCACCCCCAGAACCAGAGCCACGAGGACACCGCAAGGCTGAGCCCGTGTGCGGCCTGGGTGCCTGCACGAACTTGGCCCGGGCACAGCGGGCACAGAACTGCCCCTGCGGGGCCGGTCTGCTCCCCAGGAAGGGGGCCACTCAGCCGCTCTTGCCGCCTACAGAGTCCTGGCAATCAATCCCCTCTTCTGGTGGGAAAGCTTTTCCTCGACTGTTCCCTCCTGGACCCCTTGAGGAACAGTGCCCCCGAAAGGCACAGGGCCCCAGGGTGGAGGCTGGGAGCGCCCGCGGGCCCCGCAGCCCCTGCCCGCCGGGCCTCCACCCTTTGGCGCTCTGCAGCCCGCAGCTGCTGAGGATAATGCGCACGCTGGCCCCGGCCCAGCATCCCTAAGCCACGGAGAATCGCAATTTAGCAAGTTCGTCAAATCCGCCTGAGGCAGGAGCCCAGAGCCGCATCTGCAGCACGGAGGCATCCAGCAGCCCTGGGCCGCCTCCCCAGCACGTCCGCCTCCCTCCGCCGGCCGCTTCCCACAGGCCTGGATTAGGCCAGCAGCTGGGCGGGGGCGGGGGCCAGGAGCAGGGAGGCCAGGATGGGGCCCAGGCTGCAGGGCTCTGGCCCGCTTGCCCCAGATCTGCCACGTGGACCTGGTGGGGCTTGCACCTCCTGGGTGGGTGGGTCTTCCTGCCCGTTCCCAGCACCCTGCAGGTGGCTGGGCAGCCAACCTTCCTCCCATGCCAAGAGAGAGGGACGGATGAAACCTGAGGTGGCCCTGAGGTGGCTGGAGAGGCCTCGATGGTGGGCCCGGTGCGAGCAGGGGTGTGGGCCAGGAGGGCTGGAGCAGGAAGGCTGCAGGGATCCGGCAGTCAAGTCCTGATCCAGAGACACTGCAGGGAGCAGGGTGGCACTGGGTCCACGAGTCCCTGAGCTGGAGCAGGCGTGACGGGAGGATCTGAGCTCTCTGCGGCCATGGCAAGTGTGTCCTCTGTGTGCGGCTGGAGCCCGGATGTGGCGTTAGGAGGCACCTCCTGGGCCCACCAAAGCCTCTGGGGCCCTAGGCCGCCCCTTCCCCAGAGAAGCACACTGTTCAGAGCCATGGGCTCCGAGCCCTTCAGTCCTCGGCACTTAGTTCAGGCCCATGCACAGAATGCCAGGGTCCCACCTGGTGGTGTGGTCACTTCCACCTCTAGACAGCCACCTGCCCCAGGGCCCATTCCTCTGGTGGGGGGGTTGCATGTGAGGAAAGGGCTTTCCAGAACTGCTCCTGGGTCCCAGCGTACCTGGAGGTGGCCTCTTTCTGAAGGGCTTCTCTCATCTGCTCCTTGGAGGCTCTGCCTCAGTGACTTCTTCTGAAGAGGGGCAGTGAACCCCCAGAAAAGGGCATGAATGCCCCATCGACAGTCTGTACTGACTCTCACCTCCCCAGCCATGAACCCCATGCTCCTGTTAACTGAACCCAAGGCTATTGATGTTTTTTTGTGATGGACCCTTCACACTGTTGAGTGCTACTCAGAGCGGTGTTGGCTTTTGTCGTCGTGATTGTGGGTGAAGCAGAGGGATAATGCTACCAATGTGGGGAAGGTGAGGCTCAGAGGGGCAAAGTTCTACTCACTCACACAATGCCTAACAGCAGGGCTGCGGGAAGAGCCAGGCCCCTGCCCTCTGCCCGCACCCTGTGCGCTCAGCAGAGTTCCTCCAGCCAGAGCAGCGCGGACCCACACCCGCCCCCTCCGCCCGCCCCCCACACTTCCTGAGAACCTCCTGACTGAGCCAGGGAAGGTGAAGTGTGGGCCCCAGGCCTTCAGCTGCTCCTGATTACGGGCGGTGGGGCGGGCGTGGAGAGGGGCCTGGGCTGTGTCCTGCTCCCTGCTCCAGGGAACCCACTGTGCCTGAGGCCCGGGGGCCAAGGTCTTGCACAGCTGACCTCGTCCGAGCCTTCTGCAGACTCCGGGCGTTCCCAGAGACTGCTGGGCCTGCACATTCCTTTCTGCTGAGCGAAACCCGGCCAGGGCCGAGGAACGGCTGGTCCAGGAAGGCCGTGCTGGGAAAGGAGAGCGCTCACGTCCACGGCGCTGATGGACACCAGGCGCTGGGGCCTTGTGCTCCTGCCACCAAGGCATGGAGGGAGCCAACAGGGGGCCCTCCAAGGCTTGGGCCAGGGATGTGGCTCCGTAGGGCTCAGCGCCAGGCCACCGGGGTCCACTGAGCGTTTCGCAGTGTCCTGGCCATGCAGGGGGCAGCAGCCTGGAATTGAACCTGTCTGGAAGGCCTCCACCCAGGGCAGTTGCTGGTGAGGGCCAGTGTCTGGGGACGCTGCCCACACTGCGCCAGCCAGTCCCCGAGTGGGGGCTCCCGTGTGGTTGTGGCCCTGGTGCAAATCGCGTGGTTGTGGCCCTGGTGCAAATGTCCTGAGGCCTCAGTGGTGGGAGGCTCGGCCCTTTCCTGGGAAGCGGAAGCTGACCACAGCAGGGCCCAGGGTCCCCTCCTGCCTGGCCACTGCAAGAGGCCGTGTGGCGTCCTTCGGGCAGGCTGCCGCTGCTGCCGCCACCGCAGAGGGCTGGCCAGGAGCCCTTGAGTTTCCACCGACTAATAATTTTTACAAACCTCCAGCCTCGTAAAAAGCGCACAGTGGCCTGAGTAACCCCGTCCAGGAGCCTGTGGGAAAGTGGAAGGCGCTGAGGCGGGCGCAGGCCTTCTGGGCCAGAGGCCACTTCCTGCTGCTCCTCAGGCTCCTTCCTGAGGCTTTGGGCCTGGCCAGGTCCCCTGTGACCCTCTGGATAAGGGCTGTGTCCCCCCGCGGTGGCTCGGAGGCCCCGGGCCAGCTCCTGTGGCCCTGTGCCCACCTGTGCGGCCGCTGCTCCACAAAGGCCCCCACCTGCCGACCCCTGCCTGCGCTCCCCGCCTGCCGTCCAGGAATGGGGCCGATGGCCTCCTGATCCCAGGGGGCTCCTGGACTGTGGGCGGGGGACGTGACATGGGGATGGACAGTGACGTCACAGGCTCTGCCTGGGGACCACAGAGGAAGCGGTGTGCAATCCCTGCTCCGGGTCTGACTTGATGTTCTCCAGACAGGGCGAGGGCGGGAGGAGGGCAGCGGCAGGGGCAGGGGGCGGAGGAGCCCACGCTGGGGACCCCTGGGGGGGAGGGTCTGGAGGAGGTGGGGAGTGGGGGAGGTGGCCACTGGGGAGCACCTTCTGGCCAGCCAGTCCCCAGGAGGGGTGTTGGGAGGCAGAGCTGTGATGGAGGGGCTGGTGGCAGAGGGTCCTCCAGGCACAGCAGCTTGGGGGCCAGTCCTGGGGAGGACCAGCCCCTGCCTGGTGGGGGTGGAAGCCCTGGGGGAGGCAGAGGCGCGGGCAGGTGGGCATGGGGGCCGACCCCCACTCGGAGCCTGGGGTAGACTTCTGGCCCTCCTGTTGGTGGACTTGCTCTGGCCCTTCTCTAAGTAGTGTTCACACAATTAAAGGTGCAGAGGACGACCGTCCACTGCCCAGGACGGTGGGCCGCTGTCCCCAGGGCCCGCAGCCTGGCAGTCTCACCAGTGGGGATGCTCAGCATTGGGTCCCCATGGCAGGGGGGCTCTGGCTACTGAAAGCAGGCTGGAACCTCGCTCAGAGGGCCTTCTAATGCTGTGGATCCACAGGGCACGGATGCTGCCGGGCCTTCTCACGAGACGCAGAGACATCACCCACACGAGGGGCTTCCTTCAGCCCACTTCAGACAGGCCTCACAGGGCCAGAGGGAAGGAGCTGGGCGATCTGGAGCCCCTGACCCCATCTGTGCACCACTGCCCACCGGGTCTGTCTCTCCTTGGGAGACCTCTCTTAAGATTGAAGAGGGGTCAGGGTGAAAGAGAGGACCCATCTGCTCCCAATTTCAAACACACCTTGAGAATCCATGTTGTATTTGCACAACTGAATTCACAATTGCTGAACAAAGGAAACAGCTCAAATACCGGCTCCCAGGTAAACAGAGAGATAAAATCTCATCTGTCTGAGCTGTGGAATATTATTCAGCCCTCAAAAGGGATTCTGGTCACAGAGATGAAGCTGGAGGATGCTATGCTAAGTGAATTAAGCCAGGCACAAAAGGACAAAAACTGTAGGATTCTGCTAATGTGTGGTCCCCAGTGTGGTCAGATTCAAGGAGACAGAGGTGATGAGCAGGAGGAGGCAGGGACCACTTTGGTATCAGTTGGGAGAACCGAAAGGGCCCTGGAGTGGGTGCTGGGGGTGGTGGCTCAGCATCCTCCACGTGCTTAATGCCTCTCAGCTGCTCTCTTGAGCATTTTCTGACAATTAAAAGAAAATCAAGATTCGTATTGAGTTCATTAAATCAGCGTGGCCCCTTCAAAAAACAAAACTAAACTAAAACCCCCAAACCCTGCTTCTGTCCTCAGAGGCAGGAATGGTAGCCTGCTCCTCTTCTCCCCGTCCTCCCCAGTGAAGGGCTGCGTCCTCCTGAGGAGGAGGACATGCTGCCTCCTGGCCTCCACCCAGAGCTCCGGGGACATGCTCCCAGCCAAGGAGCCAGCAGTGCCTCCTGACAGCCACCTGGGGGGCCGGCAATCACGGGGTGCACGGGTCCCCCAGCCTCAGTGGCGTGTGGAGACCTGACGTCACCGTGGGGCTGGCACTGCCTTAGAAGAACGAGGTGGCAGAGACGGAATTAACTTCCCAAATCGAATGTCATGTTGGAAAGCGACCTCGGAGTCTCTTCCCAGAGGGAAGAAGAGCGAGCCTCTGGTCTCCGCCCCTCGGTAACCTGCTGCTGCCCGCCACCTGGCACTGCCCTCCCGGGACAGGGATGGGGGCCGGGGCACCCATGGGGTTCCGTCTAATCAATCAGTGAGCACCGCAGCAGGGCCAGGGTGGAGGCCGCAGGCGGCTCCCTGGGGACTTCTCGGGACACCGCCGCCTGGGCACAGCAAGCCAGCGGCCCTGTCCTCACCACACCCCAGAGCAGGGCGAGGCTCACAGGGACCCTGGGGACCCCGAGGCACGGCTGCTTGGCTCACAGCCAGGCCTCGAGGCAGCCGGTGCCCACTGCCGTCCAGGGCAGGAGGAAATGCGCCAAGGAGAGGGGGCGCCGGGTCGCTGGTGACGGGTGGAACCGGGCGGGGCCCTGTGGAGAAAGGCCCATGGGGGTTGGGGCGTGACCGTCTTCTCTCACAGGCAGAAGCTCGAGAGGAAAAAGGCTAGAAAACAGAAAAAGAAAGTGGGGTGATGTCCTGAAAATAGGAGGGACGGGCAGGAGGGAGGGAAGCCGGAGGGAGACTGACCAGGCCACGTCCTGCCGGGAGGGACGCCTAGCAGGGTCCCACGGTGCTGTGCGATCGCAGTTGCCGACAGAAAGAAAAAGATGGACTCCTGCGGCAAAACTGACATGAAAACCCGGAGGGAGCGCAGTGGCCACGCCCGAGATCCCAGCAGCGCGGAGGCCCAGGCAGGAGGATCGCAAGTTCCAGGCCAGCCTCAGCAATTTAGCTAGGCCCTAAACATCTCAGCAAGATCCTGTCTCTAAATAAAAAATAGCCGGGCGCGGTGGCGCACGCCTGTAATCCCAGCACTTGGGAGGCTGAGTCAGGAGGATCTCGAGTTCAAAGCCAGCCTCAACAACTTAGCGAGGCCCTGAGCAACTCAGTGAGACCCTGTCTCTAAATAAAATACAAAATAGGGCTGGGGATGTGGCTCAGTGGCCGAGTGCACCTGAGTTCAATCCCCGGTTCCAAAAAATAAAAATAAAAATAAAAATAAATAAAAAGTAAAAAAGGGGCTGGGGGTGGCTTAGTGGCTAAGCACCCACTGGGTTCAACCCTGGTTTGCAAAAAAAAAAATAACAGACAAGGGGTTGTATGAGAGTTGGTGCCTGAGGGGAGGTGGCACCTGGAACTGTGTCCTGAGGAAACCCCAGGAGGACGGGCACCTGGGAGGTGCTCGCTGTGGTGCCAGCCAGACCCCCACAGCCCCAATGCACAAGCGAGACCAGTTGTGCCCAGGGACATCAGCGGTGCACCCGGAACCTTCCAGAGTGGGGAGCCTTGGACCAAGGTGGTGCCCGTGGCCCCCACCCAGGAAATGCCACCCATACCCCCCACAGGAGGACTGTCCTCTGGAGCTGGACCTGGGTGAGTCCCCTGCTGGGAAGCAGATGTGGACTGGCCTCTCTGGTTCTCAAGCAGAATTGGGGTGGAGGCCGGTGCGTCCTCACCATCGGCCACTGCTCTTCCAACCGGGCTCCCAGCCGAGGTCACTTCTTCCCTCAACTTAGATCTTCCTGCCTCCAAGGCCCCTCTGCCACCACATTCTGGACCCCTTGTCAGGACAGTGACCCAGGGAAGGTCTGCCCACTGCCCAGGGACGCAGCCCTGGGCCTTGCTCAGCCCTCAGGACCAGGTGCCTGCCTCCCAGCCGCACTGCGGAGCGGACCCTCCTCCTCGCCTGCCCCACTGCCCTCTCCTCTAGGAAGCCCTCCTGACTGAGCATCTCGCCTCTGCCCTCCCGACCCCGGCCCCAGGCTGGATGGCTCTGTTCAGAGCATGGGAAAACCAGGGCTGGTGGCCGCCGGAGGACGTGGTGTGGGGCTCCCGGGCACCTCTGCAGGCGTGGGCACCTCGGGGGGCTGCTCTCCCACTCCCCCTGCCACCCACCTCCCCTGTCAGGCCCTGGCCCTGCTCCCAGCACCAAGCGCCCAGGCCGCAGCATCTGCACCAAGTCCGCGGCCCTGGCCTCTCCCTCCTGCTGTCAGCGTGGGTGTGACGTGTGTGGCCCCCTCCGTCCCTGCCTCTCCGCGTGGGGGGACTAATTACCCAGTAGCTGGAGGGAGGCTGGGACTGGGGCGCACGGGGGAGTGACGTGGGTCTGAGTCTTGTGCGTTGGCTGGGGCGGGGGCTGCGTCCCCTCTGCGGGGGTCCCTGTGCGCGGCCCGGGGGCCCCACCCGCCTGCGGGCGCATCAGCATTCCCGGCACGCGGCAGGCAGAGCGGTGACTCACGCGCTGGTTGACTGATTTGAAAGCACGCTGTTGGCTGCGAGTGGGAAGGTTCAGTGAATCTTAAAAACGAAGCGATGGAGATTTTATTTCTCGTTCTAGACTTTTCCTTCCGCCGGGGAGGTGGCTCTGCCTCTGTTGATGACAATGGAAATGTCTGTGGCTGGCTTACCTGCGGCCGCTGCAGGTGGGAGGCTGCGGTCAGTTTGCTTAGCGCTCATCGGCTGCCTGACCTCAGGAAGCCCCTGGACCCTCTCAAGACAGCAGGGACTGCGTCCTAAAGAGGAGAGACGCTTGGTGGGACGCAGCCCCCGGTGCAGGCTGAGCGTCTTCACAGCCAGGAGGGCACCTGGCTGCTGGGCCCTCCAACACGACTGCTCCCCTGGGTGGTGGGCTACTGGAGGGGGATGCATTTCCCCATGTCCTGGGGGCTCACTGTGAGGGGTGGGGCAGCAGAAGCACAGAGAGGTGAAGTAACTGATCTGAGGCCACACAGCAGCCGTGGACAGGAGGTGGGGGCAGCCCTGGCCACTGCTGCTGTCCATCCTCCAGATCCACCTCATCACCCTGGGTTGGAGGAGGGTGAGGCCTGAGCTCCTGCGGTTGACCTCAAGAGGTTGTCTACCCCCAGGGGTCTTGAGCTGGGCGTGATAGGCCAGAGCACACAGGAGAAGGCAAGGAGGCCATGGAGGAGCGAGGAGGTGGCCTGGGCTGGTGGTGGAGGCCCGGGAGGGGAGCCCACAGAACCTGGCCTTCCTCAGGAAGGGTGAGGGGCAGGGGGGCCCAGCCAACGCCCTGCTCCTGGAGGGAGGTGCTGCCTCCTGGGTCCCTCTGGCCTGCTCGCCCGGCTTCACATCACACCCTGCCCCCCGGCCCCTCCCACCCACCGCCAGGGTCACGGCTGCAGCACACACAGGGCAGCCCCGGGCTGGACCGGTCTCTGCCTGCAGAGGCAGTGCTCCGCAGGGCTGTCTGGAGCCCGGCAGCTCAGGAAGGGAAGGTGGACCTGGGGGGCCAGGCGTGGACTCAGCTGGCAGTGTGGCCACTGCTGCAGAGGCTAGTCGGTGTCACTGCCTCAGTGTCCTCCCAGCCTGCTGGGCCGTCATTGCGGTCCTCAGGTGGCTCCGCTCGGCGTGCGCAGCCCTTCTCAAGGTGGACGTGGGGAGTGGAGGTGGGGAGTGGCCGACTAACGTGAGCCCAGCTTGCTGGAGGCTTGTCGTGACCTTTCTTTTCCTCACTTGCTGTGTGTCTTTGGGCAAGCAGCTCTCCCTCTCTGAGAGCCAGCTGCTTCATCTGCAAAGTGGTGATAACGATGATCCCTATTTCCTAGGGAATTCGGAAGGCCTAATGAGGCGGCTCATAGAAGCTGCCTGGCACAGGGCCTGGCACCTTCAAAGTGCCCATTAGAGCTTGCTGTGATGATTATGAAGTGCAGCATGGGGACTGGCACCCGGCCCGGGCGGGCGCACCGGCCTCGCAGCACCAGCCTCCTCTGCAGCCATTGCACCTTCCCCAGGAAACGGGTTCTCTGGCTGCAGAGATGGCAGGAAACAGGAAGCAAGCCGGGGCGTGCTAGTTCCCAGAGGCGAGCGCTCCCAGCGCGAGCGGCCGGGCAGGGATGACCCCTCCCCAGTGGGCCGCGAAGTGAGCCTGTGACAAGTGCCACACACGTGGAGATAAGAGCCGAGGCGTCACATCCTGCTGGCTGCGGGGAACGGGGAACGACCGAGCTGGAGGCAGACAGCCTGGCCGCCAGCGTGCCATCCATCAGCCCGGTGGCAGGCGGTGCCTTGGGACCCGGAGTGGGGAAGCATGGTGGCCGTGGGGAGCGAGTCAATGCATCCCTCCAAAACCAGATCAGCTTAAAATTCATGAACTTGGTCAGCTGCACCCGAAGGAGCCACCAATGCCCCGCCCCGTAGTGTGCCCCGGCACCGTCCCTTCCTTAGTGGCCGCTGGGCTCATGCGAGCCCTCTGGGTCCAGTGGAGAGGCAACCCCACCCCAGAGGGGAGACGCAGGGGCGTGGTGACGTTCCGCAGCTCCGTCCCGTCACTCCATTGCTCCCCTGCGTTAGTCTTTTGAGTAAGTCGTTCATCTCTGGCTGGGGCTGCCTGGGCCTTCCGGGCACCCGGCTGGGCCAAGGTACAGAGAACAGGCAGCACGGCTGGTGGAGGGGAGACGGCCAGCATCTGGGATCCTCCTGTGAACCCCACTCTTGGGCTGAGACCCCTGGATTTACATCTGCAGTGGGACCTCTCCCTCGAACCTGGGTCCGGCTATCCAGGTTCTCAGTCTCCAGGAGATATCAGTGGGTGCCCCTCAGTCTCCAGGAGATATCAGTGGGTGTCACAGCCACCCAGGTCCCAAGCAGGGCCTCCACCTGCTCCCTGG
This sequence comes from Glaucomys volans, assembly GCA_020662805.1. Taxonomy (NCBI): domain Eukaryota; kingdom Metazoa; phylum Chordata; class Mammalia; order Rodentia; family Sciuridae; genus Glaucomys; species Glaucomys volans. Next base: position 154,453 of record JAJEJO010001036.1, on the reverse strand, counting down.
TGCAGCTCCATCTCAGATGATCCCTTCAGCGCAGGACTGGGGGTCTTCCCTGATTCCTCCCTGTCGTGAGCACCCTGAACTCGGCTGAGGGTCCAAGCTCCAGGCTCCTCCCTGGACCTGCTCTCTGCGTCCACCTGAGCCCTCCCCCAGCTCGCCCTGGCGGCTGGAGGAGTCCTGCGCATGGGTGAACCACAAAGCCCCTCCTCTGCTGAGGCTCCTGGGGCCCCCAGCCCAACTCCAGGCTCTCCCCATGGAGCAACATCCTCTCCCCACGACAGGCTGAACCCTGATGCCCAACCCACCGGCTGTGCCCCTCACCACCCACCTGTCCTCTGCCCACGTCTGCAATTACAGCATGGCCAGGGGCTTCTCAAGGCCCACGACCACCCTCCCTGCCACCCAGTGCCCTGCCAGCTCAGCCCTGCCCCTGCCTTCCTTCTGGAACTTTCCCCTCAACCACTCCTCTTCCAGCCGCCTCTCCCTCTAGACCCCTCCCTGCTGCCCCTGAGAAACCCCGAGGCACACCTCTCTCCCACCACAACCTGCTTCTCAGCCTTGGCCCCACAGTGGCCTGGTGGGCCCCTGGGCCGGCCACCTCCCCATCCCATCGGTCCTCTCCCTGCCCCTCCTGAGCAGCCTTTGAGCCCAGCCCTCCCGGCATGGGCAGTGGAGGCCAGCTGTGGGAGCAGCGGGCACCGAGCTGAGGGAGGGCCGGGGCCAGGGCTCAGGCTGGAGTAATGAGTTACCACTTATGCATTCAGTGAACCCCACTAAGAAGAGCCTCAGCACAACCCGCGGCCTCTCCGGAAGCTTCTGGGCTGTGTACCCTTCACTCTCTGTTGATACAATTCAGTTTGATCCGATTAACAAACATTTACCCAGAGCGGGCCGCACGGAGCCACCAGCCCCTTCCTCCGTCCCGCTCCTCCTCCCCTCCCTCCCTTCTTCCCCTCTGGCCCTTCTGGAGGCTTCTCCAGAGACCCTTCCACCCTGACTCTGGTGGTCACACTGCCCTGGCCACTCAGGCACCAGGACCCTCACACGAGTCGGACCCCCACCGTGCACACGGGTGTGACGGTCTGACGGCCTCCTGAGCCTGAGCTTTGCTACGATGCCCCAGGAAGGCCATCCAGGGAGGGGTTACCTGGGCACAGCACAGGGGGCGACGGGGGGGACAGGTGGCCAGTGGGGGAGGAGATCGACTGTGCGCAGTGACCGACTGCCCTAGCTGGGCTCAGGGATGACTCTGACGGGGCTCCTGTCCTCGCTGACCGTCCAGCCCGCAGGAAGCCAGAGAGACGGTTCCCAGGAAGCAGGGTGGCTAGGTGCAGCACGCAGAGGAAAGGCCAGCTCCTTTGTCCCTCTGGGGAGGCTGGGCGCAGACCTAGGGCTCGGACCGGGTGGGGCGCATGGTGCTGCAGTTCTCCTTTGTCCCCTCACCCTCTGCTAATTCATCTGTCTGCTCTGGTGTCACTCGCTGAGCCCCCAGAGCCTCCGCAGAGAGAAGTGGGATAGATCACGTGACTGCTGTCAGGACCGGCGAGATGGGGTGGCCGCTCTGCCCTCGGTCCCCGCGCGTCTGTTGAGAAGGTGACCAGAAAGACTCGGAGGACTTGATTGTTCAAGACAAGATGTTTTTTACCATGGCCAGGAATCTCCAGGGCTGACCTCATGTCCCCACCTGCATGTCCCCTCCTCTAAACCCAAGATGGAGGACAGTGTGGGGCGGGGTGTCCTCTGGAACGCTGGGCGAAGACAGCTCTGAACACTGGCCGAGTCAGGCGGCTGTGCACGCAGCTCCTGGCCCTCAAGGGGACCCTGGATTGCCCATCTTACCTCCCGCTTCGTCCACCGCCTGAAGCACCCTCTGCCCCCGCATCTGGAAAGACCAGGACTTAACCCTGACTCGGAAAGCCCGCTGTCCCGCTCCCCAGCTCGCACCCAGTGAGCAGAGCGACTTTCCAGACTCCTCTGCCGTCCTTCTGGAGTTTTCTGAACTTGGAGGGTTCTAAGCTCTGCCACAGACAAACCAGACACCTGCCCACCGTCCTCCCCGGGGCCAGTGCTGGGGGTGAGGACTCTGGGGGAGTGCTGAGTGGCGGGGAGTGACTCGGGGTGGCCTGGCAGGAGAGCGCGTCCCCAGGTCCCCAGGCCCACAGGCCCACGCCTTGAAAAGCCCGCTCTGCAAAAAATTCCTCCCTGGTCATTTCACGACCAAGACTCTCAAATGCACACACCGTCATCATCCTAAGCGTGACACCTCTGGAGAAACAAACGGGGCCGGCCAGCCCCCTTCTGATCCCGCATGAGGCGCCTGTGGGCGTCCCTGGGTGTGCAGGAGTGGCCACGTCACCATGCAGCTCTCGCTGTCCTTGACGAGCCCAGCCACACCTGACTGCAGGGCTGGAGGCAGGTCCGTGCACCCGTCCTCCCCGGAGACCGTGGAAGGGCCTTGAAGGCAGGGCTTTGATCCCGCCCGTGTGATTGTGCGTGCGCTGTGCTTTCCGCTGGACTGACGGAGGCTGAGCAGGCCTGTTCAGAAGCACACCCCGGGGTGCCGCTGCCTTCAGAAGTGCATGACCAGCCTGTGAATGTCTGCTGGGGCTGGCTCTCACAGCAGCTGCTCCGTTTTCTTGTTTGAGTAGCTAGCCAGCTTCCTCCAGGCACTGGGTCACTTCACAAGCATGAAACCACCTTTAAACCCGCGTCCGAGGCACCCCGGGATCCTCGGATGCTGGCCACCAGTCGTGGGTCTGGCGGTCCTGCGGGCCCAGCAGGAGCGAGCTCATCCCACTCCCGGTGCATCCAGGGGCAGGGCGCTGGGTCCCACTCAGGATTAAATTCACAGAACAAGGATCCACCGTTGTGGAGGAGCAACTTGGTGGCACCCAGGATGGTCACAGTGTTGAGCACCCTTCACCCGTCTTGTTCCAGAACATTTTTACCCGTATCCGAAGGAGACCCCGTACGCACCAACCAATCATTCCCCATTCCTCCCACTCCCAGCCCCTGACCACCAGTGCCCCCTCTGTCTGTGGATTCGCCTCTTCTGGACATTCCTCTAAGTGGGACAGGGTCACAGGCGTTCTGCTGCCTTCTTGCACTTAACATTCTGATCTGGAATCCACCTGTGTGTGACCTCAGACTTCAGACTTTTCATGACTGTATAGGATTCCATTTTGGGCCGGCCTGTTTGCTGATCCTTGCGCCTGTCAGTGGACACTGAGCCGCTTCCACCTTTGGGCCCTGGTGAACGATGCTGCTGCGAGGGACGGTGACTATGTCAGTTTGGGGCTTTTGATGATCGACCCCATTTGGCAGGAGAGAGGACTGAGGCCCTGAGAGCTTCTGGGACTTGCCCCACTGCTGCAGGGGTGTGGCTGCTGTCACTGGTGTGCCAGCCCTCACTGCTCCCAAGCTGTCACTCCAGGTTCCTGTGCTGACCCTGCGGTTCTTGTTCTCGAGTGAAAGCGGATGTAAGACTCCGTACCCTTTGAAGGTCAGCCAGGGCGTCACGGGCATGTGGATCTGGTCCTCAGGTTCCTGGTCACTTTTGTGTCTCCTTGCAGGGGTGGTGGTGACAGTGAGGCTGGGCCAGCTGCAGCCCCGACAGTGCGGCCCATCTCAGGTCCGGGAGCTGAGCAGGTCTCCCCTGCCCGCCACGGTGGTGCCTGCAGCTCGGGGCTCCCACCAGGCCTTGGGCCACGTGGGTGAGGTACTGGCGAGACAGGCTGGGGTGGGTGGGCCCGCAGGGCTGTCAGGACGCCCCTGGGCTCAGAGTCCCCACACCCCAGCCAGGGGGGTTGGGGACTGGCGTCCTGGAGTCCTTAGGCTCCTTCCTGAGAGAGCAAAGTGCACCGAGACTGCTGGTGAGTCTTCTAAGGAAGCCTTGCGGCTTCAGACGGGGACAGAAGGGACTGTGGGTCCTTCACAACCAGCCCACTTCCCAGGTGGGGTGGGGAAGGGGCAGCTGGGGCTGGAACCCAGGGATATGGGAACCTGGGGCTTTGAGGGGAGGCTCTGAGTCTCAAAGACTGGATGGAGACACTGTGGGGCTTTTCAGAAGGGACGTGAGCCTCACGAGCCCCAGGATGCGACGGGCTCCCAGCCTCGGCTCAGGCGGCCGCGGGAGCACAGGGTGTTGGGGGCGCCCCCCTGGAGGCCAGAGCCCCGTGCCCGACAGCCTCCTCACCTGACCAGCCTGAAGTCGCCCTTGGGCCCCTGCCGTTGGCCCTCTGCTCCTCAGAGCCCAGGACGGGCCCAGCTTTGTACGTGAGGTTTGAGATGCAGCCCCTCCAGGGGCCGAGAATCACAGGCCCGGCCGTCAAGCGCCCAGTGTGAGCGCCACGCTGGAAGGTTCTCCCACAGCCCTGCCCTGCGCCTCTCTCCTCCTCGGGGCCGTGGAACTGTAGGGGACACGGAGCTTCAGAGAAGCCTTGGGGTCCAGTGTGCCTTCTCACCAGCGATCTCCGTGTGGCGTGGAATTTCCGTGTGGCCGAGATCACCCGTTAAGTGCACAGGTCGATGGCATTCAGTAAGTTGAGCCACTCTGCGGCCATTACCAGAATCCAATTCTAGAGCACTTCCACCCAGAGACCCGCCTGCCTAATCTGGTTTCTGCTAATTCACTGGCTCAGAACCTTTGCCACCGGAGGCTGCCTCCCACCCAGCAGTAATGGACTCACTCCCGCACCTGCCTCTGCGGGGTCCTGTCCTCGGGCTTCCTGAGGACCATTCCCTTACCTGCCAGGGCAGCCCTGCGGCTGGCTCCGCCACCACCAAGGAAGCGGAGGCTAGAGGCGGCCATGTGACCCACAGCCTCCTTGGGAGAAGGGTCTTTGTTGAAGAAACGGAGGTAAAACTCTCAAGATCGTTGGGTCACCTGTGTGGGCTCCAAGTCCAGCGATCCATGGAAATACAGGAGGATGCCTGCGGGGGTGGACCCAGCTGCGACTCAGCTCGCTGGGCATGGCCGGCCACCACTGGCCACCACCACCTACACCTGGCAGAGAGACAGCCAGCGGAGGTCCCAGCAACAGGGACACTCAGGTGAGCCTTGAGGGGAGGCAGCTGGCCTGGGCATTGGAGGCCAGAAGTAGGATGGGGACACTGGGAGCTGGCAGGACTGGCCCTGAGCTGGAAGGTGGGGAGAGCCGGGGGAGTGGCCGGCTGTTGGTGGAGGCCTGGCCGTCTGGGGCTGATTGTGCAGAAGTTGGGGTTGGGTCCCTGGGTTGTCCCTAGAGGCCGCTGGCCTCCTGGAGTCTGCCCTAGAACAGGCTGGCTGGTGGAGCCGCCCTTGTGACTAGGGCTGGGGCTGGGCAGGCTCTGTCAGACTTGTCCTTCTGTGGGGTCCACCACGGTCCATTCGGACAGTCATGTTCTTAGACAGGCTCAGGGGAGACAGGGGCGGAGGCCGGAGGGATGTGGCAAGGAACACAGCATCCCCAGAGGCTGGGAACGCCCAGGAAGCCGCCTCTTCTGCCTTCGGAAGGAGCATGGCGCTGGGTGCTGCACTTCTGGCCTCTAGAAGGTCAGGAGAACACTCCTCTGTCGCTCCCAGCCGCTGGCATGTGGGGATCTGTCTTGGCACCTCAGGACACTGGTCAGTGCAGAGGTGGGGACTTGGGCTGAGGCAAGGTCCAGCGGGACTCTTACCTGGGGGTGGGTGAAGCCCAGAGGGCTCTGGGTGGGGGGCGTCTGAGCCTTGCCCTGGACCAAGCGTGGCCCCATCCGAGACCCCTCCAGGAGAAAGCCCTTGACCACATGCCTGGAGACCCCTCTGGGCTGCCAGTCCCCAGGCCCGGGGCTACTTAGCTTTTCATCAGAACTAAAACCCTAGGAACTGAGGGTTTTGAGGATGATGAAGGCCCTGCTGATGATTTTCTTCTTTTCCTCACTCTGATCCAGAATGACCCTAAAGAGGTGACAAGTGACACCACCCTGCAAGTCACCTTAGAAGGAGTCTGGGCTGTGCTTTGAGAAGGAGCGAAGCCAGGTTCACAGGAGAGCAAGGCTGAACAGGAAGGAAAGATGATTAGATGAAGAGAACATGGAGCACATTCTTCCACTTCTGGATCCAGCCATGCCTGATATCCTTCCCCAGACACTTTCCCCAGACCTCTCAGTTAAGGGACTCAACCAAGTACTAACGCACTGCTTTAATAAATTGCTTTTACAAAGAAGGACTTGGGTTCAAGTATCTGATATGAGAAGGACAGAGCGGAAGAGGTGGGAGGGGAGGCAAGCCCGGCTGCAGGTGGCTGGCAGGCCCATCTCTTCCGCCCGTGCCTTTGATGGTCAGCGAGCTGCGGCGGCGGTGCCTTCTCAAGCTAGGGTCGGACTCCATCACTGGCCTTGCAGGGTCTTTCTTGGGAAGGGCGACCCTTGTGTTCTGCTCTGCTGTCCTTCCTGAGGGCAGGGCTTCTCCCCTGGGCTCAGCCTCTTGGGTCCACTGTTGGGGTCCAGCAGCACCCTGGCCTCTACCCAGATGCCAAGAGTCTCCCCAGCCCCTTGGGACAATTAGGAATGCCGCCAGACACGGGCGGACGTGCGCCGAGCACCCTGCGCCCAGCACGCGAGCCTCCGAGACCGGATCAGGGAGAGGCTGCGGGAGCGGTGGAGGCCGTGAGCCCTGCCCTCTTTCTGATTTTTGGTTGATTTTCCAAATTACAGTAAAATGCTGTGGCTGGATCTCGTGTGCAAACCCTCGGCTCCACCCCAGACAGAAACGCTGCTAATAAATACGATTATGATGGACACGACAGAGGTGCGTCGGCAAGTGAGGGTCAGGGTGTCCAGCACACTGCCGCCGTCCAGTCGTCCCTCCACGAGCTCCTCATGGACCCCGATTGTGTCTCTGCACCCATGCAACCGGCCCTGCTCGCCCACCCCTGAGACCTTGCTTCTACTTCCTCTCTTGAGTGTGGCTACTCTGCACACCACGCAGAAGTGGCCTGTGATTTGTCCCTTCGTGTCCGGCCTTTTGTCCCTTAACCCGACGTCCTCAAGTCTCACCCACTCTGGGTCAGAAGGTCCTCGTAGTGTGCACGTACCACACTTTCTTTATCCTCCCACCAGGCAAGGGGCACTTAGGTCGTGTCCATCTTTGGGTCACTGGACGGCGCTGCTCGGAAAGTCAGCGTGGGCATGTCTGCCTGAGTCCCAGAAGTGGAAGTGCTGGGTCCTATGATCACGGGGTGTGTGACTTCTCAGGAACGGTCTCCTGTGTAGAAGTTGATTCATTTTTTCCCTTCTCGGTGTTGGGGATGGAACTCAGGACCTTGGGTGTGCTAGGCAAATGCTCTACCCCTCAGCTACATCCCCAGTTCTGTTTTTCAGATTTTTTATTTTGAGACAGAGCCTTGCTAAGTTGCTGAGGCTGGCCTCGAGCTTGCAATCCTCCTGCCTCAGCCTCCAGAGTCACTGGGGTTGTAGGCATGGGCCATCTTGACTTTGAGATCTGAAACAGGTTTTGGAGGTTCATGTGCTGAGATTGAGGGGAGTTGGGGGCAGGTGGGCAGGGTGTGGCTTGTGGATCTCTAACATACCAGCCAAGACCTGTCCTCCAGGACCTGCTTGCTATGTCAGTCCTTCCAGAAGTTACCCCAGGAACAGGGATGTGGGGAGCGAGGGCCCTGGACTGGGAGCCGGCCCTGGCCATTCCCAGAAGAGCTGAATGGTTGAAAGGCCAAGTGGCGTGTGTTGCGTGCTTGAGTTTGTGGCCTGAGATTCCAAGCCCGGCGCTGGGCCCTGATTCTCCCCCAGGAGCGTGACCACAGTATTTTTAGCCTGGAAATATTTGCAGGGAGGGAGCTGCCCAACACCTACATGGCCCATAAAATAATTTCCATCAAGCAGCCATAGAACACCTCGCTGGGAACACTGAGAGTGCCTGTGAGCCCTCCAAGATCAACACGGCCTCCGCGCCCGCCGAGGCCCCGAACAAGGAGGGCCTGTGTGGGCCTCAGACCGGCGGCCGCTCGAGCCGCGCCGTCTGCCTGGAACAAGGCCTGCAGTCTCGGCCGTCCAGCTGCAGCCCGCTTTCCTGGTGGTGGGCAGCGACAGGACCAGGTGTCTGGGAGGGGCCGATAGAGGCCGCCTGTCTGTCTGCCGGGCCTGTTGACCATGGCTGGACCTCAGCAGTCCAGCACAGGGGCTGGGTCTCAAGTGCTCGTGACTCACCCGCAGGGCACCCCGGACAGTCCACACCGCTTTCTCAGAACAGCCCAGCGAGGAGGGCGGCGTGCTGCCTCCCAGTCCCCTTCGGTTCTGGGCCTGGACATCAGCATCACCAGGGCACAAATAGGGCAGGGTAGAGCCTGCAGAGAAGCAGGCTCCTGGAGCTGGGAGGGGAGCCAGCACCCCAAGCCCCAGGGCACAGCTGCCCTTCCAGGAGGGTTTCTGGTGAGGGTCAGCAGTGTCCCTCCCAGGCAGGATGACTTTTTGGGAGACTGTCTAGCCCTCTCCTGACCTCTGAGTCTCAATCTGGGCTCCTTGTGTTCTGGCCTGTGTGTCCTTGAGCAAGATCCTTAACCTCTCTGAACTTCCCACTATGGGATCAAGGGGGACACTCCTAGAAGGTAGGAGTGCTGTAAGAGGAGCCGGGCTGTAATCCCAGCACTTGGGAGGCTGAGTCAGGAGGATCTCGAGTTCAAAGCCAGCCTCAGCAACTTAGCGAGGCCCTAAGCAACTCAGTGAGACCCTGTCTCTAAATAAAATACAAAATAGGGCTGGGGATGTGGCTCAGTGGCCGAGTGCCCCTGGGTTCAATCCCTGGTTCCAAAAAAAAAAGAGGAGCCGGAGTGATTCGGGAGTCAAGAGCGCGATGAATGTTCAGTGGGCCGGCGGGACTGGCAGTGGCTGCCAATATCTCGGGCATGCATTGGCACGGGGTTGATAAGGGTCTGTGCTGGTTGATGAGGAAGAAGTGAGACCCGATGGATCTCTGGAGCCACCATCCTCCAGGGAGCGGGGAGAGGGGACGGGGCCAGGGGTCAGGAGAAGGGTCTCTGAATTGCAGAAGAGAGCCTGACGCTGCACCTCTGTCCCAGGCCAGTGTCCCCTCAGTGTCCCCTTCTGATGCCACCTGCTCGGTGTTGAGCGGTCCCCATCGTTCCAGTGGACATGGGGACAGGGGTGCCTTGCCACATCCTATCTGGAGCCCAGGTAGGGACCTGCTGGGCAGGGGGTGCTGACAGGAGGCCCATCCCTGTGGGTGCTGACCCAGCCGGGAACTGCGAGCTCAGTGACCTTGGGGTGTGGAGGTGGTGAGTCCGGATGGGATTCAGGTGCAGGCCAATGCCCGTGGCAGGGCTGTCCTCACCAGTGTGAGCCCACACGGACGGGTGAGCCTGTTCAAGAGGTCAAGATGGACCCCAGGGTACCTGGTGCTCAGGTGCCCACGGGGGCCCTGCATCTTCCCTGGGAGCGGGAGAGGCTTGAAGGGGGCGTGGCTCCTGGCTCCTGGGGCTCCCTGAGAATGGACCCAGCTCCAGCAGCAGAATCTCCTCCCTCTTGGCATAGCAGGGACAAGCGAAGGGTGGCCTTGGCAGCTGAAGGTGCCCCAACCACGGGAGACCTGCGGTGCCCACCGGTGGGACGCGGTGAGCTCCCAGGATGCAGTGCTGAGTGAGAGGACCCAGAGGTGGAAAGACTGCAGGGCCTGGAGAGAGGCCAGCCTGGGCCTGTGGGCAGTGGAGGACCTCCCGAGAAGGTGGACATGACCAAGACCTGCAGGAGGTGAAGGGGTGTGCCGCACTGTCCCCTGGACATCGGCTCCTGACAGCGCCCAGGGCAGGAGAGCTTCCAGTCTGAGCCACTGAGGGCCCCTGGCTGGAGGGAGAGAGGAGAGCAGGAAGCCAGCTCCGGGGCAGGTGGGTGCAGGCCATGCTAGGGCCAGGAAGAGTCCCCATCATGAGGCCTGAGCCACCGGCTGGAACTGGCTGGCCCAGCTGGAGGCCATCCTCAAGATCCAGCAAGAGAGGCTGAAGGTCGGCTCATGGTCAGGACGTCCCCTACGCTTCTAGCCTGAGCAAGTACCCAGGCAGGTGCCCCTCCTGGGCCCGTGTGGCGACTGAAAGGGCAGTGGGGACCTGGACCCCCCTGACCTGCTTCTTGGCAAAGGTGGCTCTCATGGCTGCAGTGGCAGGACCCCATGTCCCCAGCCAGGAGGCTGGGCCTCGTAGAACAGAAAGCCACGTGGCTCCTCACGTGTGAGACTCTGGCTGGCAGGACAACACCTGCCACTCGTACACGCTTGCTCACATGCTGGCACCTCACCCCTGGGTCACAGCTGGAGACACAGTCATAGGTTCCGGGCCACTTGTGCTTCCTTTTTATACTCATCTCTAAGTTTTCCAAAATAAATACTTAAGACTTGCATCAAAATGCTCTATTTTTTTTTCTTTATAAAAAGATTTCTGACCAGGCGTGGTGGCGCACGCCTATAATCCCAGCAGCTTGGGAGGCTGAGGCAGGAGGATTCCAAGTTTTTGAGGCCAGCCTCAGAAACTCAAAAACTTAGTAAGACCCTCAGCAACTTAGTGAAACCCTGTCTCAAAAAATAAAAAGGGCCAGGCGTGGTGGTGCATGCCTGTAAACCCAGCAGCTTGGGAGGCTGAGGCAGGAGGATCACAGGTTCGAAGCCAGCCTCAGCAACTTAGCAAGGCCCTCCCCCAGCAACTTAGACCCTGTCTCAAAATAAAAATAAAAAGGGCTGGGGATGTGACTCAGTGGGTTAGTGCCCTTGGGTTCAATCCCTGGGACCAAAAAAAAAAAATCTCCACCATCATCTTAGATATAGAGATTCTACTTTTGGGAAATTATTTCAAGGAATGGACTGAAATATGAGAAAACCATCAGACAACAGTGATCGCACACAGGTCTGCCCTCCACCAAAACACATCTCCAAGTCCCCAATGTCGTACCCGAAAAATCAGCAGCTGGCCGTGGGGCCAGACACTGGATGAAGAGTGAGGTGGTCCTGCCACTGTCCCCGCTGACTGCCCACGTGAGGGGAGGCTGCCCTGAGGACCGAAGGAGGAGCTCTGGGAGGTTTTCTTTCCTCTTGATTTTCAGTCTTCTCCAATTTTTTTTGAAACATCACGTATTACTTTCAGAAAAAAAGCAAACAAAAACACCACTCCCGTTACTCCTCATTTCAAAAACTGGCCTCCCCGCTCTTTAAAGTTCACCGGGCTGAGTGTCCTCACAGGGTGTCCTCAACGCCGCCCCCCAGCCCAGGGTCCCTCTGGCTGTCAGGTGCTCCTTTCTGTCTTCAGGGAGTTTGGGGTCCAGAGGGCATCAAGGGGAGCCAAGTAGGACTGTCCCCCTCCAAGGGCCGGAGCCCTCCGGGCAGCCCAGGAGGACTGGGGAGCGGCCTGCCCTGGCAGGGGCCGGTTCAGGGGCACACCTTCCACTCAGGTCAGTTACGGCCCCTCCCCGCCCCTCCCTCCTGCTCCTGGGGTCCTCCTCCAAGGGTCAGGTGGAGCCAGGGCACAGAGGGGCAGGAGTCACCTCTTCTCCTGTGCTGTGTGAAGTGGCCTGGGGACAGGCAAGGGTCCCTCTGTACCCTGAGTCCTTGAGTGTCAGGAACAGACCCCTGTGCGGGAAGTCGGCCCTCTATCTGCAGGAAAGGGCTCCGATCGGGGCCAGGTGATTCAGGAGGGGCCTGGCAAGTGGGGGACTTCCTGCACACTGTGGGGGGCAGGTGGATGGAGGCCCAGGTGGAGGGCCCATTACTGGGCTGCCCCCTGTCATCTACACTGGCAGTGACTCCTGGCTAGGCCTCCTCTCCCGACTCTCTGTCCCACGTACCCACTGCTGAGGCCGGCCTCCGTGCCCCTGCTGATGCCCCTCCAACGGGGGTGGCCAGACCCTGACCATTGTGACGCGGAGGGGCCGTTGGCTGGGCTTTGTGCAGCGTGGGGGGCAGTTTTATTGACCAGCCCGCAGCCTGGGTTTTGTCTGATGCAGCTGTCCACGCGGCTCCCAGGAGGGACAGCATCCAGCCACCTGGCTGCGCTTGCTGGGAACGGACGTCAGGAGCAATGTCTGGAGGACCCGGGAGGCCAAGGGGCCTGGAAGGGGGAAAAGAGCCGCTAGGGCCCCAGGGCACCTCCCCTCCCCACACTGCTGTCATGTGCAATGGGACAAGGACACTCATTGGCACTGTCCTCTCCTGGACCACCACTGGTCAGGCAGGACCAAGGGACAGCACCTTGTGATCCACCCTCAGGTCCAGGGCTCTGTGGCCTCCCCGTCTGGCCTCCCACCACCCAGGGAGGAACAGCCCACGTAGGTGACAATGTGGCTCAGTGCTTGCACAATGAGGTGTGAGGTTCTGTGTTTTCAAAATTCGTTATCGGCCTCTCCCAGCCTGGGCGCGGGTGGTGGGCAGCGTGGGGGACAGGCAGCAGCAGCCCTGTGGTTCCTGGGACTTGAGTTATGAGGAGCTGGTGGGTCCCTGGCTGGGAGGCCTGGGAGCGGAATTCATCACGGCGGAGAGAGCCTCCCCGGGTTCATTAGCTGGAAGCGATAATGGATATCTCCCCTCACCTGTCTTGCTAATGTGCCGCCTCTTATCTCCCTGCCACACGGCTGCCTCCAGCACCAGCGGGGAAGGGGCGCCGCCGGGGAGAGCTGCGCGGGGCGGCAGGGCCAGCAGACCCGCCGGCAGGGGGCGCAGCCGGCCCGCCGAGAGCGGGGGCGGCCCGCAGCGGGGCAGCCGTCCTGCCCTTGGGGGACCGCGGCCTGGGCGGTGCCCGCGGGCAGGGAGGCTCGGGCCTTCCCGGGTCTGCCTGGCGGGGCTGCACTCGGGCCCCACGTGCAGCTCCTGCCTCGTCTTTTCACTCCATTTCTTTTTGCTTAGAAGTTGCTTAAAGGATAAGATTGACCTTTCGCCTTGGCAGTAGCGAGGAGTGCCAGGCGCGCCTTCCTCCCTTCCCAGTTCCCAGCCCACTCAGCGGAGATGAGCACTAGTAACAGCTTCTGTGCGATCCTCCGGAAACTTCTCCGCATGTGCAAACGTAAATAGGAAAGTGGAGATGTGGAGGGGGCACGCTTCCTTCCCGTGTGACTAAGGAGCTCGCTGCACACGCACTGCTCTGCAGGCTTGCTTTGCTTTTTAACCCTAACGGCCAGTCCTGGGGGCCCTCCAGCAGCTTTTGTCCCCTGTGTCCTATGGAGAGCAAGAGGGGGAGCTGGGGGAGAGGGGCAGGGTGGAGGTGCAGCTTCTGGTGGGGTTCCCCTCCCGGACCCTCCCCCAGGCCACCACCCCACGGTCCTGTCCTCTAGGCCCCTCAGTGGGGTGACCTCTGTGGTTTCCGCTGTCCCCGCTGTCCTTCCTCCACCATGGCCGCTGCAGTGACCGCTGCAGCTCCTCAGAGCTCTAGTCTTGTCTTCCTACCTCTCAGAACCTGTCTGAGGCTCCCCCGTGACTCCCCCGTGACTCCGCCTGACATTCAGGACCCCTGGCTAGGCAGCCCCTCCGACCTGCGGCCACCTCAGGGACAGCTGCTCCCCTCACTCTTCTGGGTCTCTGACTCGGCTCCCAAAATAGCTGGGCACGTCGGCGCCCTGGCTTTCCCTGGCCTGAGCTGCCCTGCTGCCGGGAAGGCCTCCCCCTCCCCTGCATTTGGCAAACTCACTTGAACCCTTCAAGGCCCATCCCCAAGGTCACCTCTGCTGGGAAGCCTTCCAAAGGCTCTCAGGCCTGCCTGGGCTGCCATGGCACCCCCAAATCTTGGCTGGCGGGAGAGGACCCAGCCTGACCTGCTCCTGGACGCCCTGTCCAGCTCAGGGGTCGGCTGGGGGCTCAGGGCTTTAGGTCAGCTGTGGCCTCCTGCTCTCCCTTCTCTGGGCCCTGTGGCCTGCCGGGAAACTAGGGCAGAGTGCACCTACCATGCTGGTTCTGTGTCGTACCGCTTTAAACCTTCTGCTCTGAAAGGCAAAGCCGCGCAAGCAGCTCCCCCCCGCCCCACAGGTCTGTCTGTCTACAGGCGTCCTCCTCTGTAGCACCTCGTGGCCCTCCCTTTGCGAACCCACCCCACTGGGCAGCGCTAAAGAAGGACATGTTCAACTGAACTCTGCTCTTGGGGTCTCAATTCAGCCGCTGTCCAGCCCTGGGGGCAGCGCCAGTCTCCACACACGTGTGCCCATCCCTGAGCAGCTGCTGAGGGGGTCTCTGCCCTCCTCAGCTCTCTGGGCAGGCTTGCTTGGGAGGCAGGGAGGACTGACCATGTTCAGTGGACACTGGGTTCTAGGTCGCCTGTGGATTTCGTGACCATCCCCAAGGACAGAGGGGAGCAGGTCGGGGCAGGGATGCCATGCTAGCCCAGGAATGCCCTAGAGCACTGGTGTGTCCCAGAGGCCTGCCATCACCAGCCCATGGGCTTCTGTCCCCAGCCTGAGGCCCCGCTGTCCCCAGGCCACAGGGCCAATGTGAAACACCAGCAGCCCGTGTGCCCTCAGAAGACCCTCTTGTCACTGGTGGCCTTCAGCCTCACCTATTACAGGGTGACATGCCCGTGAGTGTGGCCCGCTTCCCCAGGGAAGTCACCGCAGATGTTCCCCCAGAGCTGGGCCAGGGAGATGTGAATAATGCCACGCTCCGTGTCTGCAGGCCCCTCCCTGCGGGCTTGGGTCTTGACTGGGGCTGGGAGGAGGAGGCAGATGTGGAGGCCAAGGCAGCCCAGGCTCTGTTGGGGACAGTGTTCCCCAAGACAGGCAGAACCAAGCAGCGTGGCGGAGAGGGAAAGCTCCGTGACAATCGGGGGCTAGGGAGCCCACAGGCCAGTCATCACTTGTACACCCTCAAAACAGGTGGCCGGCTCCCCCGCCCTCGAGAGAGGCTCAGTCACCCTGAAGGTCAGGGGCACATTCCTGATGATTGTAATAACGCAGTCAGGCCCAGCGGTGACAACAGGGGCCAGCTGTTCTCTCCCAGACTCTCCCTCCCGCCCAGCACCCCCACCGGTTTTCAGGGGGCTCTCAGGGCAGGCGACTTAGTTCTGACTTCCAGATGCGCACACTGAGGTCTGGCAGAGCCCACGTCACCAAAGGCTGCTGCCTCCAGGGGGTGCGGTGGGGTGGCACTGGTTGATGACCCAACTGGGGCTAGAGCTGTGGGGCCATTGGCTGTACAGTAGTGGAGCGTTTGAGGGTCGAGAGTCCCTGAGGTTGAAGGTGGAGGATGCTCATCTCCTTAGGTTTCCCTCCAAACTGGTTCTACCCAAGGAGGCTTGATGTTAATTAAGCACCTACTGTTTGCTCCTGTGGGACACTGTAGCTTGCTCTGGGGTCCTCCCCACTGACTTCCATAGACAGGCAGACTAAGTCCTGTATCCAGGGTGCTGCTGGCCCAGCGTCCATCATCCAGGAAAAACCAGGAGATGCTGGGTGGAGCCTGGGGGTGGCGAAGGGCCAAGGTGGGGGGCTCAGGTGTGGTTCCTCGTCACCTCCGCCCTGGATGAAGGGCAGATGGAGGGCTCCTCCAGTGTCCAGTCAGGGTGAAAAGGCAGGAGGATGGAGATGGCGAGGCAGAGGTGAGAGCTGGCGGCCTGTGGGTCCCCAGGACCTGGGAGCAGCTGCCCCCCGGCAGGTGGGAGGGAGGAAGCAGAGCAAGAGCCTCCTGGGACCAGGAGAGCAGACAGCAGGACCATAGTGGTCAGGGATGAGCACTGCCACTGGAGGAGCGCCTTGCCTGCTCCCCAGCCACCCCAAGAGCCATGTGCCTGGATGCAGGGGCCTTCCTGGAGGAGGTGGCAGGGTCTGAGGGGGCTGCAGAAAGATGGGGGGCTCTGCTGCTGGCCATAGGCCTGGGATCCCTGAGTGTCCAGGTTCGGGCATACTGCTGTCCTGAGGTCGCAGCTGGAAACCCACTGGTGGCCCCAGGAGGACAGGCCCCCCCTGGGATGGAACCAGCCACAGAGGCTTCTATCTGCAACCTCAGAGCGGGGTCTTAATTAGCTGAGTCCTGAAGTCATTGTTGAGTGCTCCCCACACAGAGGGTTATTAAAAGCCCTGCCAAGTTAAAAATACAGCACAGGAGGTGCAGGCTGCGGGAGCCGCTGAGACAGGGCCCCAAACCACCAGGAAGCCAGGCGGCCTCTCTGGGGGAATCCCTGCCCACGTCCTGCGGTAGCCCTCTGGCAGGCACCCCAGAAAGCTCATGGGGACCGGGTGGCCACTTGCAGCTGCGCAAGCTCGGCTGCCCCTGGGCTGAGCGCCAGCCCGCAACCAGGCCTCACGGCCCTGGCCCACCCTTCCCAGACAAGGCACTGTGGCTGGGGTCAGGCACTCACCCACCCGGCCACTGGCCAGGAGCCCTCGGGCATCGCAGGGCAGGGAGGCTGAGGGGGTCCCCTGGCAGGGGGTGCAGGGAAGCCCCTCGGGGAGGCGGCCCTCAGCATAGCATGGGCTGAAGCGTGGACACCCAGAGGGCCTTTCAACAGAAGCCCAGAATGAGTGAGGTGCAGAGGTCAGAGGCCACAAGAAGGCCCAGGCCTTGGAGGTACAGGGAACCGGGAGCGGGTCAGGAGGTGCCAGAAAAAGCCTTCGTCAGTCCCTCCCCAGCCTCCCCCCGCCTCCAAAGTGCTCTGGAGTCAACCGGTCCACAGGGAGGGGGCCCACAGAGCCCCAAGCCACAGCCCTACCACCTTTCTCAGAGGGTTGGACGGCTCCGTGGACGTTCTCCATGTTTGAATGTGAACCCAGACAAGCACCAGAGCCTCCAGAGCCACCGCCCAGCGGCCCGGCAGGCCTCGGTGCAAGCACCCACGGCGAGATGACAGGAGAGACGGCCTCAGACCAGCATTCCTTGGTGCCGTCCGTCCATCTGTCCACTGCGCACGGGCGGCGCAGCACCCTTGGGCCGGGTGGGGGCCGGGGCCTGGAGGAGACTCCGACGTGAGCCAGGGCCCAGGAGCCTCCCTCCGCTGCTCACCCTCGAAGTGGCTCCCTGCCTCGCAGGCAGAGATGACAAATGCCGGCTTCTGAGGAGTAAATAAAATCAATGCGAAACCACTTTGAAAGTTAAAAGCACAATTAACGCTCGGGCGCTGCTACGATAAGGCCAGTGCCCAGAGCTTCCCACGCCTAGCGTGCGTGGAGGACGGAGAGGAGCCTCGAGGGGCACCCTCCCCGCCCCAGGTGGCCACGGCCACTCGGCCCACAGGGTGCAGCTAGCTCAATTAGAGAGCGTGTTGGATTAGAGGGGGTGTGGGTTCAAATCCTCCTCTCCCACCAGACCAGGAACCCGCAGGCAGGAGATCGAGCGTGTGCTTCCCACTCAGTTACCAGCCATGCCCTCTCAGCACCCGCGGGCTCTCAGTCATGGGCACCCCGGGTCTCCCGCTGCCTGCAGACGCGCTCACCCACACCCTGAAGCCTTGGCTGGTCCTGGCCCCCACTCCCCACGGGGGCAGTTTCTCTCCCAGCTCTGTGACTCCTACTCCCCCTCCTGGCCCCAGCGGCCACTCCCCGCCTCGTTGGGTTGATGTCCCAGGGGCCTGGGGCACCCTCAGCCACTCCTTTCCTCTTGCTCTTCTCCTGTGGGTCTGGGATTCCTCTGTTTCTATGAGGAGGGTTCGGAGGGCATGGGGGGCATCAAGAAAGGAGCCGGGGCTGGACTGGGGCCCAGTGGTGGAGCGCTGGCCTGGCACGTGTGAGGCTCCGGGCTCCATCCTCAGCACCACATAAAAATAAATAAAGGAGCCGGGCGCAGTGGCACATGCCTATAATCCAAGCGACTTGGGAGGCTGAGTCAGGAGGATCGCAAGTTCGAAGCCAGCCTCAGCAACTTAGCGAGGCCCTAAGCAACTCAGTGAGACCCTGTCTCTAAATCAAATACAAAATAGGGCTGGGGATGTGGCTCAGTGGTGGAGTGCCGCTGGGTTCAATCCCTGGTTCACAATAAATAAATAAATAAATAAATAAATAAATATAAAAATAAAAAAATAAAGGTTCATCAACAACTAATAAAAATGTTTAAAAGAAAGAAAGAAAGAAAGGAAGGAAGGAAGGAAGGAAGGAAGGAAGGAAGGAAGGAAGGAAG
>JAJEJO010001036.1:39816-122393 GCA_020662805.1 Glaucomys volans | reverse complement strand
GTTTTTTTTTTTTTTTTTTTTTTTTGGTGTGTGTGTGTGTGTGTGTGTGTGTGCGTGCGTGCGTGCGTGTGTGACCGAGAATCTGACTTTGGGAACTGGGCATGGACGCTTATGAATATCAGGTGTGTGGCCAGCACATGTGCGCAGGAGAATCCACGTGTTTATGTTTCTGATGATTAAGACCCCCGCTGTGACGCCAGCGCGTGTGTGGGTGGCTGCGCGGACTCGGAGCAGGGTGTCAGTGTGCTCACAGTGTGTCTAGGTGCGCGTGTGCTCCGCTTTTGCCTCTGCCTAGAGAATGCCCAGATTTTCTCAACTTTGCATCTCCTGCCGGGGCGCCTGGGACTAAGCATGCGGTGGTCCCAGCTGCTTTTATTGTTGACGTTGCGGTGTGTTTGGGTTGCTGTTTGTGTCTGGGTTGCGGGGTGCGTGCTGCTAAGGGGGCAGCTGTCTGCGTTGTCCTGTCTCTCCATGGCTGGGGAAACTGAGGGCACCATCGTTTTTCTGAGTGTTTTTTTGGGTGCCTGCTTGGTAATGTGCATTTTCCACGTCGTCGTGGTGTTCATTTGCGTTCTTCTGGGTTTATAACCCAAGCCTCGTGCGCTCCGGACCCCCACAGTAAGTGTCTCGAAGTTTCGGGGTGCGTTTCTCGGTTCCGCGCGTCGTGCTTCCTCGAGCGCCTGCCGCCTTGGCCAGGCTTGCTTTCTGCAACTCGCGCTCGCTCGGCGGGCTGGCGGGCTGCGCAGGCACGCCTGCGCGCTGTCCTGTGCGGGGGGTACCTGCGCCGGGCCGGCCAAGAGTG
This sequence comes from Glaucomys volans, assembly GCA_020662805.1. Classification (NCBI taxonomy): domain Eukaryota; kingdom Metazoa; phylum Chordata; class Mammalia; order Rodentia; family Sciuridae; genus Glaucomys; species Glaucomys volans. The sequence goes on along the minus strand of JAJEJO010001036.1, from coordinate 121,591 downwards.
CGCCCCGGAGCGCGAGCGGGCTTCCGCGACGCTGCGGTGTTGCGGGCGGCTCTGCGAGGGGCGGGGGTCACCGGGACTGGCCGGCGCCGGCCCCGTGCGCGCTAGGCGGGGGCGGGGGCGGGGGCCGCGGGGGGGGGGGGGGGGGGGGGGCCGCGGGGGGGGAGGCGGTACGAAAAGGGCGGCGCGCGGCGGCGGCGGCAGCAGCTCCTCGGCGGCGGCGGCGGAGAGCAGCGCGCAGCCCGGTGCAGCCCTGGCTTTCCCCTCGCCGCGCGTCCGCGCCCCTTTCAGCGTCCGCAACCAGAAGCCCAGTGCAGCTCCCGGAGCCGGATCTGCGCCCGCACCGCTCCCAGGACCGCGACCCCGGCCGCCCCGCGATGACCGCGACCGAAGCCCTCCTGCGCGTCCTCTTGCTCCTGCTGGCTATCGGCCACAGCACCCATGGTGAGCCCCCGGCGGCTTGGCTCGCGCCCCCTTTGGGGAAGCCTGCGATGCCCCGCTGGTCGCCCCGTGCCCGGCGCGCGTCCGGTGCGCCCCAACTCCAGCCTGTCCCGCCTAACCCTAAGCCCCGCGGCGCCGTGCCTGCTCGCCCTCCCCTCCATCATCGCATGCCAAACCCGCCCCTGGGGTCCCTGGAGAAGGGGAGGTGGGGACCCCAGCCCCTCTCCACCTCACAGAAGTGGTGCTCGGAGGGGTGTCGTTGCGCTGATTGAGGAGGTACGGAAAAAAAGAGGCGATGCTGGGAGGTCTTCTATGGAAATGTTCAGGGGCGCAAGTTTGGGGGTGTCCCTGAGTGCGTGTTTGAGTGTAGGTCTTGGGGGGCATTAGGGAAGTGACTCTGCCGTGGTAGCCCCCCAGATCCCATCAGGATCCCAGCCTGAGCCCCTCCTGCGTAGTGTGGCGCGTTTCTCTAGGTGAGGGGCTGCGGCACTTCTGTCTGCAGCGGCCATCTGTCTCTGGCGGCGAGAGAGTTGCCCCCTTCCCGCAGTGCCCCCCGCCCCCTCTGCGCCAGTGGTTGTGTGTGGGGGGCTGTCTGGAAAGCTGGATTGCTGGTTGAGCGAACGCATATAGCAGGTGCCCGTTAAAGTGTCAGAATCTCTTTTAACAGTGTTAAAATTCAGCCCACTCTGCAGTGTGCTTGCGTGGCCCCCTGCCCGTGAGGAGGGTGGTGTAGGGAAATGGGGAAATGTAACCTGGGTGCCTGGTTTGACTGAGATTGACCTTTACAGCAACCCGGCTGCCTCACCTGTGAGCAGCCAGGTGAACCTGCCAGGCTTTCCAGAGTTGCGCACCTCAAAATTCGCCCCCCCCCCCCTGTTAGCCCACTGTGCAAAAGTGAGGGTTTGGCTGAATGCGCAAGGGTGGCGAGCACCTCTTCCTCTGTACCCAGGCCCGCTTTTAGAGGATTTGAGGTTGGGGTAGGTGTTTTCTTTGAGGGAAAAGAGGCATCAGTCTTGTGGGAATGGGGGTGTTGTGTGGTGTCTCAGCTAGGAACACGGCTGAGGGTTCTTTCCAAGCAGGTTCAGCCTCTTTCATCCACAGATGAGAAGTACCTACTGTTGGCCGGGCTGTTAGGACCCCAGAGGGTCGTCGGTTCCCTTGGGGGCAGTCAGTGGTCTGTTTGAAAGAAAATGGGCTTTGCCTTGGTTGCTGGCCCTTGTGGGGTGAATTGTAACCTTTCTTGTGCCTCAGGAGCTGAATGCTTTCCGGCCTGTGACCCTAAAAATGGATTCTGCGAGGATGACAATGTTTGCAGGTAATGGAGTAGGTCAGAGGCAGCTTGTGGGGTCCAGGACAAGGTGGGAATCATGGAGTCAGGCTCAAGAAGGGGGGACATGGCCCTGGACTGCGGCAGACAGCTTCCTTGCGTCTGCAGAAAACTGGTGGGGAAAGGGGGGGGATTGCGGGGGCTGTGGAGCAGGGGAAGAGAGCCCCTTGCAGGGTGAGACTGCTGCGGGCCACTGCGGCAAAACGCAGCTTTCCTGAGCTCTCGAGGACCCCTCTGTCTGTCCTTTTGCCTATTCTCTGAGTTCTTTTATTCAGGTGATTGGTGTTTGCTCCTGGGGACCCGCTGGCCGGGCACTGTGCAGAATCTTCCCTGTCCACAGAGCTCTTGGTTGCACAGAACGCAGCCTGAGTGCCCTCTCCACCCCTGCTGCCTCATATGTTCCCATCTTCCCCCATCCTTCCACAGGTGCCAGCCTGGTTGGCAGGGCCCCCTGTGTGACCAGTGCGTGACCTCTCCCGGCTGTGTTAACGGACTCTGTGAAGAACCCTGGCAGTGCATTTGCAAGGATGGCTGGGACGGAAAACTCTGCGACATAGGTTGGCACTCTCCTCTGCCACACTCCCCCTCCTCCCCCTCAGCTGCCTCCCTTCCCCCTGGTGCCTAATTCCAGCACACCTAGGGCCCTCTATTCTAAAGACCTCTGTAGCCTCCTGCAGGGGCCCAAGCCTCCTTAGAGGTAGGGCCTTTATTTTGCTCACCTCTGCACAGCAGCATCCAGAGGAGGCACTGGGATGGGGTGAGGGGGAGCTGCTTGTTGAATAAAAAGTTACAAAATAAACACCACCACACACAGCTGAGCGGCTCGGACCAGGACCCCAGCAACCTGTGTAAGTCACGAACATACAGAGATGGGGAGGGGCTGGGGTATCTCAGGGCTGAGACACCAGGAAATCACATGGAGGATGCAAAACGCAAAACGCAAGCGGCAAACAAACAGATAGGTGGGGGAGGGCGAGCGGGGCTGGGGCGAGAGCAGGAACTGAATCTGCATGGAAGGGACAGGCTGGCAGCAGGATTGGTCTGGTGTGGCAGGAAGGGGGGTGGGAGAGCTGAGAAGGGGTTGACGTGCAGATTGGTGTTATCTGTTGAGTTCATAAATTCATGCCACTTTGCCCTCCATTACCCCGAGCAATTGCGTGTTGGCTGTGGCTCCGTTTGTAGGCTGCAAAACAGTCGTTTGAACCCATTCTCATTTGGCAAAACCCTCCCTAAAGTCCCGGTGAGCAAAAAGTCCTCGAAAAAATTGCCCAGCAGCATATACAGCTGCCCCAGGGCCTCTCTCCCCAGTATGAAAAAAGGTGTGTGGCACACGGGGAAAATGAGGACCCGAGAAGCCAAGGGCCTCTCCCCCACTGTCTCTGGCCCTTCAGATCTGCCCCCCAACATGGTGCAGGGCTTATTTGCAGCTGACTCATGCTCTGGCCAGCAGCTCCGCAGCCCCTCGCTGCCGCTGCAGCCTCAGCAGTAGCGGCTTCGGCGGCGGCAGCAGCTCTGAGCCCTCTTGGGATTCAGAAGCCACCGTCAGGGTCAGAGATAGGCTCTTAACCTCGAGCCCACCCTGTCTGGTGCTGAACGCAGGACACCCGTCCTGGAGTTCTCAGACAGAATCCTCCCTCCCCGGGGCCTCGGTGTACCCCTTTCCACCAGGTTGGCAAGGCCATCTGCTTTGTTGGGGGCTGGAGAGTCTGGGGTCGCATTGCAGGAGAGCCCCCTGGGTAATTGCTTGCCCTCTCCCTTCTTGCCTGTCAGGCCTGCAGCTGCTGCCACAGCAGAGACCCCGGCCTTCTGCTGGCTGCGTCATCTGTCCTTGCTTTGGGTGGGAGGCCTGGGGGAGCTGACGCTCTGATCACAGGCTTGGCGTTTCAGGGAGAGCAGGGTCGGTCTGGGGTGGCACCAGCCCTTTAGCTTAAGTTCGACATCCCAAGTGACAAGGGAGGCAGGAGGGAAGAATTAGGAGCCTGCGGAGGCCCCATGCTAATGCCCAGCCGGCGGTGCTGTCCCGGGAAGATAAATCCTCCTTGTGTTTCTTTGCACCCGGGGCTCCCACTGAGAGGGAGGCCATCGGCATGGCGCTCAGGTTTTTCTTGCCGATGGATTGCCGGCTCCCTTCCATGAGGGAGGGGGTCTCTTTGAGGGGGGTGTCTGCACATGTGGCCTTGGCCAGCTCCCCACCCCTGCGGCCCCAGCCCACCTTCCCTTGCTGTCCCTGGACACCCTGGCTCTCTGTTGGAGCAGGTGCAGCAGCTCAAATTATAGAAAACCCCCAGGGATCAGCCGGGAGACCCCTTTCTTTAAACGGAGGGAAACTGAGGTGCAGGGGTGGGGGTTGGCCTAGCTCTGCCGGGAGCTGAGGTCTCCACCAGCCAGCCCCCCCCCCCCCCCAGGCCCTTTGTCTAGCTCATCGCTGGGCAGCACTGGGGTGAATCAGGTTTCTTGGCTTCTGACAGGGGTCTTTGATGGAAGAGTGTGATGGGTGGGTGGGTTTCTCCAAGGGTTGTGCTGGACTTGTCCCCCAAGTGGTGAGGACCCCCTCTCCCAGATGTGTATGGAGGAGACAAGCACTGGGGCATCTCAGCGTAGCTCCTTTCTGGGGAGGGACACTGTGTCTACAGTGAAGGTCGAGGGCCAGTTGCTGGGCTTGAGGGGGAGCCAGTAAGGGGGGCAGCTGTCCTGAGCACATCAGGGCCATGGCTTTCTGACTTGTGACCTTCCTAGCAAACCCCTTCAACACCCCACCCTCAGTTCATTCACACCAGGGTTTGGGGTGTACCCTCTTACTGTGAACCACGCTTGGTAGCTACAGGCAGAACCTTTAGGCAGCTGCGGTGGGATCCCTGTCGCCGGCGTCTGGGCAGACGCTAAGGTGGGGTTTTCTCTGTCCCCCCCAGATGTCAGGGCTTGCTCCTCCACCCCCTGCTCCAACAATGGGACCTGTGTGGACCTCGATAGCGGCCGCTACGAGTGCTCCTGCGCCCCTGGATTCTCGGGAAAGGACTGCCAGGAGAAGGACGGACCCTGTGTGATCAATGGGTAAATACTCCCCACTCTGTGCGATCTAAGGAATGCAGCTCTTGAGTCTGGCTTCTCCCCCTAAAGGCCCTTTCAGCCTGACCCTGTGGGACCTGTGCCTAACAAAAGAAGTAAGCGCCCCCAGGATCCCCTGGGGGGCTGCTCTAGATCTGTTTCTCCAAGGGGGGAGTGCGTCATTTCCATAATTTTTTCAGAGGCTCCTGAAGGCGATTTCATATTCCCCTGGTGTTCCCAAGTCCTGATGTGTGTGAATGACGGTAGATTGGAAAGGCAAACGGAAACTCCGAGCTGCATAATTTTCTACAGGCAACATAATAGGAGATCGGAGTTCAGCAGGGCCAGGCTGTCAGTGAAACCCACTTAACATATTGCGGCAGGCCGTCTGGGGACCTGGTGGGCTTTGCAGTTGAATTTCCTGGGTGCAACCAGGCAGATGGGGTGGGAGCGGGACCCGGGGATGGGTGGGTCAGCTCTGGGACTTCTGGCCAAGTGGTACAGCATAGCCCTGCTCACCCTTCTCTGGGTGTCTGCAGCCTCACCCTTGAATGGGCCTTAGGCTGGTGACAGGCAGGGACTGAATTCAAGAACCCAAAGGGGAGAGGGAACCCTGTCCTGGGGGGTAGCTGGGCTTCGGTTGGGGTGTCCTACAGTAAGCACCTTTGACCCTCCAGGTGGCATAGAGGAGAGTCTAGGAGGCTTAGCTTTAAGCAGACAGGAATGTGTCCTCCAAAGATTCCTTCAGAGCCCAGCTCCTGTGCCCCCCCCAGCCGCAATGCTGATTCCTTGTGTTCATGGCCCCTTTCTTCCCTGGAGTTTGGCATTTATCAGATGACAAAGGGCTTGCTCGTTTAAAAGCACTTACATTAAATGCCCGTGTGTGCTTGGCTTTGAGCAGAGGGCTTCAGTTTGCAAGCTGCCCTTGGGTGAATGGGCCACTGTTAAACAGCCCGCCACAGACACCGCTCGCCACCAGCACAGACAGAACTCGGGTTTCTTTCACTCCGAGAGTCCCCAAGGGTTTCCCTCACAATAGCCTGCGGGCCCCCTCCCTCCCCAGGAAGAAGACTAATAATACGGGGTGGGAGTGGGGCGGGGGCACAGACAGGAGCAGGGGCAGGGAGCCTGTGGGGGTGTGAGCCGTGCCCCTCCTGCCTGGCTCTGCCTCAGTGGCCCAGAGATGGAGCCAAGGGAAGGGCTGGCTGCAGACTTGGGCTATCACTAATGATTCCTCTCCCAGCCTCAGTTTCCCCATCTGTCCAGCGACTGACCCTCCGTCTTTGGATGAAATAAGAGGTGGGAGAGGACGTGGGCATGCTGGCATGGGAGGTCAGGTTGGCATCGTTGATGGGGTGAGGTATGCACCCCATCCGGACAGCCGGCTCACCCCTCGCAGCCAGGGGTCCCAGGTGCCTCCCTGGCTGGCATTGCCCCCTCCTCACCTCCTGCTGTGGTCAGGTCCTGGACTTGCGGCATAGGAGCCTGGCCTCTCCAGCCCCTCCCGGCACCCTGACAACCCTGTCCTGGCCCAACCCCGAGGGCCCTTTACCGTGTCCCATTGTGTTGCAGTTCCCCCTGCCAGCACGGAGGCACCTGCGTGGACGATGAGGGCCGGGCCTCCCATGCCTCCTGCCTGTGCCCCCCTGGCTTCTCAGGCAACTTCTGCGAGATCATGGCCAACAGCTGCACCCCCAACCCCTGCGAGAACGACGGCGTCTGCACTGACATAGGGGGCGACTTCCGCTGCCGCTGCCCGGCCGGCTTCATCGACAAGACCTGCAGCCGCCCGGTGACCATCTGCGCCAGCAGCCCGTGCCAGAACGGGGGCACCTGCCTGCAGCACTCCCAGGTGAGCTACGAGTGTCTGTGCAAGCCCCCGTTCGTGGGTCCCACCTGCGTGAAGAAGCGTGGGGCCGGCCCCCCGCAGGTCACCCACCTGCCCAGCGGCTACGGGCTGACCTACCGCCTGACCCCCGGGGTGCACGAGCTGCCGGTGCCGCAGCCCGAGCACCGCATCCTGAAGGTGTCCATGAAGGAGCTCAACAAGAGCACCCCTCTCCTCACCGAGGGCCAGGCCATCTGCTTCACCATCCTGGGCGTGCTCACCAGCCTGGTGGTCCTGGGCACCGTGGGCATCGTCTTCCTCAACAAGTGCGAGGCCTGGGTGTCCAACCTGCGCTACAGCCAGATGCTGCGCAAGAAGCGAAACCTCCTGCTGCAGTACCACAGCGGCGAGGACCTGGCGGTCAACATCATCTTCCCCGAGAAGGTCGCCATGGCCACCTTCAGCAAGGAGGCGGGCGACGAGGAGATCTAAGCCGTGCTCCCATACGCCCCTCCATGTTCTCGGGGTTTCGCAGAGCTCACTACATGCGGTCTGTGCTAATCTTTGTGGTGGAGTTTGCCATCTTTTGTGTGGAATCTGGTGAACGCTATGCTTACGTGTATTGCTTTTGTGTTGCCGTGTGACAAACGCAGTGCCCGCGGAGCCTATCTCCTCTTTCTCTCTATTAATGCATGATAACAAATAATAATAAGAATTTCATCTTTAAACAAGTAAAAGAAATAAGTATGTTATTCTAAACTCTAAAATATCAAAAAGACAAAAAAAAAACATGGTAACAGAACCAGGACTCCGTACCGACGTCCCTGTCCCAGGGCTCTCGGTCGCGGGGTCCTTGCGAAACCGTCACGAGTGCTGTGCATGACCATCCACTGTGAAAGGGCTCAACTCTTTCGTTCTTTAATTCTCACACACCACATCCGACTCGCACTCACCTCCAGCTCTGCACGCACCCCTTAGATCTTTCTGATTGATTTGAGATTCCGCAGAGTGCAGCGGCTGTGTGTCAGGCAGAGAGCGTCCCGGATTGGCTGCTGGGGGGTTGGGACCCTGTCCCAGCCCTGCCACTAACTCGCTGTGTGATCCTTGGCGAGTCCCCATCCCAATCCCGGGCCCACCCTTCTGGCCCCCCTCCCCGGAGGGGCGGCAGCACCCACCACCAAGGTCCTCTCTGACTCTAAAACTCAGAATTAGGAACGAGGGATGTGTACCGAAACGTGTCCTGACCCTGAGAACAGGATCTGATGAAGACTAAGTCTCATCCTGAGATCCGAAAGGTTTTGGCCTATCCTGGATGCACACTTGATGTTGAAATTGATCCTGACTGTATTTCTCAAAGTGGGGGGGCCTCCTGGCTCACCTCCTATTTGGGAACAATTGGCCCCTTTGAGTCCTAACTTGCCAGTGCCCTCAGGAGCTGCCACTGAGGCAACCAGCCCCACCCCTGCCCAAGGCCCACCCTTCCTGCCTCTCCCTGGAGACCTGTAGGCTAGACCCCTTGACTCACATGCACCTTGAACCGCAAGTGCCCCTGGCAAAGTCTGAGCAGCAGCACAGCCTCCCCAAGGGTTTCACAGGGTTAGTGGAAATCCTTGTGGGCGCTTGTCCTATGGCGGAAGTGGCAGAGGCCTGGCCATGGATTCGCATTTGTGTTGCTGAGTTAATAATCCTCAGATCCCAAGACCTAGCCAGCTTTTGAATTTGACATTTTTTTTTTAAAAAGAGCATCTATCTTTTTTGCAAAAAAAAAAAAAAAAAAATAGAGGGGAATGGGACAGAGCTCTGTGTGGCTTCCCAGCCCTGCTTGGGACTGGGCAGTGACACAGCCCCTGGGTACTAGTTAGGGATATTTTGCTTCTTAAATTATTTGGATAGAAATCTATACTTGTAGCTTTATTAAGTACGACCTGCGTGTTTACCTTGCTCCAAGTGCTTATTTCCAAGCCCTTGCCACCCTCATCATCTACCGTCATCCAGATCACAACCACACACACTTCGGTCACCCACCATCGGTCACATGCGTCACCGTCATGGTCATCCATCTCATGAACTCCCCGAGACTGTCCGGGGTCATGCCATCCCAATGCAAAGCCCGACAGCAAAGAATTCCTCATGCTCATCTCCACCATCAGTCACTGGATCACCCCCAGTCCCTGGTCTTGGGCACCCTGTCAAGCCCCTCCTACCCACCAAGTTCCGTCCGGCCCCCCTTGAAGCCCCTCCCAGTCTCACCCGAAACCCCCTCCATTGGACCCCAGCCTTCCCTGACTTGGTCCCACAGGGTGCCCTTGCTCCCCAGCTCCAGCCCCGCCCCCCATCCACACCCTAACCCACTGCCAAGCCCCCCCCCCCTCCACGTCCCCCCCCCCCCCCACCCCCCCCCCCCCCCCCCCCCCCCGTGAACGCCCCGCCCCCGTGAACACCCCGCCCCCGTGACCACCGTCCCTGGTGAGCCCCCTCCCAGGCCCTCTTCCTCTCGCCATGTCATTCACATCCTCATCACATCTCACTTTGAGTTCGGTTATGAAATAAAAATTTAAAAAAGACAAAAAAAAAGAATTGTTGGCATGGCCAGGCGGCGGCTGGTACCCCGCCTGGCCTCTCTCAGCGTGAGACCTTGACCGAGTCTGCTAACAATTCTGTTCCTCCGTTTCCCCAATTCGAAATTCTAAGATTGGACAACACGTTCAAGTTCTCCACTCCATTTTTTTCTTTGCGATCTCCGTGCTATGGAGAATAGCCGAGTCCCCTGAAGGAGGACGGAGAGGTCCGGCTATTGTCCCTGACGGTCCCTCACCCACTCACTCGTCATCTGCCATTCATCCCATCCGGGAGCACCTCCGAGCACCTGCTGCGTGCGAGGCAGGGTGCGGAGCTGCAGGACATGCAGGCTCGGGGGAGCGCTGGGGGGGAGCGGATGCAGGTGTCCGCAGGAAGCCCAGTGCAGTGCAGGTAAATGCCGTGGGAGTGGAGGGTCCCGAGCAGACCCTCCCTCAGAGTGCCACCACCACCTCCCCACGTGACAAACCACCTATTACCAGCACTTAATGAGGCCACCCCACCCAAATTCCACAGCGCCCACCCACACGCACCCCGTGCAGCTGGAGCAGCGTCAGCAGCTCGCCTCGGTCTCGCGTCACGCAGAAAGGGTCCATTCCATGCGCTATGGTCCACCAATCTGCTGAGAGTGTCGGGATCCCTGGCTGCCCACCCACACCTCGTGTGTGCTTGGTGTAGTATGTAGTTTACGAAATGAACGGAGAAGCTCAAAGACAGCCGTCAGAGACGCGTCCACTAATTCGGCCCCAAATTGAGAGAGAGGAGGAGGAGGAGGAGAATAATTCTGAGACCAAAACGCTAAAGAAATGTCAATGACGCTCTCTTTAGCTTTTCCGTTTAACCACCAATCCAGACATGCAAAAAAACCTTGTTTATTGAAAAATAAACAACAAGGGCTAAACTGTGTCTGTTTCTCTGGTTTTTTGTGCGCCAGCTACACTTGTCCCCTCCCAGTGGTGGCCTTTGGCCCCAGCCAGAATGGCAAGGGTCCTGGCTTGGCCCAGCTCCAGCTCTTCCTGAAGCAGGAGGCTGCAGGGCTGAGGGGTGGGCTCATGGGCCCTGGGCCTCACCCCCACTTACAGGCCCCTCTGGGTGCTTGGAATCGGGAATTTCCTGCTGGGAGGGTCCTGACATTCCTTGGGGCCTGCAGGGCCCCACCCTCACTTGTCTGCCTAAGCATGATAGTTTGCGGGGGTGTGGGGGGGCCGGGACATGAGGGTCATGGGTGGGCATTGAGCACTGGGTTCCTTCACGACAGCAGCCCGGGCCAGCTCTCCCCACACACCAGGTTTTGCCCAGAACTCTGGGGACTCCACGCAGTCCAGGGTGGAGGCCAAGGTGGGAGAACACTCCCTCAAGTTCTTTGTGGGATTTGGGCCTTTTAAACATTTACACAAGATGTGGGTCCCATCATCTCCCTATCAGAGGCCATGTGCAGTTGGGAGTGGGGCCCTGCCTGTCTTCCAGTCCCAGGGCCCAGACGGCCTGAGCCTGTATACCCAACTCAGGAAGTCCACCTCTTTGAGTTCCTGCAGGGTGCCCCACCCAAAGGGGACAGCCAACTCCTGGGGACCAAAGAGACTCAGTCTAGCCTCTGCTGGCCCAGGAGGTGGCCCTTGGTCTGGAGTCCCATCTCCCCTCCTCCCATGTCCTAACCCTCTTCTCGCAGGCTCTCCGTCAGGTTGCTGCCGCCACCCTCCCAGCTGCCCAAGCCTGGGGCCCTGCCTCCCTGGGACCCTCCTTCCTGGTCCACCATGACAGCTACTCTTCTCCTCCTCCCCATCTCCTTCCAACCACGGCCCCCCTCCCAGCCTCTGTGGTCCTCTTGCCCCAGCCACACCCCTCTCAGCCCAACGCAGCAGAGAACACCAGAGGGACAGGGTGGGGCAAGAGGGGGCAGGAGCCCAGAGACAACGCAGTTCTAACCCTGAAAGAGCCACGTGACAATGTTGAGTTAACAAATGTGGCAACTCTATGCAAGGAATCCGTTTTCTAGGAAAATATTCACACCCAGAATCCTTGACGCAGCCTGCAGGGGCAGAGTTGGAATCTGGGGGAAGCACTTGCGGGCAGGTCTACACAACCTTGGTCCACAACCTTTAACTCTTGGCAGGAATGTCCAGGTGAGGGAAACTGATCCTGAGCAAAGAGGAAGAAAGATCTTCCAAGGCAGGTGAAAGCCAAGACGATCACGGCAGGCCACTGTCCTCACCCCAGAGCAAAGAAACAAAAATCTGCAACAAAGTAACAACATGCTGGAAACAGCTGGGTTTCAGTGAGACGGGATCAAGCAAGCCAAGTGCTTCCTAGCCACGCAGCTTAACTGATGGCTAGTGCATCCATGGGTAGCCAGGGAACCCAAGGAAGGTGCCAGTGAAGGTGGGTCAGTCCGCGTCAGTGAGACAGACTGGGTGTCATGCTGGGGACCTGGGAAATCTGGGAGAAAAAACCAAGATGTCGTAGTGGCCTCTGAGGTCAAGGATGGGAAGGCCCAGTAGCACGGGGCAGGGTTGGGTCAGGAGGGAGTGTTGCTGTGGGGCCTCACACTGCACCCACAGCTTGGGAGCGGCAGTAGAAGGTCCCCAGTGCCATAGCTTGAGTCTCCAGTGTCCCTCAAAGGCCCGTGTGTTGCAGGCTTGGTCCCCAGCACGGTGCCATGGGGAGGTGGTGGGAACGTGGGTCACTGGGGTGTGCCCTTAAAGGGAGTTATGGAACCCAGGGTTTTCCTCCTTCTCTTTCCCACTCTGCCACATGATCCTTCCATAATGGACCATCATGGGCCCAAAGCAATATTCTACCTAATCATGGACTGAAATCTCCAAAACTGTGAGCTTAAAGAAACCTTTTCTCTTTGTAAGTTAATTATCTCAGGTGTTCTGGAATAGTCACTGAAAGTTCACATCCAGGGAACTTCAAGTAGAGGAATGGACAAGGAATATGGACTAGCACCTGGGCAGGTAGATGGAAGATTCCAGAAAGCAGGTGGAAGAGGGATGCTCCTGAGACAGGGAATAAAAGAGCAAACTGGGCTTCACAGGATGGCCCCTGACACAGAGCAGGTTGCCAGACGGCTTAAAGCAGGAGCCCAGTCCCATGACTCAGGCCTGCTGAATCTGGGCCTGTTAGGCCTTATGGTCCTACCTGTTAGGACCTTATGGATAATGTCTTCAGTGACTCATGCTGCTGAAGGACATCTTGGCCTTGATATCACTTAAGCAAGAACCTTGTTCATTAAACCCATGCCTCCTGTTCACAAAGAGAAAGTCTAGCCCAAGTCTCAGGTGGGGAGGGAGAGGGAAAATCCTAGCTCATTCAGGGCAGTCACTCACACAACCCCACTGAGACAAATGCCCGTCTCTGCTGTCCCGTGGTACATTGCTGCACATGACCATGATAAAAATGCAAACACCATGGCCAGGTTACAACTCCAAAACAGGTCAAAAGAAAAAACAGGCTAGCCCAGTGATGCACACCTGTAATCCCAGTGGCTAGGGAGGCTGAGGCAAGAGGATCACTACTTCACAGCCAGCCTCACCGACAGTGGAGCCCTAAGCAACTCAGTGAGACCCTGTCTCTAAATAAAATACAAAATAGGGCTGGGGATGTGGCTCAGTGGTTAAGTGCCCCTGAGTTCAATCCCTGGTACCAAAAAAATAATTTAAAAAAAGAAAGAAAGAGAAAGAACAAACATGTATTGCCAGTTCAGTAGACACCTGCGGGAATTTGATAAAATGCATTCCTAAATTTGAAAGAAGTCTTCCCTGGTGCGATGGCACACGCCTGCAATCCCAGAGGCTCACACATTCAAGGCCAGCACGGGCGATTTAGCGAGACCATACCTTGAGATTAAAAAATAAAACCAGGAAGGTAGATCACTGCTACAGCACCCCGGGTCCAACCCTCAGCACCAAAAAAGTCTTAGAGAACTAGGTGAACGTGCATGCTTCCTCAGTGTCGTAAGATTCCTATCTCAAACTAATGTAGGCCATGCGATTACGCAGCAGTGACACAGCACTCAGGGCACCCGCCTTAAAGTCAGAGACACCTGGCTTTGCATTTTGGCTCTGTCCCTGGGGCTACCTAAAATCTTCATATCTGCTTCCTCATCTGCAAAAGAGTGGACCTGAAAGCAGTTTGTATCACTATTGTTCTAGCACTTGTAGCCAATGTGAGAAGATAAGAAAAAAGCAAACAGGAGACAAGATGTTTGGAAAGGAAGCTCGATGATTATTATTCTTGTCTGCCAAAAAACTCAAGAGAACAACTGGAAGAACTAACATGAGCGGGGCGTGGTGGCGCACACCTGTAATTCCAGAGCCTTGGGAGGTTGAGGCAGGAGGATAGAAAGTTCAAGGCCGAACTCAGCAACTTAGTGAGGCCCTAAGCAACCCTGACTCAAAATTTAAAAATAAAAATAAAAAGGGCTGGGGGTGTGGCTCAGTGGTAAAATACCTCTGGGTTCCATCCCCAGCACCAATAAATAAATAAATAAGAGAAATACCATGAGAAATTAGTGAGATAGGACATATATCCCACATATACAAAAACCTACATGCCACTAACAACCCATTAAAAAGACAATGATTTGTCACATACCCAATCAATAAATGGGCTAAGGAACTGAACAGACACGTCACAGAAGAAATACAACTGGTCAACAAATTATGAAAAAATGTTCAACATCTCTAGCAATTAAAGAAATGCAAATTAAAACTACACTGAGATTCCATCTCACTCCAGTCAGAATGGTAATTATCGGGGGCTGGGGTAGAGCACTTGCCCAGCACGTGTGAGGCACTGGGTTCTATTCTCAGCACCACAAATAAATAATTAAAACAAAGGTCCATCAACAACTTAAAAAAATTAAAAACAAGAAGAATGGCATTTATCAAGAATGCAAGCAACAATAACTGTTGGTGAGGATGTGGGGAAAAGGTTTACTCATACATTGCTGGGGGGACTGCAAATTGGTGCCACCATTCTAGAAAGCAGTATGGAGATTCCTTAGAAAATCTGGAATGGAACCACCATTTTTTATTTTATTTTATTTTATTTTATTTTTTGGTACTGGGGATTGAACCCAGGGTCACTCCACCACTGAGCCACATCCCCAACCCTATTTTGTATTTTATTTAGAGACAGGGTCTCACTGAGTTGCTTAGGGCCTCGCTAAGTTGCTGAGGCTGGCTTTGAATTTGTGATCCTCCTGCCTCAGCCTCCCAAGTGCTGGGATTACAGGCGTGCACCACTGTGCCCGGCTTGGAACCACCATTTGACCTAGTCATCTACTCCTATGTCGATACCTAAAGGACTTAAAATCAGCAGGCTATAGTGACATAGTCACATCAGTATTTATCGCAACTCAATTTGTAGTAACTAAACTATGGAACTAACCTAAGTGACCTTCAACAGATGAATGGATAAAGAAATTGTGCTACATTTACACAATGGAATATTACTCAGCCTTAAAGAAGAGTAAAATTAAACATTTTTTCATATATCTGTTAATGGTTGTAGATCTTCTGTGAAGTGTCTGCTCATTTCCTTAGCCTATTTATTGATTGGGTTATTTGTATTCTTGGTGTAAAGTTTTTTAGTTCTTTATAGATTTTGGAGATTAGTGCTCTATCTGAAGTGTGTGTGACAAAGATTTTCTCCCACTCTGTAGGCTCTCTCTTCACATTGTTGATTGTTTCCTTTGCTGAGAAAAAGCTTTTCAGTTTGAATCTATCCCAATTATTGATTCCTGTTTTTATTTCTTGTGTTTTGGGAGTCATGTTAAGGAAGTCTGGTTCTAAGCTGACATGATGCAGATTTGGGCCTACTTTTTCTCCTGTTAGGTGCAGGGTCTCTGGTCTAATTTCTAGGTCCCTGATCCATTTTGAGTTGAGTTTTGTGCAGGGTGAGAGATATGGGTTTAGTTTCATTTTGTTGCATATGGATTTCCAGTTTTCCCAGCACCATTTGTTGAAGAGGCTGTCTTTTCTCCATTGCATGTTTTTGGCTCCTTTATCAAGTATGAGGTACCTGTATTTATGTGGGTTTGTCTCTGTGTCCTCTATTCTGTACCATTGATCTACCTGTCTATTTTGGTGCCAGTACCATGCTGTTTTTGTTACTATTGCTCTGTAGTATAGTTGAAGGTCTGGTATTGTGAAACCCCCTGCTTCGCTCTTCTTGCTAAAGATGTTCAACATCTCTAGTAATAAGAGGAATGCAAATCAAAACTACCCTAAGATTTCATCTCACTACAATTAGAATGTCTATTATCAAGAATACAATCAGCAACAGGTGTTGGCGAGGATGTGGGGAAAAGGTACACTCACACATTGCTGCTGGGGTTGCAAATTAGTGCAGCCACTCTGGAAAGCAGTGTGGAGTTTTCTTAGAAAACTTGGAATGAAACCACCGTTTGACCCAGCTATCCCACTCCTTGGCCTATACCCAAAGGACTTAAAATCAGATTACTACAGTGATGCAGCCACATCAATGTTCATAGCTGCTCAATTCACAATAGCTGGCCAGGCGCGGTGGCGCACGCCTGTAATCCCAGCATTTGGGAGGCTGAGGCAGGAGGATCGTGAGTTCAAAGTCAGCTTCAGCAACTTAGCGAGGACTTAAGCAATTCAGTGAGACCCTGTCTCTAAATAAAATACAAAATAGGGCTGGGGTTGTGCCTCAGTGGTGGAGTGCCCCTGGGTTCAATCCCCGAAAATCACAGTAGCTAATTGTGGAACCAACCTAGATGCCCTTGAATGGATAAAGAAACTATGGCATATATACACAATGGAATATTATTCAGCCATAAAGAAGAATAAAATTATGACATTTGCAGGTAAATGGTTGGAGTTGAAGAATATCATGCTAAGTGAGATAAGCCAATCCCAAAAAACCAAAGGCCAAATGATTTCTCAGATAAGTGGAGGATAATACATAACAGGAGGTGGGAGGGAGGCAAGAATGAAGAAAGGATGGATTGTATAGAGGAACATGAGGGGTCAGGGGGTGGGGGGTGGAAAAATAGCAAAATGAGACAAATATCATTACCTTATGTACATGTATGATTACGCAAATGGTGCGACTCTACTTTGTGTACCACCAAACAATAATTGTACCACTTTTTGGTACAATGAATCAAAATTTAAAAAGAACAAATAAAAAAATTAAATTAAAAAAAAAGAAGAGTGAAATTATGGCATTTGCCAGTAAATGAATGGAACTGAATACCCTGCTAAGCAAAATAAGCCAATCCCCAAAAAGCAAAAGGCCAAATGTCTTCTCTGATATGTGGATGCTAATTCACAATAAGGTGGGTGGCTAGGGAAGAGCAGGGGTACTTTGGGTTAGAAAGGGGGAAGTGAAAGGAGGGGAGGGGTCGGGGGTAGGAAGGAGAGCAGCATGAATTGGACATTATTACCCCGTGTGCATATACGATTATGTGATGTTGTGATTCTACATCACTCACAACCAGAATGAGAAGTCATATCTATCTATGGATGACGTGTCAGAATGCATTCTGCTGTCACATGTAACTAATTAGAACAAATAAAAAATAATGATTTGAGTAATTACAACTCAATATTACTGGTTATGGTACCTGCAATCCCAGTAACCTGGGAGGTTGAGGCAGGAGGATGGCAAGTTCAAAGCAGCCTTGGTGACTTGGCAACGCCCTGTCTCAAAATTACAAATAGGGCTGGTGGTGTGGCTCAGGGTAGAGCACCCCGAGTTCAATCCCCAGCACCCCCCAGAGTCAATACCATGGAGTCTCTAATAGCCCCCAACTCAGTCCCTGGTGTGATGCTGCGTGTTCACACGGATCAGCCGACACTGTGCCATGCGGGAAGGAGTGGGGACAGGTCCCAGGGGACGGTTTTCAGCATGGGATGTGAAAACTGAAGCCAGAAGGACGGCGCCTGACTCCACCCAGAGCCCCAATGGGGCATAAGGGAGCGACTGCGTGAGTGACAGCCTCTGAAGGACCCCGCTCCCCAGCCCCACCTGCCGCCCCAAAGGAGGAAGTGGGGACCAAAGGACTGGTCTGAGGTGGAGCCTGAGACCACCCACCCCCAGGAGACTTGGCCATTCCATGTTGCTGAAGCGGGCAGTTGAGGGGAGGGCCAGGACACTGACCGCCTGTGGGCACTGGGCGCCCCCAACAAAGAACCATTTGGTTCAAAGGTGGATGATGCCCAGGATGGGAAGGCCGGTGCAGAGGGACAGGGCAGGGCTGGGACTGAGAGGTCCCCGGGCATGGCGGTCAGGTGCTGTGTGAGGGCTTGAGTGTGGGGCCTGGTGTCCTTCAGGGTCTCCAGCAGGACAGATGATGAACTTGAGGCTCAGAAACACACGTCCTTGGCCACCCGGCTGGGAGGGGAGGCCAAGCCCCACAGCAGATCTCCCAACGCTTGCCACTAACTGCTTCGCCTTCTGGTTTTTAAGAACAATTTATTCCCAATATTCTTCATATTAGCAACTGCGCTTCACCAGAGTGGCTGGCAAATGACAATCTCCGCTGTGTTGCTTCTTGCCAGTCATCAGTGAAAACGCAGCGGCCCCTTCCGGGTCATTTCTGGGTGGACCCCGTGCTTACCCCCTGCTTCGCCCCTCCCCCTGTGGAATAAGCCCGCCTCTCCCACCCTCACCCACCCCTGGCGGCCGCTGGGTGGATTCAAGACACCACCTTGCCAAGTTGAAGGTGAGGATGGACCAAGGCACCGCTGCCGTGTGTCACTCACGGCCGCGCCTGCTGTCCTTGTTATGTGATGGCCCTGCATGCAGTGCTTCATTCTCATTGTCAACTTCTTGGGGACTGTGGGACTCTACCTCTGACTTAGCACCAACTCCTGGAGACCTAAAGCACCGCGAGGCCCGCTAGGCAGAGCAGGGGCTTTGGAAGTCGAGTGCGGGTGCATTTTGTTCAGACCCATTTCACAGCGGGGCGGAGGCTCCCTGAGTCACCCCGTGTTCATCTCCCGGACTCCAGTTCACAACTGGAGGAGAGACACTGGGCCACAGGCAGAGCCCGCACATCGACTCACTGCCCCACAGACTGGGGGGCTCCTGTGGTGGCAAAGGCCAAATGGAAGCTCCTAGAATCGCCTCCATCTGTGAAGACTATGTGCACTCACAGCGATGCTAGATTTCTGGAGGGAGGACAGATCAGAGCCCCTGATGTTTGTGCTTTGTCCTCCAGAGGCTCACGTGCTGGAAGCCTGGACCCCAGGATGGAGGCATTGAGGTGGCGGAACTTCAATAGTCCCCTCTCAGCAAGGTCCCACCATGACCCTACCCCTCAGGCTGGAATGTATCCAGAAGACCCTGACCAGAGGCCAGGCCAGTGGGGCTGCCTGATCTTGGACTTCCAGGCTCCAAAAGGGTATGCTAAATAAACTTTTTCTTGGTGGTGGTGGTTCTGGGGATTGAACCTAGAGGTGCTCTGTCACTGAGCTGCATCCCCAGTCCCTTTTATTTTTTTATTTTGAGACAAGGTTTCACTAGGTTGCCCAGACTGGCCTTGAATTTGCCATCCTCCTGCCTGAGCCTCTCAAGTTCCTGGGGTTACCAGTGTGCACCACTATGCCCAGCAAACCTCTCTCTCTCTCTTTTTTATAAGTCACCCAGCCCCAGGCATTTCATAGCAGCAACAGCACATGAACTAAGAAAGTGCCACCGTCGAGGTCTTGAGAGAGGCATTCCTAGGCTATCGTCATCCCACTTTGGCCTGAGAAGAAAATAGATGGGCCTCAGAGAATGAGGACAACCTGCTAAAAATGTAATCAGGTGTTGATTCCAAGTTGCAGCTCCAAGCTGCTCATCCAGCGACTCAGAGGCTGAGGGCAAGTTCGAGGCCAGGCTGGGCAGGTAGAGAGACCCTGTCTCAAAATACAAAAGGGCTGGGTGTGCAGTTCCAAGGTGGAGCCCCGGGTTCAGTCCCCAGGACTGTAATGACCACAGTTTGAAGCTCCTGATCCAGACACGGTTCCGTCTGCCGGTGCACACCCGTTCAGCATGGCTCTGGGCACAGCTGCGATGGAGGACCGCTGACTTCTCCATCCCTGTTAGTGAAAATTATGAAAGTCAGTTTGCTTCTAACTGTACTGTTGGCAAAGCCAGCAACACATCCTCGCTGCCTCCCCTGGGGCGTATCATCTCTCCGGCACTGTGTCATAATCGACTCCCCAGGACTCTGATTGTCTTTCCCTTACCCAGGGCACCCTGCTGGTTCATTGCATTGAAGCTATTCCGCTGATTGTACCTGGCGAACAGGACACGTTGTTAAGACACTGGCATGCTGGAGAGTGAGAAATAAACCCTGCAAAATTTCAGGGGCCTTCCATCTCAGCGAAAATTCTAGGTATCTGCTATTTGGGGGAATGCAGAAATATCCTTTCTAAGGTGCAGGACAAATGGCTTCATCTGGGACTGCCTATCCATACGAAGGAAATACAACTTCTAGGGAACCTCTTTGGATTTTGGAGGCCACATATTCCTCGTTTGGGCTGTTACTCTGATCCATTTTCCTAACGACCTGGCCATTGGCCAGTGTTGAGTGGGGCTCAGAACGAGAGAAGGCCGCGCAGCCTGCAGGTCCAGGCTGCAGAGCAAGGCCCTCTGCCACTTGGCCACACGATCCAGCAGATCCAATGGTGTTGGAAACGTCAGTGGCAGATGGGGACATTAACAGGAGCTGTCGGCAGACCCCAGGTGAACTGCGGTGCAGACCACGAGGATTTTTGGAGTGAGGTCCTGCCATCCTTTGTGGCTAACTGACTACATTCTGCTTGAGAATAGCTGACAAATGACTTCTCTACAGCTCTGAGAGCCAGGAGAGTGACGCTGAGTCCCAACATGGCGGCACTCCCTGGGGGGGGGGGTTGTCATCCTGTCACCTGGAGGCAGAGTGATCCTGTGGGAGCACTTCCCAGGGGAAGGGGCAGCACTCTGCTCTTCCTGGGAGAGAGACGTACTCTGGATAGGAGTTTACCTTCCCGCCCTCAGAGCTTCTGCCAAAACGCGCATCCCTGGGCCCACAGCTGCGTCCACGTCCCTTTGAGCAGTGTGTTAGGATCCTCTCCTGCCACTCAGAGCTCCTCGTGCCACTGAATCAGACTGCAAAGATGGCGGTGGCTCTGCTGCCTGGGTTGGTCCCCATCCGTCCTGCTGGGGGGAGACCGAGTTGCTCAGGCCTGTTGGGGTTCAGGGGGATACTCTGGAGGCCAGGGGGTGCCTGGGTGCTTCTTAGCACTCTCACAACCTGTGACTAAAAACAATGATATTTTCTTTTGTCAGTTAAAATAAAATAACTGGAAGGGGTGGTGGCGCACGCCTGTAATCCCAGCAACTCAGGGAGCTGAGGCAGGAGGATCACAAGTTCCAGGTCTGCCTCAGCAATTTAGCAAGACCCTGTCTCAAAATAAAAACTGAAAAGGGCTGAGGATGTAGCTCAGTGATAGAGCACCCTGGGCTCAATCCCCAGCACCACAAAGATAAATAAAATATAAAAAGAGATCAAAGAAAAACTTTAAAAATCCAATTTATATAGAGCCTGTAATGGCTCAGACTCTTCATGCATGACTGCTTGGGCCATTCTATAAGCCCCGAACCACGCATCGCTGGAAAGCTCGCTCCCCGCCAGGGAGCACGCAGGGGGCTGGAGGGTGGCGGCGACGGACAGCCGTGCCCGCCCCGTGGCGCTGCAGAAATGATGCCGGCGACGGCCCGAGTGTCTCTTCTGTAGTTTGAATACGTCTGTGTCCACCGGTCTTTGTTTTCTCCCAACTCTTTATCATCTCCCCAGCGCAAGAGGTGACGGCGCAGTGAATTTCCATCTCGGTCTGTGAACGGTCTGGGAAAGGGTCTGCGATTTCTACCCTGGGGGCCGGCTGTGCAATGCGCGGAGGGAAGATGGCAGTGACAGGCAGAAGCTCGGCTTTGAGACTGTTTTTCACAGTTTGGAGGGTGACTGTGGCTGAAGGAGACGGGGCGGGGCACAGTCAATAAGAGGGGGTCTCGGGTGGATTTGGACCCCGCCGTCTGGCTCTGCTGAATGGCCACCCAGGGTCTCCCAGGCCCTGCCTTCCTGCATGTGTCTGTTAGAGCGGATCCTGGGCTGGGCTGGAGGGCAGAAGGGTGGCTCCCAGTGGTCACTGGCCAGTGGCCTGCCTTGATGGCCCACAGCTGTCCCCTCTACCCGCATCCTCCTCCTACTGCACAGACACCTGTGTTCAGCTCCGTGATGAATGGGGGCTCCAGGACGCTCACCCCGGGAACTTCAGCAGCAGCAAGAACCGATGGGGTCTGCCTGTCCTCAAGGGCGCTGCTTGCCCTTGATCTCCTCACTTCACCTTCGTCTTCCTTCCCTGCTCCCTAAGGGCTGTTCCTCGGCCCTGACAGAGGCAGGCTTGCGGCTTGGCTGAGCAGCCCCCACTGCCACACGTAGGGTCAGGGTCTTGGAAGGAGCCTCTCGCCCTCACTCCCTGGCTGAGCCGTCTGGATCCTTGGGTACGACTCCCAAGCCAGGTCCCCAGCTGCTGTGCAATTCACCCCCAGCCTGGGAGGGGTGTCTGAGGAGCCCAGGCCACCAGCACACATGGACATTCCCCTGGGAAAGGTGTCCTCCTCCCCAGGAGCAGTCCGTGCTGGCGCTGGGGCCCACCGAGATGGAGGCTCTTTCGAGCTTGGGCCTCGCAATGCCGCACAACTGTCAGAGTCCTCGTCAGACTCCCGGAGCCCGCGGTTTTGGGCAGGCACCGTTTTCATCATTTTAGACATTGTTATCCGAGAGGATTTAATTATCATTCACACAACAGTGGCCTCACGTTAGCATCTGTCAGGAGCACTCCTGGCTTTGTTTTGCGCCACCCTCTCCCTGCCAGCTGCCAGGAGGATGGAGGAGGAGGGTCGGCTCGCCGTGATTGTTGGGCTTAATTTGTATGATTGCACCGAGCGACTGAAATACCGATTGTTTCAGGTCGGGTTCCCTGGAAGGAGGCTCTGAGTGGAAATGTGTCTGGAGAGATTCATTGGGAGCTGCTCCCCAAGTCAGTGCTCTGTAGGGCGTCGGGGACAGCGGGGGACGTTGCATTGCCACGCTGATCCTCAAAGACCTCACAGAAGCCTGCGTGGAGATGTAGAGCTTTCAGATGTGGCCTTTCAGAGCCGTCCCTGACGGCGGCAGGGAGTTAGGCCTCTGTGCCCCCACAGTGGTCAGTGCATTGCCCAAGAAGGGGCTTTGGTTGGCAGGGAGGGTCTCTTTAGCTGAAGGCATGGTGTAAGGGCAGGACCAGGGAGAGGCAGGGTGCTCTGGGCAGCAGGAAGGGCACAGGTCACTGCCCCCAGGGTCGGCCGCTGTCCCGGTGCCGTGCTGCTTCCTGTCTTCACTCCTGAACACAGCTCCTCCAGGCTCCTGTGACTTCCTCTCCTGGGCGAGCTCACTGGAGACTCCTTAGTGGGATGAGCTCCGGGACCCCTGCTGATCTTTTTAACACATTTTAAAAAAATTTTTTTACAGATTGCATTTTGGTTCACTGTACACAAATGGGGTACAGCTTTTCATTTCTCTGGTTGTGCACCATGCAGTCACGCCATCCATGTCATCCTACATGTACACAGGGTAATGCTGTCTGTCTCAGGTCACCATCTCTCCTTCCCCCACCCCCTCCCACTCCCGCTGATCTTGAGACCACAAATGACACCAAACATCTGTCTCCCACCTCTCCCACCTGTGCTGCGTGGTTCTCACCCTTAGGTAGGATGTACGGGCTTGGTGGCTTGTCTGGTGGGGTGACCCAGACCCTCATCTGAGAGGTCTTGGAACGCTGGTCACCAAGCACAGCTCAGGTCAAGAAGTGCCCAGAAGATCACTGGGGTGTCAGATATGCTCCTTCTGGTCTCCGTCATTTAACAGAGGCCCTGTTTCTTCAGGATCACACTCCATTTCTCCTGCCAGAGTGGGGCTCCTTTCCTCATCTGCTGGTCTCTCGATAGGAAGGGCCTGAAATGATCGGGCAATATTGAGTTTGAAATGAAATGGGCAAGGGGCTGGGGCTGCGGCTCAGTGGTAGAGCACTTGCCTGGCATGTGTGAGGCACTGGGTTCGATTCTCATTACCACATATAAATAAATGAATAAAAAAATAAAGGCCTATCAACATCTAAAACAATATTTTTAAAAAATGTAATGGGCAAGCCAGGCAAAGTGGCGCACACCTATAATCCCAGCGGCTTGGGAGGCTGAGGCAGGAGGATCCCAAGTTCAAAGCCAGCCTCAGCAACTTAGGGAGGCCCTGAGCAACTCAGTGAGACCCTGTCTCTAAATAAAATATTTTTAAAAGAGCGGGGATGTGGCTCAGTGGTTAAGTACCCTGGTACCTGGTTTACCCAAAAAAAAAAAAAAAAAAAAAGTACTGGCCAGCGAGGTGGCAGGAGAGCCTCAGCAGGTCTGGCCCCAGGGACAGCAACAGCAAAATTGGACAAAAGTGTCAAAACAACCATCTCACAACTCTGGAAATTCACCAAGACACCCAGTGAATTGAAAGACAGTTATTCAATAAAAATTGCTGAGCCCTAGTGCCCGCGGCCAGGTATGTGCCATCCCTGTGGAGCTGCCCCCGCCCCCGGGCAGGAGCTCTGGGGTGGGAGCCACGAGGCCAGGAGTCCTGCTGTTGCTGGGGGACTGATCTCATTTGGAGTGCCACAGAAAAGCGCCACATGCAGGGACACTGTCAAAAGCAATTGCCATCATGGCAGCAAACGGTTAAGGGAGGCCAGGATCGCCGAGGCCTGGGGTGGACACTGACGCAGGACAGTAGGAACCAGCAAAAGCTGACCGGCGAGGTCTGGCAGGGAGGTGCCACAGCAAGGGTGATGAGACCCCTGCTCCTAAGGACCTGGCAGGCTCGCACACACACAGGGGGGACCCAAGGGACCCTTTACCTAGTTGTCCCCTTTGGCAATGGGGCCCTGCACAAAGCAGGAAGTGAAACCTGGACCACAAGTGCCAGCCACTGCGTCTTGTCATGCCTGAGCAGAAGGTGGACACCTCGTGGGTTCCGGTCTTGAAGCAGCGCCTTTGACGGATCCTTGGTTGGCACTAAGTTACGCTGACCCAGGGACAATGCATGGAGGGTGACTCTCTGGTTCATGGAGGTGCCTTGTTACTGGTGTGCAGACGGCACCTCACGTGGAGAAAGGGCAAAGGAGCTGCCTTGGGCCATGTTCCCTGTGTGAGGCGCTAAGGAGAGAACCCAGGGCCTCGGGCATACAGGAAGGTGCTCGACCACCAGCTGGAGCCCCAGAATCTGGGAGCATTTCTTTTTTTTGGTACCAGGGATTGAACACAGGGGCACTTAACCCCCGAGCCACACCCCCTTTCTTGTATTTTATTTAGAGACAGGGTCTCACTGAGTTGCTCAGCGCCTGGCCATTGCTGAGGCTGGCTTTGAATTTGTGATCCTCTTGCCTCAGCCTCCCCAGCCGCTGGGATTGCAGGCGTGGGCCACCTTACCCAGCTCCGAGGCACAGTTTGTAAGGGCGCTATTGCTCCTCCCCAGAGCTCCGCCTTCACAGCCTGTCTCCCTGAGATCCAAAGGCTCCTCCTCTAATAGCAGCATCATGGGAGTTAGGATTTCAGCACATGAATTTGGGAGGACACAAACATTTAGACCGCAGCACAGAATAAGCTTAAAGAAATCCACCCCTGGACGCACTGTTAGCAAAGGCCACGGCTATCACTCTGTCACCAAAGGCCAAGTGGTAAAAGTATCAACAACGAAACGACTCATGTGCAAGAGAACCACAATCAGACACAGTGACTGATGCCCACAAGCAACAGAGTCCACACTGGCGGTGGCCCACGCCTGTGATCCCAGTGTCTGGGAGGCTGAGGTAGGAGGATCACAGGTTCCAGGCCAGCCTCACTACCTCAAGAGACCCTGTCTCAAAAAAATAAAAATAAAAGGGCCAGGGATGTGGCTCAGTGGTAAAATGTCCCTGGGTTCAATCCCCAGTCCCCAAACAGAACAACAAAAACCCCAAACAAGGGAGGGTGGTGGGGTAATATGTTCAAAACCCTTCAAACCAGCAAAGCAGTTCAGCAAAACTCGCCTTCACACGTGAAGGGGAAACAGAGGCGTTCCCAGGTAAGCGGAGACTGAAGGGCCTGGCTGTCCTCAGGGGCAGAGCACTGGCCTGGCAGGCCCAGGCCCCTGGTTCCCTCCCCAGCACTGCAGAAAGGAAACAAAAGAAAAGACTGAAGCATGTATTGTTAGCAGAACCGCCTTACAGAAAACGCTACATAAAATCCTTCAGGCTGCAAAGAAGTGGTACCGGATGCTAACTTGAGCCTGAACCAAGAACTGAAAGCACCAATACAGGTTACCGTGCACTAAATAAAGGAGATCCTCAATCGATTTTTACACTTTTCTTCTCTCATTTGATATTAAATATAACTGCATAAAGTGATAATTATGAAACTGCATTGTTAGGATTATTACACACCAAGATGTGATTTACGGCCCTATTAGCGCAGGGGGGGAGGCAAAAGAAGACACATTGTAGCGAACTTCCTGTATCCTACTGAAATGAAGGTAGTATTATTTGTAGATTATTTTAAATTAAGATAGATATTACAATTCCCAGAACAAACACTAGAAAAAGGTTTTTCATTTTGTGTTTTTTCTTTTTTTTTTTCTGGGATATTGAACCTAGGGCCTCATGCATGCGAGGTGAGCACGGGAGCACTGAGCTACGTGACCAGACCAAAATATTAAATGTAGCAAAAAAAAAAAAAAAAAAAAGGAAATAAAAATGGTACACTATTTAACGCCAAAAAATTCAATAGCAGAGGAAAGAGAAATAAAACAGACATGAGAAATATGGAAAACAAATAGCTAGCAAAACGGTGCCCAGTGCTGGTGGCATCCGCCTGTAATCCCAGTGACTAGGGAGGCTGAGGTAGGAGGACTACAAATTCAAAGCCAGCCTCAGCAATTTAGCGAGACCCTGTCTCTAAAAAATAAAAAGGACTGGGGAGGTGGCTCAGTGGTTAAGCACCCTGGGTTCAATTCCCAGTACCACATACACAAAAAAATTACATAATTTTATAATTATATAAATAATTATAAATATATATTTTTAATAATATATATTTATATATATATATCAATGAAAAGAAAAACCTTTAGCTACTTTGATCATGAAAAAAGAGAATGAAGGGCTGGAGTTGTAGCTCAGTGGTCGAGCACTTGCGTAGCACATGTGAGACACTGGGTTCAGTCCTCAGCATCACATAAAAATAAGGGAATAAAAAATAAAGGTGTAAAAAATTTCAAAAAAACGAGGGAATGAAGAGATCATCAAAATCAGTGATGAAAGGGGAACATGACCTCTAACCAGCATTTGGGACTCTGTCCCTGCAAGTGAGGCAGCTGAGGAAGTGGACAGGCTTCAAGAAGGGCACAGTCACCACAATCGACTCTGGAGGAAGCAGAAGAGAATCCGAATGCATTTATGAGAAGCAAACAAACAACCCCCCCAAAAAAAAAAAGAAAACAGAAAACAAAACAAAACAAAACAGAAAACTGGAATGATAATGAAAAGTCTTCCTAGGAAGAGAAGCCCAGGTCCAGCTACCTTCACTGATGAATCCTATCAAAAGTTTAAAGAAAAAAATAATATTGATGTTCTACAGAATCTGCCAGAAAACAGAGGTGGAAGGGACATCTGTCAACCCCTTCTTTGAGGCCAGTATGACCCCTGTACCAAAGCTAGACAAAAACATCACAAGAAAAAAATGCAGATCAATATCCTTCGGCCATATGATGAAAACAATCCTCAATGAAATATTAGCAAAGTGGGTTCAGCGATTTATAGAAAGGATTGCACGTCATGACTGAGGGAATTCTTGTCCAGCAATGCAAGACTGGATTAACATCCAAAAATCAATTAACGTAATGAAGTGGATTCATACAATAAGGAGCAACACTCACTTGCCCATCTCAACAGACAACAGAAAAACCATTTGATGGAATTCCACGTGCATTCCTAAGAACTCCCGACAAAGCCAGAATAGACAGGAACTTCACCAACCTGGTAGGAAGAGGCTGCAAGAATCCTGCGCTTAAGGGCCAGCTTGATAGAGGAAAGCAGAACGTTTTCTCCTTGGGATCAGGGACAAGGCAAAGAGTTCCATTCTTGCCACTTATAGTCCACATTTTAAGAGCTGGGTGTAGCTGAAGGACAAGAGCGTTTGCATTGCAGGCTAGAGGCCCTGCATGCAGGCCCCAACACTCGAACAAGAACACTTGATTGGAGGTTTTGGAGGGCTCCATCATGTGGACCACTGGGGACATCCACACCAGCAAAGAAGACACAAGCTGGGTGCACGCCTCTGATCCATGTGACTCAGGAGGCTGAGGCAGGAGGATTGCAAGTTGGAGGCCAGCTTGGGCAATTTAGACCCTGTTACATCTTGGGTTGTGTTCTCCCTCACCTTTCCTTTCTCCTCTCCTTGCTTTCTTCTCCTTTCTTTAACAGTTTCTAAAAAATAAAAAATGAACGAATAAAAAGGGATGGGGGTGTAGTTGGTGGTAAACCTCCCCTGGGTTCAATCCCCAGTACTACACACACACACACACACACACACACACACACACACACAAGTAAAATTGTCTTTATGCACTTGACAATCCTGTATGTAGAAAAACCTTTTGAATACACAAAATATTATAATTCATCAACAAATTCAGCAAAGATATACAATACAACATCAGTACCCCCAAATCAATAACATTTCTGCATACCAGCAATTAACAATCTGAAAGGAAATTAAGAAAGCAATTAAATGTACAAAAATCAATAGCATTTCTATATACTAGCAATGAACAATCTGAAAGGAAATTAAGAAAGCAATTCTATTCAATAGCATCAAAGAGAATAAAATGCTTATAGGAATAAATTTAATAAAAGAAGTGCAAGACTTGTACACTGAGAACTATAAAACTGCTAAGGGAAATTAAGGAATATCTAAATAAACGGAGACATTTCATGTTCATGGATTAGAAGAATCAATATTGTTAAGATGGCAATTCTCCCCAAATTGATCTATAGTGCAAACCCAGCCTCCATCGAAATCCCAGCAGGCTTCTTCACAGAAATTGACAAGCTGATCTTAAAATTTATATAGAAATGAAAAGACCCAGAGTGGCAAAAACAATTTTGAGAAAGAACAAAATGGGAGGACTTTGATTTTGCAATCCCAGGACTTCCTTTATAGCTTTGGTGACAGACGACATTGCATCCGCATACAAACGACCCATCGGTCAATGGAACAGAATTGAGACCGCCATCGGCCTTCCTGTTGATGGTCAGCTGGCTTTTCACGGAGTTGCCAGAGCTGCCCAGTGAGGAAAGGGCAGGTTCTCAGCAGTGGTGCTGGAACCACTGCCCACCAAGCACAAAAATGAACAGAGTGGACCCTCAGCCTGAATCTAGGGGCTACAGCCTATGGGACCCTTAGAAGCTCACACAGCAAAATATCTCCAGAACCTCGACTTTGACAAAGATTGCTTAGAGCCGACATTAAAAACACCACATTAAAAGAATTAAAAAATTGAGCTGCACCAAAATTAAAATATTTTGCACTTCAAAACGTGCCCTTAGGGCTGGACACAGGGTTGCTCGGTATAGTCCCAGTGATTCCGGAGGCTGAGGCGGGAGGATCACAAGTTTGAGGCCAGCCTCAGCAACTTAGTGAAGCCCTAAGCAGTAACTTAGTGAGATCCTGTCTCAAAATAAAAAAAAATAAAAAGGCTGGGATGTCGTTCGGTGGTAAAGTGCCCCTGGGTTCAATCCCTGGTACCAAAACAAACCAAACCAAACAAATCAAGAAACAAAAAACCCCTCATGCCATTAGGAAAATGAAAAGACAAGCCATAGACTGAGAGGAAATATTTGCAAATCGCACATCTGATAAAGGATTTGTAACCAGATATGTAGAGAACCCAACGAGAAGACAAACAGCCAATTTAAAAAATGGGCAGGAGATTTGAATAGACATTTCACCAAAGAAGATAAACAAATGACTAATAAGCACTTGAAGAGATGCTCCACATCATTAGTCATTAGGGAAATGCAAATCAAAGCCACAACAGATCCCACTTCACACACCCTGGAATTGCTATGATTAAAAAGAGACAATAACAAATGGTAGCTAGGAGCTGGGGAAATGGGCTTCCTAATGCATGGCTGGGGGAAGTGCAAAGTGGCACAGCTACTTTGGAAAATGATTTGGCATTTTCTGAAACATTTAAAACACCTGGGGATGTAGTTCAGTGGTAGGGGGTTTAGCATGCTTGAGGCCCTGGTTTCCATCCCCAGCACCAGTAAGTAAATAAATAAATGAATAAGTAAATAATAAAGTTAAGCATAAATTTACTTAATGACTCCGATAGTTCCCTTGTAGCTATCTCAGAAAATGAAAACATGCGTCCACATAAAACTTGCATGTAAATGTTCACAGTGGCTTAGTTTCCATCTTCCTTCCTTCCTTCCTTCCTTCCTTCCTCCCTCCCTCCCTCCCTCCCTCCCTTCCTTCCTTCCTTCCTTCCTTCCTCTCTCTCTCTCTTTTTTGTGGTACCAGGATTGAACTCAGGGGCGCTTACCCACTGACCCACATTCCCAGCCCTTTTTTGTATTTTATTTAGAGACAGGGTCTCGCTGAGTTTCTTAGTGCTTTGCTAAGCTGCTGAGGCTGGCTTTGAACTTGTGATCCTTCTGTGTCAGCCTCCCCAGCCTCTGGGATTACAGGCGTGTGCCACTGCACCTGGCACAGCAGCTTAATTTCTAAGAGTCAAAACGTAGAAACAACTGAAATGTCCATCAACCGGTAAGGGGATAAACAAATACCATCTATCCATCCAGTGAAAAGGTGTTCACCAATAACACCAAACCCCAGCACTGGGGAGCCCCAGGCAGGAGGAACTCAAGTTCCAGCCAGCCCAGCACCATAGTGAGACCTTGTTTCTGAATGAAATGAAGAGGGCTGGGGATGAGGCTCCGGGGCAGAGCACCTGCCTGGCACGGGGCAGGCCCTGGGCTCCATCCCCAGCACCTGCAGAAAGTCAGTAAGCACAAAGGAATGGGTGCGCAGGCAAGCTACCACGGGACCAGCCTCGGAGACCGAACAGGTGAAGGAAGCCAGGCGCAAAAGACGGCTTGATTTACGATTCGCTTTGTACAAAATGTCTAGAAAAGGTACATAGAGAGACAGAAAGTAGATTAGTAGTTGTCGGGGGCTGGGGGGTTGGAACAGGAATTAACTGTAAATGGAGATGAAGGATCCTATTGAGATGATGGAAATGTTCTAAAACTGGATTATGCTGATGGTTGTAAAACTCAGAAATTTATTGAAAATCATTGACTTGCATACTTAAAATGAGTGAATTTTTATGAAGCAATAAAGCTGTTAAAGTTTGGAGGGACTCTTTCTGCGTTGCCTGGCGAAAGGCTCTTCCTTGGAGAACCAGGCTGTCCACAATCTCAGGGTGCTGAGCCGCAGGAACCGAGTCACAAATCCCCCGGCGGGTGCTGAGAGACCCTGAGCGGGCCCATCCTGCTCTGGCCCTCAGCTTCTGGAATGGTGTCCTTTGCCTCCCGGGCGGACACCACATGAAGGTCCCCCATTAGAGAGTGTGCACCTCGGATGGGGGCTCCGACTGGGTCTGGCGCCATCTTCTCGCTGGCATCTCAGAGGTGCTGGGCCACGCCATGCCATTGTGCGGGCACGGTTGGGGGTGCTGTGCGTTCCGCCACGCCTCCCTTGCTGTGACATTACGTGGGATCCTGTGCTGGTGGTGTGAACACTGAGATCCTCAGTGGGAGTTAGGTGGCTGGGACTTGGAGGGGAGCTGGCTGAGCAACCCTCTTCCTGGAGGTGAAATTGAACTCATAGTCCACTGGATGGGATTGGCACATGGGCTGGTGGGCCTGGGTGAAGCAGGATGCCCTCCATGCTGGGGATGGGGCTCTTCCAGTGGGTGGAAAGCCTGGCTGGGACAGATCTGGTCTCCTGGCACAGGAGGGCATTCTCTCGCAGATTGCCGTTGGACTCCGGGTCTCCAGGCTGCTGGCCCTTGCTGCAGATTTGAACTTGGCAGCCTCCACAATTCCTTGAGGAGGCTCCCTACACTCCATTTCTTCCACAGGCACACGTCCTGTTGGTTCTGTCTCTTTGGAGAACTCTAATTCACAGAACTGTGCCAGCTCGGGTCAAGAACTGCTGCTTCTCTGGCGGAAGCATCCAGTGAGGTCAGCTTGTCACCAAGTGGTGGTTGGTCTCCTCAAAGAACAGGCCACATCAGGAGCTCAGTGCTGGTGTCTGCCACTGGCAGGTGGGACGAGCACAGTCCCTGAGGCCGGATCAGCCCTGGTCAGTGAGTGGGAGGCCATGTGGCCCATGGCTGCTTGTCACATGTGTGTCACAGCTGAGGCGGCCAAAGATAGCCAGCAATGACCCCTCATGTCACAATGCAATGTCCCTTGGGACTGAGTGAAGCAGTGGGACCTTTAAAAGGGGCCTAGGCCGAGGGCTCCGCTGGCCTGAACCGGTAGATGCCACTGTCGCAGGAGTGGTTACCTGATGAGAAGGAGGTTTGGCCTCATCCCCTCTCGGCCTGGCCAGTGCTTGCTTACCCTTCGGCCATGTTACCATGTAGCAAGAAGGCTCTCACCAGATGCCCACCCACCCGCCTTCAGTTTCCCAGCCTCTGGAACTATAAACCAAAGAGACCTCTATGGGTGTCACTAGCCAGTCGGTGGCACTCTGGGGGCAGCAGAAAGCAGGCTGAGCCAACTGCTGAGGCTTGTGCTCCTCTTCCACCGTGGGTGCTCCCAGGTGGCTGTTCACAGCCTGCCCTCCTGCCTCTTCCTCAGGCCTCCTCGTCCCTAATCTCCCCTACACTTTTTTCTCTAGGTCCCTGAGAAGCTAGGGAAGTCATTCGCCGTTCCCGAAGAACCCACATGTCTACCTGGGGCCTCTGCTCCACACGCAGTGGGGAGAGGGGCATCAGCGTGGCTCTGCCCACGGACCGTGTTTCCCCTTGCCAAGACACTGACTGACAGGGTGTGGCTGAGTCATGGAGGCTGGGCTGCCCCCTGCCTCACTGTCCTGAGGCCCAGCGCCATCAGGTAGGAAATGTGGCTACCCCGAGGGGTCTCTGTTGGGCAGACCACATGGCGAGACCATAGGCAGATGCCCAAGGAGCACCAGCTGGCTCTGCTTCTGTGTGGGCCTCTCAGCCCAGGTGCCAGCCATGTTAGTGGTATGCCTCTAGAAGATTCCAGGCCTGTGCTGAGAACCCCACCTCCTTCAGAGCTCTGGAATACTTAGAATCAAGTCCTAGGCCAGCGCCATGGTGGTCTCTGCCCTCCAGCTGCAGAAGATGAGTCTCTAATTTACATGGTGCAGCGGAGACCCTCTGGTTATTGTCATTAGCCTTTAATTGGTGATTAACCACCCTCAGCCTTTGCTTGTCTTCCTCCAATGCTGCAGTTGCCCCCAGCAACAGCCAGCCAGCCCACATGCAGCCCACCTGATGGTGATGGCCCTTGTTCTCAAATACCTGTTCCAACGCGTTCTCCTGTGCACTCTTCCCTGCTGGTTGTAATGGCGCCCCTGTCCCATGCCAGGGACTATCAATGGACCCCAATCACCAGTGATAGAGTCCTCATTGTCAGCCATCTGGTGGCTGAACCAGCTCCAAAATCCCATTTCAGACATTCTTGGACTATTCCTGGTGCCATCTGTTGCAGGTTGGGTTCCCTGGCATCTGGTCTCTGAGATGAAAATGAGCTCCAGAAAGGGAAGAGTCCTTGAGCCCGATCTCCTGGGACAATTGCACATGGCTGAGGAAGCTGAACTGCAATGCGGTCACCACCAAGGCCACCATCATCAAAGTGGGCACCCCGGGATGGCCTTCTGAGATGTCCCCCACTGGGGGAAAGGAACTCTGCCTTTCAATGCCACACCTCCTGTTGTTACATGTGAGCCGCCACCAGTAATGGGGAGTGGCCTTGGGGGACCCCGGTCTGTCTGGATGAAACAACCCCCAGAGAGGATTCTGCTGGGAGCTGTAAGCCAACGGCACACAGCAGGTGGGGACTGATCCTTCAGTCCTGGGGATAAGAGTGACCCTGGGCGACTTACTGGAGTATCCACCGTGTCCAGGTAAGCTTTCTCTGTGCATCTGACATGGGTGAAGCCCAGTTATGGACCTACGATATATTGGGGTAGCTTCCTGGAATCCCAGAAGAAATAGTCATGAGACCCCTGTCTTGGTAATTGATCCAACTGGGCTTTGAGTGCCATGTTCTGAAAGATCCAAGTTTGCAGTGATAAAGGCAGTGATTTGTTTTCATGCCAGGAAACTTAAATCTCAAAGCCCCACATTCAGGTAGAGAAGAAAGAAGCAGGTTTGTTTCTTTATAAAAGAACCGTGTACACATTGCATTTATCAAACTCTATATTCATTTGTTTATTAGCAAACACTTGTAAGCACCCACCGGGTACCAGACACTGTATTTGAATTGAAGTGTGCTCCCTGCGGTGCTGGTTGACAACCCGCCAGCATCCTCGCTTTGGCGAATCACGCCAAGAGGTCTTGGTGGGGCTGTCAAGCACAGGTCCCTGCTCCCTCTCCATCTGGCCAATCACGGAGCACTGCTCGCCCCAGAAAGTTCAAGGGGTGGACATCTGTGCTAAGTGGGACCAGTCCATGCCCACCTGCTGATGCACAGATGCAGGCTGAAGACAGGCCCCTTCCACTCAAGTTGCTGACATGGTACCCTGTCCGCATGAGCTCCTTAGAGGAAGCTCTGTGGTAGGAGGAGGAAATGAGGGGAGCAGGGAAGCAGAGAAGAAGGAAAGAGTGAGAGAGGGGAGAAAAGAAGAAAAGAAGAAGGAGAGGGAGGAGGAAAAAGGGAAAGGAGAAGCAGGCTTTGAGCCCTGGGATTTCACAACTCTGAGTTAGCAAATCCTCTTTGTCTCCGAGGCCCGAGGTGTGCTGCTGTTCTCGTAATCCAAGGCCCTGAACGGGGCTGTGCCCAGGTCTGCAGCTCGCCCAGGTGTGGGCACGCGGGTTCCGGTTCTCTGAGGCTCTCAGGCAGGTACTTCCTGCCCTGTGTGGAATGGGTGCTCTAGCCCTGTCTCCGCTTTGGCAGATGAGGGCGCAGGCTTTAAGTGGGACTTACAAAAGGTGACGGGCGTCCCGATGTGCTGTAAGGTGAGAAGCTCGCTTTCTGGGGGAATTTCCACTGCTGCTCATGACAGTTGCGACTGCTGCCTGCAAAACCAGGTGCCTCCCAGTGCCGTCTGTGTTTTCAAAGGCCTTTTCCACTCCCCAGAGTCCCAGGGTCCAGGGTGGCCCTGAGCAGGTGTCCTGGAAGTCCTTCTCACTGAATGGAGGGAGTCCCGGGGAGTCCAGTCTGGGTGCGGGTTGGGAGGCTACAGTTTAGTAGTGGTCAACAAAGGGTCAGAGATGGAGGTGAGGGTGGGTGGGAGGGTGGCAGCTGGGTTGCTGGGTTCAGATCCAGGGCTGCCACTCACACTCCGACTGCGAGCCTGCGGCCTTCGTCCCTCCCCTGGGAGGTGAGAGGTCATAGCAGAGTGCTGGTCCGTCCAGGACCCTGTGGCTCTCACTACTTCCATGGACACTGACCAGAGCTTAGGGCTCTGCTGGACATGTCCTCTGGTTTTGGGGGATGGTTGGAGGGACTGGACGTGCTGGGGGTGCATGGCCCCAGGCAGCACTCTTTGCTCCTCCAGGGACACTGGGGTCACACTCCGTGCTGTCTCCGGGAGGCCCCCGGTGTGATGGAGCCCATTGTCCATGGGGCCACTGCTCACTGAGGCTCCCTGCCCTGCTCCTCCCCTCTCAGTCTCAGGCCCACTCCTCAGAGGGGCTTCGCAGACTGAACCAGAGGTGGATGGACTCAAGGCAGAGGGGCTGTGCTCTCTCGTCTTGGGGACTGTAATAGTGAGGACATTCTCATTTGCCAACGAAAAAATCCCAGGCCAATAACTTAAGTCCCAAAAAGGGAGGGGGGGCATTGGCTAACCCCTGAGCAGAAGAGCAGGGCTGGCTGACGTGGGGCCAATCCCTCTTCTGGACCTGCCTGGGTCTTTCCCAGACAGCCTCTGTACTTGTCCCACCCAGGGTGGGGTCCTTGCAGCTTCAGATGCCCATGGGAGACAGAGTCTGTGTCGCAGGGATGAATAACACAGGCGCTAGCCTCGTGGATGGTTGGCTGGGATGGGTTCTGCGGGTTCTGGGTTCAAGAACCTCCTACGTTGATTGGTCCAGGAGAGGAGCATTGTCTGGTTGCTGGACCCCTGGGGATGGGGCTGTGCCTGGCACACTTCCAGGACTGAGCGGGCGTGCTGGGGGACGGAGGCTGAGCGTGCAAGACCAGCCCAAGTGCACGCAGCCTGTCAGAGCTTGGACTCCCCCCACCCACTTGGACCAGTTCACTTGGCAAACATTTACTCAGCAGCCAACGGTGCCAGCCACCAACGGAAACGCAGGGCACACGCAATCTAGCTGAGGTCTCTGGAGCAGACACGTGGCAGACCTGGACAAACAGCCTCTGGAGCTCTGCCACTTCTGGCCACGAACGCTCCGAGCCTCCGAGTTCCTAACTGTCAAATGGGCGTTGACGGAGGAAGGAAGAGTCTTGCTCTGTGCCCAGCACTGCGGCGGGTGCTCGGCCACCGTGTCCCCACTTTTCTTCCCTTCCAGATCTTTGTTGTTGTTGTTTCATTTTTGGAAAGAACAGGGACAGAATGTAAGTGAGAGTTCCAAGCCTGTTGAGAGTGGGGTGTGCGGTGGCCTCCCCGGGGGCCTCGCGAACGCTCTCTGCCTGTGGCACCGTCAGCCCGGCTGCCTCATTGCGAGGTGCTGCGTCCTCCCTCTGGTTGGCGAGGCGGCCTGCCATCCCTGCCCTCGGTGCTAATGAAGCTCCCGCTGCGAGCTCAAGTGGAGGGGGCAGGCCTCCGGGACGCGCTCCAGCCTACACCCCTGGGTTTCTCTCCCCTTTGAAAATAACAAGCACGCGCAGCTCGGCTCTGCGTGTGTCAGAAGAAAATGAGGCTTTACACCCAGGCTCTTTTCAAAGCACTGGGCGCTTCTGTCCAGGTACCCTTGAAAAAGAGGGAAAAGAGAAAGTAGCGAAATGCAGAATAATTTGAAGAAATTAGACCTGGTTTGCTCAAGATTAAGGATAGCTCTTAATTAAATGGCCAATCTTTCTTGCTGGGGGAAGAAATCACCTCAACCCTTAATTTTCTCAAGCATCCTGTAAGGACGTGTGTGCAAAGGCTTCTGGGGTGTTTATTAGGTCGTTCTATTTCAATCAGCTGCGCTGGGCTTGCCGGGAGACATTGCAGGCATTTCGGTGAATTCTCAATCAGCCACTTTAAAAGCTCATTCAGAATCTTCTTCAGAAGTCCACTGCTTCTCCAGGGGGGAGGAAATTTCCATCCTTTTGCCTGGTAGTCGTGCCAAACCCAGGAAGCCCAGGGCTGGGGGTCCAGATCCCTCAGAGACCCCTGAGTTCCCCAGAAGAGACAGGGACAGGTGAGGACTCAAGAGGGGCTAAGAGCAGAAAGAAGGGAAGAATGTTCCAGAAGCTCCCTGGGGCGGGGACAGGAGGCCCTCTGTGGATGTGGGGTTGGGACGTGGCTCTGAGGAGGTGGCATGTTCACAGATGTGAAGGATGGGAGGCAATGGGTTGGAGCGGGAGTGGCCCAGGAGGAGGCTCCGGGCGAAGGCCTCGGCTTGTTCAACAACGGGGCCATTGTGGGAGCTCGGAAGTGAGGCGGGGAGGGCCAGACCACGCTGGAGATGTTGGCAGGGCCAGGTCCTGCAGGGTCTTGTCTCTTCCTGGGGTTTTAAGCAGGGGAGTGACAGGCTTTAACCGAGGGTTCTCAAAGAGAGGTGAGCTGACAGCTAGGAGGAACAGGGCCACATACAGGACAGGTGGGGGTGGGAAGGGACAGAGGACAGCTGGGAAGCATTCACTCGACCCCAGTGACACAGCTGCGTTTAAAGGCAGTGTGGGGGGAGGCAGAATTTCACCTCCACCCTTTTAGAGGTTTTTGACTGGGTCTGAGGATTAAATCTCCCTGAGACAGACCAACAGGAGGAAAACCTACAGATGATTTAACATGAGTTTCAGGTGGCATGGGGGCAGCCATGCAGCTAGTATTGATGCCTAAGCTCTGGAAGGGACAGGCGAGGGGCTCGCTCCATAGGGACACAGTGGAGCCCCGGCTAGGACTAAGGGTGGGTCTGAAGTTGCCCTCGGCCTCGGTTTTCCACCTCCATGACAAGCTCGGGGCTTTCCTCCTGGTCCCAATGTGGGATTTCCATGTCCTACTCTCTGGAAACAGAAGGACAGCAGGGTGATCTTGGACCTACTGGGCTTTTGTAGGTCCCTTTAACTCAAATATGCCAGAGCGGCCTATTCTTAACTCCTTCACCGATCACGCTAGGCTCAACCTAATACTCGGGACATAGAATGAAAGTGTGTTGGTGGACAGATGGGGGTGGCAAAGGTGACCAGCAAGGATGTCATGATACCTTGAGATGAGCAGTAGTCAAACACACCAAGGGTCCAGGACACAGATGTGATCCGAGAGTCCAGAGGGGCAGGAGGGACCCAAGCCCTCTCTGCTTCTGCCCACCTAGTGCCTCCATGGACCAAACTTCACCAGAATAGAATAGAGCAGAGCCTGGGCAACCAATGGCCAGGGGCCGGCCTCCAAGGATGCAGGGCAATGGGCAGAGCCAAATGGTAGCCGAGTGGTGGAGAGGGGCCATTCTGGAGTTTATGTTCTGTTATACACAGACCTTTGCAGGGCATGGCTCATGAGCTGCTTCCTTCTTGTGGAATGTCTCACTATGGCAGAAACCTCCTGAGTTGTGGGGGGCTTGGGGACACCCCCTTGACTTTCTTGCTGGTACCAGGAGTCAATGCAGCTCAGACTCCAGCTGGGAACCTGCCTGGGACTCTTCCCCATCCCTTCACCCTGTCCTGTGTTCCTGGGAGGGAGATGGTTCGGGATGTGGACCCATTTATTCCCTCCCTTCCCTGCAGGGTTGCCATTTCCGGCCCACAGAAGGAAGGTCACTGCTTCTCCCAGATGCCTCTCCACACACCTGTTGCCCTCCCAACCCAGATCGTCCCCTCTCCTGGGTCTTCTGACCTGGGCAGAACTCATGCGCTGAGGTGGCTCTGCAGTGTCAGACTCTGCCAGTGTAGACTGCTTCCTAGGGCCATGTCTGCAGTTCCAGATGAAGCAGGCTGCTTTGGGAGAGGGGCTGCACTGGCCTCTGGTGTGGGAAGGGACAGGTGGTCCTGGGCAGGACCTGAAGGGACAGGAGGGGGGCATCTCCCCAAACAGGGTTCTACCCTCTGCTACTTCTGCTTTCCCTGTGACCCAAGATTAGCAGGGGGGCAGCCAGTCAACAGGGCACAGAGGGTAGGTGTCCTGTCCACAGAGTGTGGGTGGTTCTGTGTCCCCAGTCCCTGGGGAGAGCATTTTTTCCCA
This sequence comes from Glaucomys volans, assembly GCA_020662805.1. NCBI lineage: Eukaryota > Metazoa > Chordata > Mammalia > Rodentia > Sciuridae > Glaucomys > Glaucomys volans. The sequence goes on along the minus strand of JAJEJO010001036.1, from coordinate 82,769 downwards.
CCTAGGAGAGCACTCTTCAAGGAGGAGTGAGGAGACAGGTCAGGGAGGCTCCCTGGGGCCCACATGCCAGGAGAGACAGTTGTGGCGCCCGGATGGTGTCCAGGCTCCCAGGCTGTCAATCTTCCTTAAAAGACACTGGGATTAGGTCTGGCTATTCAAACTACCCGTCCTTCCACCCCCCACAGACTGAGCCCTGGCCTGACTCTAGGCCCCCAGGGTGCCACAGACCAGCCAGCCCATGAAGCCAAAGCCATCTGGGCCCACTTAGGCTGTGGCCGGGGGGCAGAGGCACACTGGCTGGTGAGGCTGGTTCTCAGTGGGGGCCCGGGGGTGTCCCAGAACTCGCGGGCTGTCCAGGCTGGCCTCCACACGATGGCAGCATGCACGCGCTGAAGCCCGCTGGACTGCCTAGCTGGGCCAGGACCCAGCACCGCCCTGGGCTCTCTGGCCCTGTTCCCCGGTTTTGGAGGGAGCCGCTGGGAAACCTTTGCATCTCTCCTGTCACCTGGTTCCCTGGGGCCTACAAGAACCTCTCAGGTCCCAGGTCTTTCCCGTGTAGCCCATCCAAGGGAGGGCGCCCCCGCAAGGTGGGCAGCAGCAGGGCACGGGGAATGGGTGGGGTGGGGCTGTGGGCAGGCGGGGGCCTTCTCCAATGCACCGGAGCTCCTCCGAACCCCCAGCTGCCTGGTCTTCCCACAGAGCAGACGGCCCCCTGCGAGGAGTGGCGTGGTGGAGGGGCTGCTGAGGGGGCACAGATTCACCTGCAGAGCTGATGGAAGGAGCCCAGACTGGAGCTCCATCTGGTAGAGGGGTGGAGAGAGCTGAGACCTGTGCCCCGCCGGCCCTGCTGGAGCAGCCGGGGCCTTGGCAGGCAGAGGCTGTCTTGCCCAGACCTGTTCCTGCTCCCTGCTCCTTAGCTCTCTCCCCAGAGCTCCGGCTTCTCTCCCTTGCACCCCAGATGGTGCATGCCCTCCCCACTGGGTTTCTTTCTTTTCTGGGTCTCCTCTCACCCCCCACTTCTCTCTCCTCCACTGCGTGCTGCAAGGCACCTTATGGAACACGGTGCGGAGGCCAGCACCTTCCACAGCCCTGGCCTCGCTCTGCGCTCTGCATAGGGAGGCGTGGGCTCCTGGAGGCAGCGAGCCACCCAGGACCCACCAGGGTCAGTGGGGCTCGTTGAGTTCAGTTGAACGGCAGTCCTACCCTGGACAGCCACCGCGGTGTGGCAAGGTGGGCCCTGTGTTCCCTGCCAGTGGCAAGCAGATTCCACAGACCCCTTTCCTACCAGCAGGTGCCTGTAGGGCACCCACCCTAGAGGGCCGTTGAGCCCCTGGTGGACATTGGCGGTGCCTGGAGACCTTTGAAAAGCACGTTTTTGGATCTTACTAATATTCTTTTAATTGAGCAATTCTTTATAATTATAGAACCCTACATATCAAATTTTGAAAAACCCAGGCAAGTACAAAGATGAAGCTATATGTATAATTCCACTCAATTCATAATTTAGTGTTTTTCTTCCATACAATTTCTTTTTTCTTTTTTCTTTTTTTTTTTTTTTTTTGCGGTGCTGGGGATTGAACCCAGGGCCTGGTGCTTGCGAGGCAGGCACTCTACCGACTGAGCTACATCCCCAGCCCTCCATACAATTTCTTTGCAAGCACAGATTTATTTGTTTGTTTTGTCTGTTTTTGTTTGTTTTGCTTAGTTTTGGTGCTGGCGTCAAACCCAGGGCCTCTTGTCTGTCAGGCAAGCACTCTACCACCAAGCTCCACCCTAGCCCCTAAAATACATTTTTTTTTAGTTGTAAATGGACACAATACCTTTATTCTATTAATTTATTTTTATGTGGTGCTGAGGATCGGACCCAGTGCCTCACACATGCTAGGCAAGCGCTCCGCCACTGAGCCCCAGCCCCGGCCCCCCAGTACAGTTCTCTGTTTCTGCTATAATACTATGCATCCTTTTAATCCATTCAAAAAACAACTAAGCATTTTCGTTCTAGGCATTTCCTCCACACTACACAGGTAGTGATATATATTTTTTTCCCGCCTGATATATCACAAGCGTTCTTCACTGAAATCATTTAATAAATCTAACTTTAAAATGCGTCTGTGATTGGATGTTTAGGTATTTTCCTCCTGGGAGGGCAAGGTGCTTCCACCCAGGGTGGGTGGGGATCAGGGAGGCTGCTGATCACCCCAAACACACAGCCCCAACACCAAGAATGGTGTGGGTGCCAATGTGCGGGGTGTGAGGGTGAGAGGTTCAGAGAGGGTGACCAAGCTTCCCGTAGGTGCACCGGGTGTTTTAAGGGTCTTCCCTGTGCCTGGTGCCCCTCTGCTCCTTCCTACCTCCATTGCTTCTGGGTGCCCTTCTCCTGCCTGCCCTCTGTGAAGCCACGGCAGGGTGCAGGACGTGACGGGGGTACCTGGGTCCCCTCCTGCCTGGGCAGCTCCTGTGGCTTCTGGGCTCAGTTTCCCTTTCCATAAAAGGCGGTAGCTGGGGTCAGGCCCTGGAGCTGGGCCCCTGCCAGGCCTGGTGCCCAACGTATAATTACAGACGTCAGCTGTGAAGACTATCCATCAAGCTTGGGCCTCCATGGGCTCTGACCTCAGCCCCCAGCCATGGGAGACATGTGCTCTGCTGATCTGGGGGCCCCTCGCAGGAATGACCTCTGTGAATTCCGCCTGCCTTATTGATAACTACCAAGCACAAATAAGAGGCCAGGAATGTTTAAATGTGGGGTGGGTTCTGTTCCAGAAGATGCCGTACATATATCAAGGCTATTTTAGGGTGTCAGCAGGCCCTATGGGAGGAGGGTGAGGGGCTCCCTACTGATCTGGTTACAGCCAAGTGCAGGGGACAGCAAATACCACCATTCCTGTCCAGTGATCTAACGGAAGCAGTGGAGACTCATGACCTGCATGCCCAGTGTCCTTGCTGTAGGCCCAGGATGTCCTGGAGGGCGGGAGAGGGAGGCAAGGAGGGCGCAGCTGGCCCAGCTCTCAGGAGCCATTCAGCAACACCCCTGAGCTGGCCGTGCCCCTCCCAGACAGAGCAGGCCCATGGCAGCAGGAGGGACACCCAGGCGGCCACGGGGGCTTAGCCTGGGGGAAGTGGGAGCAGCAATAGAGGGGTGCAGCCTTGTCCATGGAATCCCTGGATGAGGCCAGGTCACCTCCCCTGCTTCTGGTGGATGAAAGCAGAAAGCAGAGATCCTCACCCTCTCCTACACTCTCTGGGAGAGAGAGGGAATGTTTGTGTGCAGGGGGTTCAAGAGCCCCCTCCCAGAGTCCTGGACCTTGGGCAGACTTGGCTGCTCTTGGCCCCCTGGGTCTCCCTCACCTTCCTCCCTCCCTGGCAGGATTTCAGTTTTCTTGGGGACTCACTAAGGAAGGTAGCGGGTGAGGTGGCATGATGTACTCCAGCAGGTTTGTGGTGCTGATGTCCCCTGGGAGGGACAAGGCCAGCGGCAGTGAGCAGGGTCTAGAGTGTTCCAGGGTGACTAGGGAGTGGCCCTTGCACTGGTGGACTGGAGCTGCTGGGCCCCCTTCCCATCCCGCGGGTCGCTGGGGCAGGGTGCTGGGGACTTTCCCCAGCTGTGGAGCAGGTGGCCTCAGGGCTGTGGGGGGCTTGAGTCCCTCCTGCTCTCTGATCAAGGGGTGCCTGGTGGTCTGTTTTCCTTTCCCACCTGTGGGTCTGGGAAGGGTAGGATGAGGGCAGGGTCCTCGGTTCTGTCCCCTCCCTCCCATGTCCAGGATACTTTGTTCTCTGTGCAGCCCTGAGTGGAAGCCGCTCTAGGGAGACCCTCACCCCCGGTTCCTTGCGTGCTTGTCCTTGGACAGCCGCTCTCCACTCGCCCCTGCCCTGCTCTGGGGGACTTGGCTTTCTCCCTTTAATTTTTTAAATATATATAATTTTAGATGTTAATAGACCTTAATTTTATTCAAGCATTTATATGTGGTGCTGAGAATTGAACCCAGTGCCTCACATGTGCTAGGCCAAGTGCTCCACCACTGAGCCACAACCCAAGCCCCTAATTTTTTTTTTTTAATTTTGCCTCTGAATTGCTTTTGGTCACCCCAACACAAACAGAGTCCCTTTGGCTTTCTGCCGTGTACCCCAAGTGGGCAGGACGGGGGCAAGAGCAGGAGATTTGGGTTCCATGCCTCTATCCCCCCTAGAGCTGCAGTCACTTAGGGATGATCTGGGGACAAGGCCACCTGTCCCTGTCATGAGGGCTGTGCCCCTCTTTGCCCGGGGACAGAGCTGAGGTGCATCTATTTTAACTTGGTTGACAGACATCAGACCTAAAATGGATCTGCAGTTTGGAGAGGGAAATTCCTGAAGGCTGTGGCTCACTCTGTGCCACCCGAGCCAAAGCAGCCGCAGGCTTACTTTTTCCACCTCCTGCGCCCTGGAATAGGAGCGCATACTTGAGAGTGTCCCCTCGCAGGACACCGCCTGGCCTCCTGGCCCCTGGAATGGCTTGGCTCAGTGTGTAAAAAAAGATCCTGACATTCTTCGCCCTCTTGACTCTTCCCAAAGTGGCATCTCTCGCAGGCAGTATGGCCTTGTATGGAGGCAGCGGGCACCGGCCAGGGAGCGTGTGGTCAGATCATGGGGGACAGGGGCAGTCATAAACAGCACAGGGGATTAACTCCGGCTCGCAGAATGTTTGGGAGCGGGGAGGGATGCGGGATGGCACCGAGGGAGGGAGAGGTGTCGGTGTGGTTCTCGAATGGCAGGACTATAATTAAGGGGTGAGAAGATCCATGCTAACCCGTAACCAAGGCTGCAAGAGCAATCATGAAACCCAATAGCCCGGGAGTCCAGATTTGGAGCCCCAGCTTTGAAGCCTGCTTCAGAGCTCAGCACATTCATCACGGGCTGCTGGGGCTCTGTTGGCACCAGGTGGCCTGTGGCCCACTCTGGGTGCCCAAAGTAGCTCTCGGGCTCTTTCAAGCCACATTTTTGGGACTACCTCAAAAGACTTGTAGGGACTTTCCAGGGTGCATGGTTGGGGGGGGGGTCTCATCAGAACAGAGGGCTTTCCAAGGGCACTGGTGGGCCAGGGGTACAGAGAAAGCTTCTAGAAGGATCAACCAGGGCAAAGATCAGTGCTGTGCCTGGGGTGAGGGGATTGGCTGCTCTTTGTCCTCACTGTGGCTGAAAACATGCCCGAGAAGTGTGCACTCTTTTTTCCTTTTTTTTGGCTGCACTGGGGGTCGACCCCAGGGACTTGAGCAGCCAAGAGCTGTATGACCGAGCCACACCCCAGCCCCAAGTGTGCCACTGGGTCACGTGGAAGCTGTGTGGACGTTCTCTCGTTCTCCTCTCTACCTGTGTGTATATTGGACATGTTTCATCATGTGGAAGTTGTTTTTTGTAGAGAACTTGGCCCTAGCTGGGCACGGTGGTGCACAACTGTGATCCCAGCAACGCTGAGGCTGAGGCAGGAGGATTGCATGTTTGACACTAGTCTGGTCAATTTAGGGAGACCCTGTCTCAAAATAAGAAATAGAAAGTGTTGGGAGGATAGCTCGGGGGAGGGTGCCCCTGGGTTCACTACCCTGGGTTCAATCACATGTTAAAAAAAAAAAGTTGGCCCTGGCTCCCTCAAGTCCTTTAGCTACAGAGATGTCCACCAGCGCCCCTCGGTGCCCCTGGGCTTGCCGTCCTCAGTGGAAGCCTGGGAGGCCGGCCTCCTGCCTGCCTTCCCTCCATCTCTGACCACATCCTCTGAGACATGCGATTCCTGGAGAATCCACACAGCAGACTCGGTTGTGGCCAAGCCATGTGGTCATGCTGCTGCCACAAGCGTTGGCCAAAATCCTTTCTTAGAAAGCCGTGGGCTTGGTGTTCCCCCCGAAGCGAGGGTGCGGCCCGGCCCAGCACGGCACTGCTGCTCTCTCCCAAGATGCTTCTGGGGGGAATGGGGTCTTGGGGATCCCCGCCGGGACGGCTGGTGCGGAATGAAGCCGAGGGCACTGCTTGCCTTTAAGTGAACCCACTCTGGTCAACAGATGAGGGCATCTGAGCCAAATCTGAACAAGGCCTGACATGGCCCACGGGTGTCCATGTTGCTAGCCGGGACAGGCAAAGGCATGAACTTGCAAAGTCTGGGCTTAATTCCTGGCGCTCGGAAGTCCACCTCCCTCCTGAGGCTGGTGGCTACTGTGCTAATCAGATAGGCCGCAGTGGCAATTAGACATGACCGAGCGGGGAGCCCTGCCAGCCCAGCGTCCCATGGGCTGCCTGGAGCAGTTCCCTGGGCACCAGGTGCCCCTGGATGGTGCCCACCAGCAGAATCACTGATGGAAGGAGACCTGCTACCCCCGCTTCCATGCTCGGGGGTCCCAGGCAAGGAGCCCTGTCCTCATCTTTGCCCAGATGGAGGCAAGGAGGCTAGGCCACAGCAGAACATCCCTTCCCCTGTGCCTGGAGCCCCAGCAGGACCCAGGACCCCTCAGTGCTCAGGACGTTGCAGTGTGGCTGCTCCTAGCACTTTGGTCTCCTTTCTCCTGACCTTCGCCTCTGCTGGCCTAGAGTTCCCCTGGTGTGACCGGGCCCAAGGCCAGTGCCAGGGCTGACCGGTGCCACTCTGGCTGCAGTCTCCATGGCTGTCCCCCTCCCAACCCTGCCCCCAGCAGAGCAGATGTGCACTGTGGGGACCCCACTCTCGGCCCTGAGGCTTCCCTCTGGGCTGCACGACTCCACTCCACCAGGACTGACCCTGGCAGAGGTGCTGCTCTGCAGAAGGCCCCGGCCCTTCCAGCACTTTCTCTTCTTCATGTGGCAGGCAAAATCCAGAGTCCTCTCCTGGGGCTTCTGCTCCTGCCTCAGCCCCACTCAGACCCCTGGGTGTGTTTGAAGAGCTCCCCCCCCTCTCCCCCAGCCCTCTCCTTCCCTCCTTTCTCTCCTTCCTCCTTCTGACTTAACATGGCAGACACTCAGAAAGGTGTTCAAGGCAAAGCCCTGGCGAGGACACCGTGCCCTCAGGAGGGGTCCTGGAGCCAAGTCTCCCTCTGCTCCAGCCTGGCCCCATCTTGGGAGACCCCTGGAGGTGGGACTGCGAGTGGAGAGCTGCAGTTGCAGAAGCTGGGGCGAGCGGGCAGGAGCTGGGGGCTGGTGGGGGCCCGGGGGGGGGGGGGGGCTCGTGCAGAGGGAGGTTGGGGCCCTTGAGCTTTTTGACTTTTTTTTTAGAATGCTTAAAAACCGTGTTAAACCACGGAGCTGGGCGTGGTGGCGCACACCTGTAATCCAAATGACTTGGGAGGCTGAGTCAGGAGGATCGCGAGTTCAAAGCCAGCCTCAGCAACTTAGCGAGGCCCTAAGCAACTCAGTGAGACTCTGTCTCTAAATAAAATACAAAATAGAGCTGGGGATGTGGCTCAGTGGCCGAGTGTCCCTGAGTTCAACCCCTGGTTCCAAAAAAAAAAATACAGTCACGGATCACTTAACAACAGAGGCCACCTTCAGAGGCCTGCGTCCTAGGGCACTGTGTGGCTGTTGAACTCAGAGAACATCCCTGGGCAGATGGAGGTGGCAAGACCGTGGCACCCCTGGCTATGTGGGGAGTCGGTGGCTTCCCGGCTCCAGGCCTGCACAGGGCACTGTGCTGAATGCCATGGCAGAGGTGACACAACGGGCCAGGCGCCGCAGTGCACACACGTCTTCCTAGCACCTGGGAGGCTGAGGTAGGAGGACTACGAGTTCAAGGCCAGCCTCAGCAATTTAGCGAGACCCTGTCTTCAAATAAAAAATAAAAAGGGCTGGGGATGTGGCTCCATGGTTAGGCATCCCTGGGTTTAATCCCCAATCCAAAAAGAAAAAAAGTGACACAGTGGCAAATAGCTGAGCATCGAGCTAAGAACAGGTACGGGAGAGACGCCGGGCGGCGGGGTGGAGCTCAGTCACGGAGCACTTGCTGGACCACGCGAGGCCCCGGTTCCATGCCCAAGAAAAACAAAACCAGCAGGCGAGGGGGCCTTTCAGCCCCGTCAGTCAGTCCCAGTGGGACCCTCACACTGTGGCTGGCCACCGACAGAACCTCGGTGCGTGGCCACGTCCGGGTGTGGCCTGGAACTCAGCGTTCCAACCTCCCCGAGTCACAGCCCAGGGCCCTGGGCGCCTGCACACCACCCGTTCATCTCTAGAACTTGCCAGAATCTCAAACAGAACTCCACCCTGCTGAGCCCGAGCCCCTGGCCGCCCCTCTGCTCTGCTCTCTGAATCAGCCCTGGAGTGTGTCATGGGAGTGGAGCTGGCTGGCCCTGTCCTTTTGGTCTGGCTTTCTCACTCAGCATCACTGTTCACGGTTCTTCCGTGTCCTGGCTGCATGGCGTTCCGCTGAGCTCCTCACCCCACTCTGCCCACGCCCCTGCTCACCGCCTGACATTTAGATTGTGTCCACCGTTGGTGGCCGTGGCTGCTGCTGCTGCTGAGGACACGGGTGTACCAGCCTCCACTGGAGAGCCCACTTTTTTTGGGTGTGTGCCCGGAGGTGGCCTTGCTGCACCCCCTGAGCATTTTATTTTATTGCTTTCTTGCCCTTGTGGTGCTGGGCACGGAACCCAGGGCGGCGAGCATGCTGGGCAAGTGCTACCCCACCCGAGCGTTTTAAAGCACAGAAGACGGTGTCCACGTTTGCACTTGGAAAGCCCGGTCAGGGGTTGTCTTGGAGGTGGGCAGGAGGGGCTGAGCTGGAGGCACAGGGCCCCCCGGAGGGAGGCTGGCCAAGGTCCTGGTGAGAGATAAGGGGACCTGGAGTGGGCCCAGGAGAGGGGTGGGACACAGGTCAGGAGTCTTTTCTGAGCTGGCCTGGGTCGCTTGTTGGCTGTGGATAGTGGTGAGAGGAGAAAGCAAAAATGGCCATGGGCACTGGGCGGGCTGAGTGGCTGACAATGACACCCTTAGCCTGGATGCAGGGTCCAAGGCCTCCCTCCTTGGCAGGGAGGAAGTGGGGGATAATGAGTTCCATTTGGCTGATCTGATCATTTCTTCCTTCACGAGTTCAATGACCATTTCCAGAGGGTCCATTATGCACTGGGTGCCCAGAACACCCCGGGCAGGGAGAGGGTGCTGCCCCTGGGGCTGGAGATGCCTGTCCATGTGTTCAGGGTGCCCCAAGACAAGAGGAGAAGCAGGGAGGGCTTATGGGCAGCCATGGATGCCAAGGGAAGGGGAGAGGGCAGGATGGGGGCTTACCACGTGGCGGAGGTAGGTACTGCAGCCTGGGAAGGGCACCCTAAGCCCGAAAGGCCAGGGACCAGCCTTGAGGCAACAGACCCTATGTGAGGAGAAGGGCTAGGCCAAGCTCCTGGGGCCTTCAAGTCAATCGGAAGGTTTGTGCTTGACAGCGGTGATAGGGAGCCACGGATGATTCTAGAGCCAATGTGGTCATTCTGGGTAGATGCTGGTGCTGGGGTTCATTTAGGGAGATGCGAGGCGGTGAGCCCAGCCACAGCAGAGGACAGGACCATCAACTCCCCCCAGCTCCCTTGTAAAGAGGCGATGAGGCGGGTCTCTGGCCCGCTCAGGATGCTTTGCTGCCCATCCCTGGCGTGGCCCTGAGCAGGGAAGAGGCTCTGCAGGAGGCTGCTCCAGCCTCTGCTAGGACTTGTCCCTTTCCTGAGGAGCAGGGGGCCTGCCTTCCCTGTTGGAACAGAGCAGCCAAGATGGCAGAAAGGCCCATGGGGCCTCCGTGTCCAGCCGCAGTTGTGATTCCAGACCTTCTGGGAAGGGGCAGTGGAGCAGGGCTCAGGGAGTGGGCTTGAGTGGGGAGAGTGGGTGGTGACAGGGGACTGATTAATTGGGGTCCACGGACCTGGAGGTGGCACCTCCAGGAGCCCCGTGTGCCGGGCGGCACACCTGCTCAGGAGCGGGTCTGGACCAGGACTGCATGAGGTGAGCGGGTGCACCCTGGGCGGTCGGGATTAGTGTGGATTCAGAACGGGTCAGGTGCCGGGGGCTTTGTTCAGACCTGTCTGCCTTTGTCCTCTGCCTGCAGAACGCCCCGGCTGCATGAGGTCACTTCAGACTCTCTAAGCTGGAGCAGCTCAAAATTGAATAATTAATTACACTCAGCTCCACTTGCAGAGACTAATTGATCGGAGGCTGCCAGAGGACACCTGGCCGGGATTAGCTGTGCACAATGAGGACTGTGGGCAGGTGGCGCAGCCCCCAGGACCCCCGTCTCTGTGTGCGACTTAATTAAGGCTGACTTGATTTCTCTATTCTTGCTGGAGGTTTAGGGCAGGCCCTCGCCAGGACCAGGGCCGTGTGCAGGCTAAGCACTGGCCTGGATGCAAGGGAACTGGCCAAGGGCTGGAAGGGTGCGGGCCCTGACCACGCAGCTTGTTCTATTGGATGCCTGGATCCAAATTCTGACTCTGCTGTGGGTAGTTTGTGGCCTTGGGCAAGCGAACAGTCGAGCAGGTTGTATGCTGGCTAATTTGAAGTTTGCTGTGAGGTGCACCAGCACGACAAGACCCCTCGTCACCTGTCACACTGCTGGCTCCTTCTCTCTGTCTCTTTGCAGCTTCCTGATCTTCTCAAGTTCAGTGGCCTCTGTGTCTCCCCTTCCTCAGCCTCACACTCAGAGCAATACCCTAGTTGGGACTTCCAGGCAGAAACTGCAAACCCCAGGGCCTGCTGGTCAGTGTGGAGAGCCCTGTGGACTTATCGCTGAGGCTGGCCTGGAACTTGCGATCCTCTGTCTCGGCCTCCCGAGTGCTGGATCAGTGGGCTTTCGCTCTCATCGACTTCAGCAAGCATAGTGGCCATCAGGAGCTCGTCCTTTGTCATCTCCTCTGAGAAACGGGCAAGATGAGAAGGCCAGCATGGCCACAGCAGTGATGGGCTGGCCCTGCCGTGGGGGAGCTGAGGCCCTGGCACCCCAGCTCTCCAGCCCTCTCACTTCTGGAATGTTCTCCTGCCCCAGGATCCCAGAGGCCGTGGGTCGGAACTACCTGGGAGCGCAGGATGCTGCCTAGGATCCACATCCTTTCCAGCCATCCAGACCTGGTGTCCTGGCACCATGTGGGCACCCCATGGTCAGAACTCGGCCACTCTCCAGACCCCTGGGGCCTCTCCCCACTTCGGTGCTGTCCATGGAGCCTGTCAAGACAACTTCCCCAGTCCCCCCCACCACTGGCTTTTGATTTTTTATTTTTGGCAAAAATCAGAGGCAGCTGGATGTGAAGTTCCTAGGACAGAGGAGACCACAGAAGGAGCCTTCCTTCAACTACACGTCTTTGTCATGGTTTGACTCTGGGCAGGGTGAGCATCCTGTTACCCGCAGACAATGCGGGCCATTATCCCTCTCCGGGGGACTTTCAGAGGCATCTGGCCCTGCCGTGTACCCACTTCCAGAAAGAAGCAGGAAGCTGAGCCAAGCTAAGCAGAGGCCCATCCCGGACCAGGTCCTCCTCGTGCCCAGCCCAGCCAGCAGAGGAGCCTGCTGAGCCCCAGATCCATGCCTGGCCTTGTGGGGACGCTGGGGAGCCCTCCAGGCATCCAGTGGGCCCAGCCACGTGCCGGGCTGCAGCCTCTCCACTTGGAGGCAGGGATGTGGCCTCGATGGGCAGCAGGCCAGTATCCATAGGGCACACAGGGCAGGTGCTCCTGGAGCAGCGACTTTCTCCCAAGGTAATGTGTTGTTAATCTTTACTTTTATGGGACAGAAGTGGCCTGTTGTAACAGATTCAGGTGCAGAAGCATGCACACACGCCCCAGAATAATCCCTGTCAACCGGTTGCTGTGGCTTCTTCCAAATATTTCTCGGCGTCTAGTTATTTAACTAAACATGTACATCACACACTTGGTTTCGACAGATGGCATAGAGTGACGCTCATGGGTCTTCGACTTGCCTTTGCTCCTGACGACATGAGCACAGCCCCAATACCCGCTCCATCACCGTCAGTCCATCAGGAAGTGGTGAGTGGTGCTCCCGAGAGGGCGTGGCCTGTGCAGCCGGACAGAGAGGTCGCTGCAAGTTTTATAATACAAACGTGCTCAGCACAGAAACCCCCAGACTCCCCGGCCAGCTGAGCAGAACCCCACAAAAGGGCATTTGAAACGTTTTTCTAAACAGGTCAGGCCAACTGTGCTCCAGGACCAGGCGACTTCTAACACTGGGTTAAAACAAGGGAGCTCCAGAACGGCCTGCCGCAGGATTCTCAGAAGACCGGCCAAGCTGAGATGGGACATGCTCTACCGGAGAGCAGGGGTCCCCAGCTGCCATGTCAGAGAGCCAACCGGGCCTCTGACTTCTCTCTGCCAACTGCCGGTGAAGCTGACCTACTGGGTGCTCTGTGGAGCTTCTGAAAGGTCCTATCAAGTGGGGCAACCTCCAAGGCCCCGGGTTTCTGGGGAGACTGCTACTCACCCCTGAGAGAGGAGGCCGAAGCCCCCCACATTTCTTCCCCTGAATGTCCCGTCCCCTAAGGCACATCTGTCTGGGGGCAGCTCCACCTGGCAGGGTGGGGAGGGGTGCCCCTACCCTCTCCAGACTGTCAGAGACCATGGATCCTTCCCTCCCTCCTTCCTCCCGCCCTCCCTTCCTCCCCGGTCCCCCACTTCCTTCCTTCCTTCTTTCTTTCCTTCCTTCTGTCTTTTCGGGGACACACAGAGATTTATTTAGAAAAGCAGAAACACATTCAAGGGAGAACACGGGCCATCTCTAGAGGGAGAGGCAGCCAGGCCTGCCTTTCTGCCGGTCCCCAGGTCTGAGGAGAGGAGTCATGGCCTCACACCCACTGGCTGGAATGGTGGCTGCCTGCCCAGCGTAGGCTGGCTGGCTCTGCCTGCCCTCCCGCCACCCTCAGAGTGCCTCAAAGCCAGGGTCTCAGCTTCCAGCAGAGGCTCACAGGGCCCCTGGTCCTGGATGACTTCTGCAGGGGTCACAGGCCATTCGGGCTCCTTTCTTGCTGCTTGTGGGTGGGACCAGGGTGGTCTGAGGTGGCCCATGCTATAGAGGGCCAAGCACCGCCTGGCACAGAGCACACAGAGGCCCCGGGAATGTCCCTCATCCTGGAGGAGCCTCCCTTCTTGACATGTCACCGGGTTCCCTGCCTCACGCTCCCCACCTGGAAAGTGGAGAGGCTGACCACGTTTCGCCTGGGAGACGTCGGCAGGCGGCCGGCCTTGGTGCTCACTCTGCAACCCCCTGAAGTGGGCAGTGTGTCTGGGGTGTGCGTCCCTGGCACCGCCTGGTGCTTCCACTCCTCCCCAGCATCCTGGCACATGCACCCCCAGTGTCCTGGACTCTGGGCTGTCTGAAGCACAAATCCTCCACACCTGCTGCTGAGTGGGGGCGTATGGAGTCCCCCTCAAGGGACACAGAGGAGCCATTTCACTAAGGCAGCATGAGATGGTGGGAGGGAGGGAGAACTTCTTTTTCCTCCCTGTCAACAGCACCCACCACCCTGGGCAAGCCCAGTCTGGCCCCAGGATCCAAATTTCTTATGTATTTATTTAAACCCTGGCTCACTCAGGAGAGACGCTGAGGCCTCACCATGAAGGCCGTCTTTGTGTGGCCCTGCAGTGCCAGGCAGGAGCCCTGGCAGGCTGGCTGGAGGTCGGGCCCACTGGGCTGCAGGCCGGATTCCTGGCCTGCTGCCTCCCGCGGGTCCCTCCAGTGCTGGCAGACCTCCTCGGGGGCTCCCAGTCCCGGAACACGCAGATCTTGACAAATCCCCTTATCAGAGCATAAGGAAATGGAGATTCTGTGGAAGATCTAGCGTGTGGCTCAGTAGAGAGCGCCTGCCTAGCAGGCCCACGGCCCTGGGTTCCATTCCCAGCCCCATGAGGAAGAAAAAGAAAGAAAGCAGGAAAGAAAGGAAGAAAAAGGAAAAGAGAAAAGACCGTGGATGAGCCGGCTGCCGAGGCTTTGTGCCAGCAAGGGTGCCCTCCTGGGCCTGGCCATGGAGAGCCATGTCCTGCAGGACAAAGGGCTTTGGGGAGCCTCCTGTTCAGGTTTCCTATGCAAGTCGCACAGCCCCTGGGAGAGGGACCTGGCCCTGTCCCCAGCCAGTGCAGGGCAGGTGAGGTTGAAAGTGTCTGTACCTATGGGCCCCTTGCTAACACCTACCTCAGTTTGCCTGCCCGCATGACCTGGTGTGGCCACTCTACCTCTACTCCCTCTAGTGACGTTGTCCATCACCTTAGTCTTCTGGCTATCATGGGGATCCAGGAGCAGCCCTGAAGCCCAAGGGCTACCAGAGTTGCTGACTCCTTAGGGCTTAGGGTACCCGGCCAGGATCTGGCCGTCTTTAAACACAAGAGCAGGTTTGTGCAAAGATGGCCCCCAGGGAGGCTCATCCTGGGTCCAGGGAGCCATGGCCACTGAGGACCTCTGTGGGGAGGGTCGGGGTTCTGAACAGGCTGTAGCAGGGGAGGCCCTCACACCCCGTCCCCAGACGGATGAAAGAACTGTGGGCTCAGGAGGGACTGAGCAGCCTTCCCTTCATAACTTGGCGTCAAATTTCCAAAATGTTCCCGCTCTCGGAGCTGTGGCTCTCCAGGACAATTGTGGGGGTTTCTAAGGTTTTTCTACATGAAAGGAGAACTCCCAGAGACCCCAAAAAGGAGATTTCTCCTAGAGATCTTTCCCCCCTTGCACCCCGACATCTTTTGGTCGGAAAATGGAGAAAAACCTGCAACCGTGAGAATTCTTGTTGAGCTGGGTTCTGGCTGGTTATTAATAATACAAGCGACAATGTAGGTCCCGCTGTGGACAGCCGGGCTGAAACCAGACTCCAGGCACCACACGCTCCAGTCTGCCCGGCTCTGTCCTGCTCCCAGTGGCGCCTGCTCCACTTGTGACTGGGGGACATTTGGGTGGTCCCGCCACCTGTTGGAAAAACTCAGATGCTTGTAACCAAAGCAGGGCCCGAAATAGCTTGGGACATGGCACATCACGCTGGCGCTGCTCTTCACTGGCTGCTGGAGAGGCGGCTTTGGTGTAGAGTTTGAAGGGTGGGCATTTCTGAACCCCCAGAAAGATGGGTTATGGGTCTGAGGCAGAGACAGACCTGAATTCCAAGACCATGGGCCCAGGTCAAGCCCCCATGGGCCTTGGCACTCCCTTCCACGGAAGGGGGAGGAGACCTTCCTTGCAGGATTTGACAAGCCCTGGGGTGACATCTGTCAAGACAGTGGCACAGTCACCAGCTGCTGATGCTCATCCCCACAGGCTGAGGCCCCACCCTTCACCCCAGCCTGAGATTGGGGACAAATGGGGTCCTGTAGGGGAACTGCAGGTTGGGGTGTTTGTCCACAGAGTCACCTTAGAGCTAAGTCACAGCCATCAGGTTTTCCAGATAGAGGATCAGCTACTTGGCTGGCCCTGCTGGTCTAAAGGAGGCCCTTTGGAGCTGTCCAAAGGTTATAAGCCACAGACAGAAGGTCAGGGAATGTCCACAATGCCAGGTACCATGCCACCAGGGCTCCTCAAAGACAGGTTACCAGGTGAGGACATTGTTCTCCTCGTCACTCGCCCACCAGACACTGGACGTGGGTCTCGAGGTGGGCTGCACAGTGCCAGCAGGCGGGAGGGCCTCTCCAGGGTCCTGGCCACATTCTAAATGTGCACGAATTCCTCACTCCTAAAATAGCCTAGCATAGGAGCCATGGCGCCAGGAAACTCTCGTCCAGCATCTCGGCAGCTGGTGGCTTCGGGCTGAGAATAAGGAACCATTATTAGCCGTTTCTATGGCCCCGGAAGGGACAAATGCTCTCTCCAGATGGAGACGGAATGGGGGAAACGGTCAGATCTGATGGCTGCTGGCAGTGTGGACTGGAGCACACCATTTCCTAGCCCTAGGTCTCCACTTCCTCGCTCTCTTGCACGTCTCATAAGCATCAGGCATGGGTGGTGCCCAGGGAGTGATCGATAAAGGCCAGAACTTGCCTCCCACCAGACAGAGGCCCTGCCTGGCCCCCTGATCCCCAAGTCTGAGAACTCTGAATCACACACTCTGCTTGGAAACACAGGGGGCTGCAGCTCTGCCCTGGGACATCAGCTGGGGACACTTAAAACCAAAGGAGGACAGCGGCTTTAGGCAGAAGGGAATTGCAGACTTCAGAACCCCAGGTGAACCTGTGCACGGTGGGATTCTGGGTGTCCTGGGCAGATGGAAGAAATAAGCCTGTTTGTGTGCCTTTGGGAACGAGAAAGATGGCCAGTTTAGGACGCTCCGGAGGAAGGCGGGTCTCTAGGCCCCACAGAGGGAAGGGCAGAGAACATGAATAGACAGAAACATTAGGCTCAGAGGGCTTAGGGGCCTTGCCCCAAACCCACAGGTAACAAGTAGCTGAGCAGAAATGCAGGGCCAGGCCTGCCTGGCACCTAAGCTCCCCTGATCCGCCACAAGCTTGGGAATGGGAGGGATTAGCCCTTGAGGCTCCCCCCAACCCTGAGGCTCCTCACCGGAGGTAGGGCACTTTGGAAGCTATGCATCATGTCCCGGGCTATTTTAGGGCCTCTGCTGAGAGCACAGGAATCCAGCACTGGGCCCAGGGTCTGGGACCACCTGTCGGATCCTTCCCGGCCGAAGGCAGGGATAGGTATCCAAGATTGGAAAAAGTCAAGGCCACCTCCGCTCCTTCCAATTTTAGACCTACACGCATGCTAGTCCAGGACACAGGGCTGTCGTGCCAGGCGATCAACATGTCCTATTTAGGACAGACCCTCGCCCTGTGCCCATGCCAGCACCCTCTCAATCCATCATTAACCACCACAGCTGGCCCTGGGGAAGGGCAGCTTTGTTGGACTTATAAGGCCTGAAGGAGAACAGGAAATTCTCCGACGTCACCATTCTTACAGGCAATGGGCCAGAGTCAGGGTCTGGGGTCTAGATGCCTCCCAGCGAGGACATTTCGGGAATGGGGGTTCTGAGGTCTCAGGGACGGTGAAGGGGCAGCTCCTGGCTGGAGCATAGCAGCGCTTCAGGGCGCTTCAGGGCGTTTCAGGGCGCTTCAGGGCGGCCCTTCCTCTGCCTTCGTCTGCCAGCTGAGCATCTCGGGAGCTCTGCTCTGTGTAAAATGGGGCCAAGAACCCACCCTTGTGGCCTCTTGTAGGGATTAACTGATACCCTGGCAGCTCCAGGCCTGGACGCACTGGCTGTGTGAGGCCCGGCCTGCCCTGCTTCAGCCCTGGGCTGGCTCCACTGTCCTGACCTGGTCCCACTGGGTGAGTGGAGGGGGCTGCAGGCCTCAAGGGGGCTCAGCAGAAAGACAGCCCTTCCTGAAGGCATGTCGCAGGGAGACCCCGGCCCTTCTGCCCGCTCCGAGCTGAGCCCCCACCCTGGCTGGAGCCAAAGAGCAGCTGGTGTGAGCCTGTGTTCCACAAGGCACCCCTGTCACTCCCCCAGGCTCCACCCAGGGCAACTGCCTTCTCTGTGTGTAAAAACCTCCTTTTGGGGACTGCATCTGCTGTGCACTGTGCACATTTGTCATTGTCCCCATGCCACCATGGGGACAATGTCACCATGCCACTGCTGGCAGTTGTGCTGAGCTCCGGTTTGTGTGCTTGTGACTGTCCCTCCCTTAACAACCGCAGATCCCATGACCGCCTGGGCAGCCTCTTGGTGTTCCAGAGCAAGTTGGGGGCTGTCCCACCCTCCTGGTCAGGCCGAATGGACTGTGGATGTATATTTAAAGCATATGTCACTGAAGCTATGGGCATGCTGGCCAGGGTGGCCCTTGGGGAGACGGGAAGTCATCTCAGGAATGTGGCTACTAAACTTCCATTTCTGGTCAAGACAGAGTAACTGGGAGTGGATTTGCTGCCCATGGGAACCACCTAGAATACTAGACAAGTCAACGAAACAATGGTTTTCAAGACAGTAGATGCTGCAGAAAGAGAGAAAATAAGTACCAGTCCTGTGATTGCCCCAGCTCACTTCCTGGGTGCTTACTCCCTGGGGTGTGATTCCAGGCCTCAGGGAGAGTATCACCTGGGAGATTCCTGAGTTCAGGGGACGGTGGAGTGTCTTGGGAGACCCAGCAGTTGGAACTGTGGCAGGGGGGGAAGGACATGCAGAAAGAAAATGCTGGGGTTGAGGCTGGGCTCAGTGTGGAGCGCTTGCCTGGCATGTGTCAGGCCCTGGGTTCGAGTCTTGGCACCACAGAAAAATAAATAAAGGTATGGTGTCCATACAACTAAAATCATTAAAAAAGAAAGAAAAACCTCTGGGGAACAGCAGAGCGCTCCTCAATTGCCCTGCAGAGGATGGATCAGTGCATGCAGGGAGAAAACCACCACGTTTGCTGGAATCCAGGGTTAGAGTCTGTCAGCTGCCGGGGGCTGTGGCTCAGCGGCAGAGCCCTGGCCCAGACAGCAGGCACCGGGCCCTGGGTTCTGTTCCCCAGACTCGAAAAAAAACAAGCAAGCAAATCAAAAACAACACAACACAACAAAAAACTACTCCAACAACAAAAGTTCAAACATCCAGAAAGTTTAGAGGGAACAGTGTCCAGGGGTTCTGCGGGTTTGGGAATGCACCCCTTTCCACCGAGGAGCCTGGAAGAGCTCACGTTCCAGGGGTCGGGTAGCGCTCTCGGACAGTGGGGCCTTAGCTGTGGGAAAGAATGGACCCTAGATTGAGAGCTGCTTCCTCCGACTTCCCTCTGAATGATAAAAACCAGACTGGAAAGGATCACATTTTTTCCCCAGGTAACTTAACCGTATCCCAGAACGAAGCTGGAGCATATTCATGGAATACAAAGATATCCAGCACATAAAAGATGTAAGATTCGCAATGTCTGGCAGCCTGTTAAAGTTTACCAGGCAATCAGAGACGCAAGAATACACAACCCACAATGGGGAGACTGATCAATGGAAAGCAACCCAGAACTTACCCAGATGTTACAGTTAACAGAGAAGAACATTGAAACAGCTATTATAGCTGTATCCCATATGTTCACGAAGTTAAACAAAGACATGGAAGATATTAAAAAAAAACAAATTGGACCTTTGGAGGTGAAAACTGTGTTGTGTGAGGTGAGCGTCATAATGGCAGATCACACATGGCAGAAGGAAAGATTAGGGAAGGGCAGCGTGCCTGCATGCCTGCATTGGGCCCTGGGTTCCATCCCCAGCACGGGAGGGAAAAAAAGGTTAGAGATTAGTGAAACTGAAGATTTTGCAAACTATTCAAAATGGAGCCCACAGAGGAAAAAAAAATCTAAATAACTAAAATACCATCAGTGAGTTGGGAGGTGATTTCAATAGTCTTACCCGCAGTTAATTGCAACCCTGAAAGAGAGGCAGTGGGAGGGGGTGGGCAGAAATGTATTTGAAGAAATAGGTCTAAAATTTGTCCGAATTTGATGAGAGCTATAAGTTCTCAGGTCCAAGGAACTCAAGGAACCTCAAGCACAAGAACAAGAAAAAATAATTTGTACCAATGCACATTCCATTACAATCGAATTGCTCAAGACTGGTAATGGGTAAAATCTTAAAGGAGCACAGTAATTACAGAGGAACAAAGATATGGATTAATGCTGATTTCTTGTTAGAAACAACACAAACAAGAAGACAGAGGAGCCGCAATCTTTGAAGTACCGAAAGAAAAGAACTGTCAATCTCGAATTCCATCCCCACTGAAAATAGATGGCGAGAACAAAGGTGAACGAAGCCTTTACAGAAATACCAGGGCTGAAAGAGTTCACCACCAACAGATCTGCACCTCGAGAAGTGTCAAGGAGATCCACTGGGCAGAAAGAGGAAGGTTTAGCAGAAATGCGGACTAGACACAAAAGACAAAGTGCCCCAAACGGCGGCTGTGTGGGTAAACGCTCCAGACTCCTTTTAGTCTTTAAATTTCTTTAAAGGATAATTGCCAGTTAAACAACAATATTGACAACTCACTGTGAAGTTCATAGCAGATGGAAAGTCCAGTGTGTGACAATGGCCTGGAGGGCGAGTGAGGAAAGGGAAGCTGGCTGGGCCAGGACCTCTGCTAGGGGAGGAGTGGGGTGCTCGGAGGGGGCCTGGGGTCCTTGATGATGTTCTGCATGTCTTACGGTGGTGGCTAAGGACGAGGCCAAGAGTTGGGGCTCCTAAGCCACAGAGGAGAGGAACTAGTGGAATAAAATAGAACAATTTGTCCCAAGAATGGGGATGGAATAGAGGGCACAGAACCAGCGGGACAGATGGAAAACAGAAGGTGGTAGGTTTCCCTTCACTGGCACCATAACCACATTCGATTGACACACAGCCCATTGACAGACAAGCCAGTCCTGGTGCCCGCGAGAAACACGGTGTCTGCGCAGACACAAGCCGGCGAATGTGGAGGGACAGACAGAGACACGTGGAGCTGGTCCTCACCCAGAGGAAGGCAAGCTCAGAGGGAGAGTGTGTGCTGCGCAAGCCTCGGGTCCTGGTTCCACCCCTCACACTATGGGGGAAACGTCAGAAGGCCACATTAGTACCAGGCCGGTAGCGTTCTGAGCAAAGACTATCATCGGTGATAAAACTGTTCATTTCATAAAGATAGGTATCACTAATCAGTTGGATACAATAATCCCCAGCATTTGTGTCTCCAACATAGAGCTTCAAAATACATGAACTGGTGGGGTACGGTGGCGCACCCTGTGATTCCAGCAGCTTGGGAAGCTGAGACGGGAGAATTGCGAGTTCAAAGCCAGCCTCAGCAACTTACCGAGACCCTGCCTCAAAATGAATAAAATAAAAAGGGCTGAGGATGTGGCTCAGTGGTTAAGTGCTCCTGAGTTCAATCCCCAGTACCAAAAAATAATAAATGAATACATGAAGAACGGCATGGAGAAGATACTCAGCATCTCTTTTCAATACTTGATGGAACGAATAGGTGGAAATGACCTGGGTAGGGAAGGTCACAGTGGGCCACTGCTGACACGTACAGAACCCCTGTCCACCTGGGCAGGGTGCATATTCCTTCAGTGTGTCTGGGCCATGAAACTAGTCTCAGTATATTTTATTTATTTATTTATTTATTTATTTATTTATTTTTGAACCAGGGATTGAACTCAGGGACACTCGGCCACTTAGCCACATCCCCAGCCCTGTTTTGTATTTTATTTAGAGACAGGGTCTCACTGAGTTGCTTAGGGCCTCACTAAGTTGCTGAGGCTGGCTTTGAACTTGCGATCCTCCTGACTCAGCCTCCCAAGTCGCTTGGATTACAGGTGTGCGCCACTGCGCCCGGCTGAGAACTCAGTATATTTTAAAGGAGACAAATCACAAGAAGTTTATTCTCTGACTACAATGGAACTAGTAACCCATCACAGAAAGGTATTTGGAAAATTCCCGAATATTTGAAAATGAAATAGCACACTTCCAAATAACTTATGACTCAAAGCAGAGTAAAAAGAAGAGCAGAAAGTATTTTGCATTGAATGATAATTATAACACAACTTATCAGAATTTGAGGATGTTTCCTCAGCTGTAGGCAGAAATTCATAGCAACAAATGCCTAGATTCAAAAAGAATGATCTTAAGTCAATGCGCTCCACCTCCAGATTAATAACGCAGAAAAAGAATGGCAAATTAAGCTCAAAGTCAGCAGAAGAGAGGGAATTATTAAGATCAAAACAGGAATCAGTAGGGGGGCTGGGGACATAGCTCAGTGGGTAGAGAGCTTGCCTCGCACGCACAAGGCCCTGGGTTCAATCCGCAGCACCACAAAAAAACAACAACAACAACAACAACAACAAAAACCCAAAAAGAAACAAACAAGCAAAAACCAGGAATCAGTGAATTTTAAAACAAAAATGATGGAGAAAAATCAATGAAACCAAAAGCTGATATTTTGGAAAATCAATAAAATGGATAAGTCTCTAGCCAGCGTGATTAGGAGATAGAGAAAATGCAAATTACCAACATCAGAAATGGAAGGTAACTTCATTACACATCTCCAGATATTAGGAGGGTGATTAGGGGCCATTAGGGACAGCACTATGATTATAATGTCTGTGTCGGAAATCTCATGGACTTGAGCACAACACAGCCACTGGAATTGATGAGAGTCCAACGTGATTGCAGGATACAAGATCAATCTAGAGAAATCAGTGGTATTTCTACGTACATACATACATAGCAGCACATAATCAGAAGCTGAAATAAAAATACCAGCATCAAAATACATTAAGCACCGAGGGATAAATCTGGAAAAGGTGGGAAAGGCCTGGACAAGGAGACCACAGAGCATTGCTGAGAGGGGGTAAGTGAGTCAGCACGGGAGGGATGCCTCTGGAGTGTGGGGGCAGGCTCTGTGCTATTCAGATGTCATTTCTGGTCCACACAATTCCAATCAAAATCCCGGGAGGATTTTAAAATAGAAATTGATAAACTTATTCTAAGTTGATTCTAAAATCTAACATGGAAGTGCAAAAGACTTCAAAGAACCAAAGTAATTTTGAAAAAGAAGAATAAATCTAACAATACCTGATTTAAAAACTCTTTATAAAGTTACAATAAAAACCTATCTGGGGACATGCTCAGTGGTAGAGTGTTCACCTGCTATGGCTGAGGTCTTGGGTTTGATCCCTAGGACCAAAAAATAAATAAAATAAAATAAAATAATAAAATAAAATAAAATAACCAAGCCCAAACAAAAAACAAACAAACAAAACACCAGTAAAACAGTGTGTGTTTCATTAAAAAGAGACAAAACAGAGAAAAAGCAGATCAGGGGAACAAGATGGAGAATCTAGAAACAGACCTACATGTATATAAAGTCCTGATTTGTTTGCAGAAGTGCAAAGCTATTCAATGAAGAAAAGGCAGTCATTTCAAAAAAATGCCTTTGGTGAAATTCGATATCCGTATGCAAAAGAAAAAAGAGAGAGAGAGAAAGAGCGAGCTCAAGTCCCTATCACACAGCCTCCAAATGCATCCACAGGAGAAATGTGACCCTGGTTTAACATTGCCTAATCATCACACCATAAAACATCAGGTTGATAAATCGGACTTTATTAAAATTAAAATGTTCCCTTCCAAAAACGCTCTTCAGAGAATGAAAAGGTAAGCCAGAGCCTGCAGAAAATATTTGCAATGCATACGCTTGGAAAAGAACTCGCTCCCCAAACACAGAGAGTCTTTAAAGCTTCCCCATAGGAAACGGACACCTCAGATTTTTAAAATGGGCAAAAGATTGGCTCACACGCTTCGCCAAGGAAGATGTATGGGTGGCAGGCGCTGGAAGACAACCTGGCAGCTTTTAAGAAAGTGAACGACACATCACAGCCATTCCACTCTCATGGATTATGCATGAGCGAGGAAAAGCGCAGATCCATGCAGAGACACGTGCGGGAATGCTCAGGCCGCAGCTCCATCTGTGACCGCCTCGAACCGCAATCAGCCCTAATGTCCACCAGCAGGTGCTCAGAAGAGCACAGCAGCCTGTCCCTGCCGTGGAATCCCCCCAGCAGTAAGGGGTGATGCTCGGTCAGACAGCAGCTACGTGGGCGAGCCAGTGGGAAAAGCCCGGCTGAAAAGAGTTCCTGTAGCATATCTCCGTCTCTCAAAAACTCTAGAAGATTCCAGGGAATCCGTGGAGACAGAGCAAATCATGGGTGGCCTAGGAAGGGGGAGCTGGGGGAATGAGCCCACTTGAGGGCCATGGCTCCCGCCCTCTTCATGGTGGTGTGAGCTGCAGGGTAGGTCGCCTCCTACAACCTGAACACGTGCAGCCTCCTGCAGGTCCAGGGGCCCCAGGGGGGTTCCACAGCGGAGCCGCAAAGTCTGTCCTCTGGGTTCCTCGACAAGGAGGCAAACAGGCCTCTGGGATTTTAGTGGGAAAAAATCTTCTGGAAGCTGGCCGCAGTGGTGCACGCCTGTGATCCCAGGGGCTCGGGAGGCTGAGGCAGGAGGATCATGTGGTTATGGGGGGGGCTTTTGCTTGTGGGCAACTATTTTCACAGTGTCCTCCTCTGCCTTGTTTTCTTTATTTTAAATTATTTTTTATTTTTTTGAGGTACCAGGGATTGAACCTAGGGGTGCTTAACCACTGAGCCACATCCCCAGCTGTCTTTAATTTTTTTTTTTTGAGATAGTATCTCCCTAAGTTACTTAGGGTTTCACTAAGTTGCTGTGGCTGGCCTCAAACTTGCCATCCTCTTGCCTCAGCCTCCTGACTCACTGGGATCACAGGTGTGTGCCACCATGCCCTGTTCTCCAAGGGATGAATTATGTCAGTAAACTCACGCCATGGAGCTGTCCTAAGGCCTAAGAGAGTCATGGCTCCTACCAGGCTTGTGCCAGGCTCTTAGGGGGCTGTTGACACAGGTGGTTCCGGCCCTGAGCCTCGGCTGTGTTCATGGAGGACTGGGAAAGCCCCTGGGCCAGGCATGAGACTAGCAAAGACATGTGTCCAGTGAGGACGACAGTGGCCTGCGAGGCCAGGTGGCTCTTGGTCACACTGCATGAGGCCTGGGCCAGGGTCCGCCTGGCCGGGCCTGGGCTGCCCTTGGGTGCACCTGCTCCCGGGGTCTTCCTCCTCCTCAGGCCTGTTCCTTCTGTCCTCCAGGAAAGACCCCAGCGACTCTTCCTCCCACTGTCTTCTCTTTCCAGTGTCAAAAGAAGTGGGCCGTGATGTCCACAGGCCTGCGTGGTGTGCCCATTACTGGGGGCCCAGTGCCCCCCTTGAGCCCTGGAGACTGAAACAGGCGTGACCATCAAACTTGTCCTAGAGACGGGCAGAGAGCAGCACGCAGAGCAGACCCGAGGCCAGTGGCTTCCTGGTCTTCCTGGGAAGGGCGCAGAGGGACCCCAGGGAGCAGCTGTCTTACCAGCACAGCTTCAAGTGTCCCCACCAAGTCAGAGTCCTGGGCAGCAGGGGGCGAGGAGGGTCTGGGTCTGTCTGGGGCCCTGTCCATGCTCCAGGGTGGAGAGGAGACCGGGGAGTCTGGGATGGGTGGAGGAGAAAGGAAGGGGACCGCCCAGTTCTTCCCCGGGCTGTTCCCTCGCCCCACGGCCACGGAGAGGGTGGAACCGGGGTCAGAGCCCCAGGATCCCTAGGTGAGCTCAGGGCACCACGGTCTCCAAGACCGAGGACTTCCACTTCCTCCTCGGTTGGAAGGGAGCCTGCAAAGGGCTCCTGGGCCCGGGAACCATTCCCTGCAGTTCCAGATCCCGGAGGCCCACCAAGAGTTCAGCCTGTCTCTCTGCATTTCAGGAGAGCAGCTTGAGGGCTGGGAAGCCTGGGAGCTCACAGGGAACTTGTGCTCAGAGGGAGGCGCGTCCCAAGTCAACAGGGCCCCAACCCAAGGTCCACAGGCTCCGCGGAGCTGGTCCAGGAGGGTCTCACAGGACAAAGGTGAATCCGCCAGCTGCCCCTGGTCCTGCCCTCAGATCATGCAGAAAATGCCCGCCTGAACTTGTCCCTGACCCTCTGGGGTGACACTGAGCCCTCCAGGAGGGTCGCTTAGGATGCTGGAGCCTCCCACCTGCCCAGGGCCGGGGCCAGGAGAAGAGGGGCCAGGAGCCTGCTTGGCGGTCACACGCCACTGCGTCCCTTGGCTTTGTTTTCTGTTGTTTTCTCTTGTGTTTTTCTTCTTCTTCTTCTTCTTTTTTTTTTTTTTTAAACAAGAGGCAAGAATTATTCTTGTAATTGTCTTGAAGGTTAAAATATTATGACAGATCCCTGATTGGACTGCGGGGAGAATTCAGTGAGGGGCTCCCGGGAGCAGCAGTGAGGCGTCCAGAGGTTTCCAACTGTGGAGGAGGCGGACGCCTTACTGCCATGGACCCCTTTGCCTCCCTGGTCCCCGGGGAGCCGTCTGGCCCTCGGCTTGTCACTCCTCAAATCCTGGCTACTGGCATCCTCCACACGCCAGAGCCCCACCCGTCCTCCAGGGAGGCCCTGCTTACATTTTGACGGCTCTCTCGAGTCCTTGGAATTTTCAGGCATGAAGAACTTTGGGGGTTCCATTCTTCTCAGAATATTCAGGCTGTCTGGACCTGCGTGTCCCCACTCCTGGGTTCATTGCCCCAGCGAGGGTTGCACCCCAGGCCCCGCTTCTCCTCTTCGCTGCCCTTCCTACTGGGTACCCAGGGTTCTGTGCTTAGGGCTTTGGGTACCCCAACTTTGCAACCTTGGCAGCACATGGAGGCCTGGGACCGTCCTGAGAGTGGACTCCAACCTTTGTGCTGGCTGTAGAAGCGTTCGAGACGCCTGAACTTCTCTGGTTTAGGCACCCATGATATTGAGGAACAAAAGTCACTTCTAGATTGGATCAAATAGGGCTGGGGTGTAGCTAGGCAAGCACAAAGGTCTGGGTTCCTCCCAGCACCACAGAAACCACCCCGGAGCTGTCTGATGAGGTAAATGCCATGTTAGACTTGCGGCAGCAACCAGACACCTGGGGGGGCTCATCGTGCGTGGGAAGGAGCCCCCAGCAGGTCCTGGGAGACAGCATGGAAGGTTACCAGCTTCTGGGCCTGGGAGAGAGCAAGGGCTCTCTGCAGCTGGGGGCAGGGTGGAGCCGCCGGGGAGAGGCAAGCCCCTACCTGGGCGGGCAATCTGTGGCCCCGGGGGCTGCTCCAGGTTCCGCTCCAGGTTCCCTTTGAGAAGAGCTCACCGCACTCTGAAGCCCCAGTCAGAATTCCGGTTCCCTCCCCACTACTGGTGGTGCTGGTTTGAAAGTGTCTGTCTGGAAAGGTGGGCTTGAGGGGCGTGGGGGACGGGGTGGGTGTGGGAGACCTGGCCCGCCCTTCTTGTGCCCAGCCCTGAGAGGTGGGCATCGGGCTTCAGGGTCTCAGGGAGGCTGGGACCTGCTGTGGCCCTGGAGACTGCCCCACGCCACCGAGACTGCTCACTCGCCACATGCACCCTTTGAGCAAGTAGAGGGGGCTTCATGACCCAAAGTGTGGCTTGGAGGCCTGGGGCACAGGAAAGGAGACACACTGAGGTCCCAGGTCCCACAGTGACGTCAGTTGCGCTGGGCACACCGTGGACCATTGCCACGTTCCTGTGCCGCGGTGCACCATGGGCCCGTGCCACGGTAGGTGCATGATGCACCGGTGCCTCAGCACAGTGTGGACCTCCTGCAGCATATGTGGAGCCGTGCCACGGCACCCCGTGGGCTTGGGCCGTGGTGGAGCCGTGCCATGGCGCCCCGTGGACCTGTGCCGCGTGGTGGAGCCGTGCCACGGCGCCCCGTGGACCTGTGCCGCGTGGTGGAGCCGTGCCACGGCGCCCCGTGGACCTGTGCCGCGTGGTGGAGCCGTGCCATGGCGCCCCGTGGGCTTGGGCCGTGGTGGAGCCGTGCCATGGCGCCCCGTGGACCTGTGCCGCGTGGTTGAGCATGCCGCGCGGTGGAGCCGTGCCGCGTTGCGCCGCTGACCTGGGCCGTGGGTCACCAGCAGAATCTGTCAGCTCATGGCAGGGTGCAGCTATTCTGCCGCCATTGACACTGTCACGGTGTCCCGGCTTCCCATCACCCACACATGCTCGTGGTCCTGGGGAAATCTGGCACTTCCAGGGTCCACCCCAAGATCTCCAACAGCTCTGAGCCCACATGGGGCAGCCCGATGGCTCAGAAGTGAAGAGGACTTTTGTGGCCCAAACCGCCAGAAGGGGAGGGAATTGCAAGGTTTGCAGATCTGTGTGAGGCAGTGTCCTCGGCCATGGTTCACCAGTGGCCTGTGGTTTGCCCGTGGCCCGTGGTTCGCGGCACTGCGATCCTGTGCGTTCACCAACGCAGCCTGCTGGGGTTGTCTCCCGCCCGCATGTGCATTCAGCGAACAGCTCTCCACGTGCTGGCCAGGGCCACCGAGCTCCTTCGGATCTCTCTCTACTCCCTGGAGCGGCGGGTGGGTGGCCCCCGGTTCAGGCCATTGGTTTTGCCCGAATGACTTTCCTCACCGACGTGAACTGTCCTGTCTGCTCTGTGCCGCTCCCAGCTAGGACGTGGGCACAAAACAATAGCAAGGACTACCCCTCCCCAGGATGACCTTGGTAAATCTACCCTTAGAATGGTTTCGTAAAGCCCGTTGGAGACGCCCTGTTTCTTTAAGAAAAGAAAGACTAAGAGGCTTTCCGGAGTCGGGAGGAGCTTCCTCACTCTTATTGTTTTACAAATGGCTTTCTGTGCCTGAGGCCTGAGGCCTGAGCCCTGGGACTGGATAAGCACCTCCTCGGGAGGTGGGCTGCGTCCCTCTTCTCTTTTCAGTCCTGGGGTTCAAGGAATTAGGTTTTGGGGTATTTGAGGCGATTGGCACCTGTGGCTTCGCCCCAGGATGCTAGCTACTGGTTGGACAGAGAGAATTCTAGCCTACCACCGAGCTGGGGTTGCTGGCTGCCCACGGCACAGGTGTCCACGGTTCCACGTGGGCCACGGTTCCGCGTGGGCCACGGATCCACGTGGGCCACAGTTGGTGTGCGCATGCTCTAAGTCGCACTGACCTCCTTGGCTCCTTGGCTCTGGTTTGCTTGGAGGCAGGTGATTCACCACAATTCACCACTGGTTGCAACGTAATGGGTCTGGGGTCCACAGACGTGGTTCCTGCGGGGGTCTCTATGGAACGATGCCACGGTCAGTCTGTGGCAACTCTAGGCAGCCCCTGGACCTTCCCCTAACTTAGAGGGGAATTGTTAGAGGCCCCCAAAGACCCACTTCTGCTCAGAGCCTGCCTGCGACCCCAAGTCTTTTCCTGGATGCTTTTTCGTGGACCCGCCCCCTCAGTATGTGAGAGATGCGGGGCGGTGTCCTGCAGAACCAGAGAACACGAGATCATGTCCTAGCAATGTTGTGTTGAATGAATAAAGTAAATTTTGTGGCCTCCTCCCTGAAAATACCGAGCAAACGTTGTGCTACCAATTTCCCTTGGGACAAACCACGGAATCTTGCGTGGATGGCCACGCTGGCTTTTCTTTGGTACTGGGATTGAACCCAGAGTGGCTTTACCACTCAGCTATGTCCCCAGCCCTTTTTATTTTTCATTTTGGACAGGGTCTTACTAAGTTGCTTAGGACCTTGCTAAATTGCTGAGGCTGACCTTGAATTTTTAATCCCCTTGCCTCAGCCTCCTGAGTTGCTGGATGACAGGCCCACGCTGACTTCTGCCTGACCTGGGAGTACAAAAGCCAGTGTGACTTTGCTTGGTTGCTCCTAGTGCCATAGCCACCCAGGTATTCCCACGTGGGTTGAGGGGGGATACGAAGAGCAGCCCACCACTTAGAGCTGTTCCTTAGAGCCTGCCCAGGACTGTTCTGTTTCTTTAAGGAGAGGAAAGTACTCTGGAGGTGAAAGATCAATCTGCCTGGAGGCTCTGGGAACGGTGCTGCCCCCCACGTGCCGGGCAGAGGCCCCCAGCACCTGGAGGCCGGGCTGGCGTCATCTGCTGTGGGAATAAGCCCTGCTGCAACCTCCTCTTTTAGATTTTCAGGTCTGGGGGCCAAGTGTTAAATTTGGGGTCCCTGGGAGTTTCGATGTCTGTAGCTTCACCTCCAGATTGCTCGGTGTGCTGCTGGGTAGCTTGAGCAACAGTGTTTACGCTTCAGGTTCTAATTAGGAATTGCTGTTCGGGTCTGTGGGAAGTGACTCCTCTTGTTAGCCTGAGTCATGCCAGTTGCCCGCGGTCCACCATTTAACTGCGGTCGGCCAATTACCCGTGGTCCACATTTGTGGCGGTCAGACAGTTGCCATGGTCCGCCAATTACCCGCGATCCGCCAGTCGCCCAGGGTCTGCCAGTTGCTCGCGGTCTCTGCGCCATAATCCCACGGTGCTGTCCCTGGCCACGGCCTCTCTGCCCCCGTGGCTTCCCGGCCCTGCTTTGCCTAGACGCAGTTCTCTGCAGCGTAGATCCCTGTGATCACCCAATTCGTCAGGGTCGGTGATTTCACGGGTGTGTGACTCTCAGACAACACGTTAT
This sequence comes from Glaucomys volans, assembly GCA_020662805.1. NCBI lineage: Eukaryota > Metazoa > Chordata > Mammalia > Rodentia > Sciuridae > Glaucomys > Glaucomys volans. Next base: position 52,902 of record JAJEJO010001036.1, on the reverse strand, counting down.
CTCTGGTCCTCAGGCAACTTCACGCATGTCTTTATTTAGCGGAAGACACACAAAACTGCTACTGAAAGGCCTGTGTCCTTCCCCTCCCCCACCTGAAAATCTGCATTTCAAGAGAAATCACGTCTGTTGACCAGCCCATCCTCCCCCCAGTGCTCAGTTCCCAGTGAAGGAGCCAGAGCCTCAGCCCAGGAAATCCCTGCTGGAGGCGGCTGGGGGTGGTGCAGCTCCAATGGGGAGGGCGGCGGCCTCCCGTCCCCCTCTCAGGAAATGGCTCTCTGAGCTGTCTGCCTGGAGGGGCCCCTCGGTCCGAGCATTGTGTGTGAGAGCCAGCTTGGCGGCCTCCGCCTGCAGGTACAGCACCTCCACAGCACACATGGCCCGCCACGTGTGCACGCGCTCGTGGACGCAGGTCTTGCACACATATGCTTCTGTTTGGGGCAACTCTATCCCCATGAGACGGACCTTGATTATTTCCTGGCTCCACGGGTGCTTAGGCTCAAGCCCTGTCTTGTGACAAAAATGACAGCAGATTTTGTCCTATGATTGAAACAAGGAAAGGAAGTGTCTGAGTGATTAGACCTCAGTCTAATTGCCTGTGCCTTTTGATCTTTAGCCTTTGACCTTTGCCAGCGATGCCAGAAGAGACTGTGCAGGACCCTGCATGATAGGGCCCAGCCCCCCATGTGAATCCCCAGGCCCAGCACTGGGGGCCCCTTGTCCCAGGCTCCTCAAGTCAGTGACTTCCTGGCAAAGCTGAGGAGAAAGGCCTGTGTGGCATTTGTTTTAGGGCCACGCAGAGCTGGGGAATGGGGCCAAGTCTCTGGACCTTTTTGAAGCTCAGGAGAGGCTTCTGGAACAGTGGGAAATGGAAACTTTGTCGGGCAGAATTTGGGGGTAAAAGGAAGAAGCTAATACCATATTACAGTTCTCAAAATCGTAAACAATCATAAGAGGCAGTTCTGTGTGGTTTTCTGTGTGTAGGACCCCCGAAAATAGCTCTGCTCTGGTCTTGAGGGGAAGTAGGCTCCTTCCCACGCCCAGGAGGCCACGTGGAACCTGCCACGCGGGGTGGTGTCTATTTAGGCCTCAAAGTGAATGCCAGAGTCCCTCAGGGTGGGGGGAGAAGGTGGTCTTTGGTCCTGGTGGCTGCTCCCTGCGGGGGATGTTCTGTTCCTTTAAGAAGGGAGACTTCGCGGCCTCGGAGTCTTCAGGCTCCCATCAGGTCTTGCAAGTTTGCAAATGACTCTGTCTGTGGTGGGGGAGGGGTGAGGCCGAAAGCCTGGACAGACCCTTCCCTGCACAGCCTTGAGGGCTCGGGATGGGCTTAGGGGTCTCCGGGTTTCAGAGGAGGCCCGGCACCTGCGCAGTCCTCCCCAAGATGGCCCAGAGCCACCAGGGCACTTCCTGGTGGCGGGCCATGCTAATCTGAGCTGGTGCAAAGAGGGCTTTGGGGTGCACACGTGTGTGACTGGTTCATTTGGTGCCTTTGAAAATGGGGCCACTTGAAAATGAATGCTCTCAAACCATCTCTGGTCCTGTGGTGTGGCAGGTGCCCGCATGGCTGTCCCGTGGCCCCGAGATTGATGGCGGCGTGGGGGGTGTTTTCGTGTGTACAATAACGCAGAGTGTGACCACAGAAGCACAGTGGACCAGGTGCCCTTCTGCAGTCAGGCCACCACTTGCCCACGCCCTGGGACTGTGGCCTTGTGTCTGGGACTGGGACCTGATGTGTCTGGGGGAGGTGTGTGCTGGAGGAACACAGGTTGGAAAGGTGTGCCCAGTGACACACCGACTTTCTCTGGGGTTCTGCTGCCAGCGGGGCCAAGAACTGAGTTCAGTGGGTTGAAATCCATGGTCCCTGCCCTCCCCACGGGCAAAGACGGTGAGATAGTGGTGGCCCCAACCCCACAGGGAGAAGCGCGTCTTGCTAGCCATCTCCGTGCCTCAGTCTCCTCATCTGACCAAATGCATGTGTCTTGGGTGACAACTCAGTCTCTTCATCTGACCAAATGCATATCTCTTGGGTGACGATTAAATGGGCTATTGCTGAGTATAAGGGTTCCTGGGACTCCGCCGGGCACAACGTGCACACTGCGTGCTCTTTACAGTTTGCAGACAGACCAGACCCTGCCGGAAGCCCTGGTGCTCCGCATCTCCACGCACCGTGCACTCCCTTCAGCAGGAATCATTTTTAGAGAGCAAACGGCTGCACTGAGACTCATGTGCATTTGAATGTTTGGCCAGATTGCCCTCCCGAGCAGTTGTGCCATTAGGACGGCAGATGTGACATAAAGTCAATGGAGCCGTGCGGGGTGGGGTGACATTTTAGTGGTACCTCTCCTCAGAGTTCAGCAAAACTCCAGATCTTAAAAAATAAAACAAGACAAAAGTCTGCAGGGACCTCTGACCTGGTTCACATCAGCCAGTTCTCTACAGAGTGAGGCTGCCCTGGGCCTCAGCCCCCTTGCCTGCAGGTTGGGGTTGAGAGATGGATAGTCACCAGGCTGAACTTGGCCCGGTCTGGGCCTGAAGAAAAGCCTGTTGCAGAGTGTGGATCTCGCTGCAGGGTGGGAGGGATGGGAGTTTTTGCTTTATTTAAAAGGAACTTGAGTTCCCGTGTGAAGATCTGGATCCTAGGGAATGTGACTTGGCTTCTGTGCTCTGTTCAGCATAGATTTGCACTTGGGGGGTTGCTGGGTGGCCTAAGCCGAGATCCCTGGTTTAGAGGCCCCGCCCAGCCTGCCAGGAATGCGGCTGTGGGAAGAGGCCATCCTGCCTGGACTCCAGGGCCTCTGCAGCAGATGTTGGGATCATTCCCCCGCCAACCTAAAACGAACCCAGCGAGGGTGTGCTTGTTACCTGGCTGCTGTGGTGGGACGTGGGTGCAGTGAGGCCTTCCTTCCCACCCTCCTGGGGGGCCTTTCCCCATGGAGCCCGTCAGCAGAGGGACGTGCGGGAGGAATCTCTGGTTCCAGGTGGACACGGCCTCCTATGTTTTGCTGGGGAAAGAACCAGGGCCCTGCACAAGCTGGGCATGTGTCCTTCCACTGAATTCCAGTCCCAGTCCCCGTCTTCCCCCAGGGACAGGCTGGGAGGCCTGAGGGGACCCCTGCAGAAGAGCAGCACCAAGAGGGGCTGTGTGCTCCTGCAGTAAGTGCTCGGTCACCTTGGTCCCTTGCCCTCTGCCGTCCTCCTGTCCCCACTGCCTGTGCCCATTCTCACCCAGGCTTTCCCTCCGGCCTGGTGGGAGAGAGAAGTCTGCACAAGCCCTGGCCACTTCCCGACTTCCCCAGTGGGCTCCTCAGAGTTCCCCACCCCAGGGTCCTGACTGGGGCAGTGGAGAGGCCCCTGGGCAGGGCGTGTGTTAGGGCCTGCGGGAAGCCCAGCGCAGGGGCTGGGATATACACTGAAGCCTTTCAAGGACAGCTCTGCTGGGCAGCAGGCAGTTTTGCTTGGATCTCTGAGGCGGCCACGTGGCCATACGTTCAACGCTGCTGCTCCAAGATGCCTGTGCCCTGAGCCAGCCGGAGTGACTTACAGCGGAAAACAGGATTTGAATGACTTCTGCTCTGGGGAGGCCCCTCAGTGTAAACAGTGAGAATTTCTGGGAAATGCACATAAGGCCAGACTGTCGGGAAAGGATGTGGGCCCTGGTTCCTGAGACTCCCACCCAGCCGAGATGCCAGCTTTTCACGGGCACCCCAGCCCCACACCAGGCTCTCCCTTCTGGTTAAATGACAATTTCCCACTTGTTGATTCCTCCTCCTGGGGATGTGGGGTTGTGCTATTTCCAGGGGCTGGGCTGAGCCGGCTGCCCACTTGGGATCCCGGCAGAGGCACCCAGCGCAGAGCCCTGAGCACAGTAGGTGCGCAGCCCAGCTCCCTGTTGGCCCTGAACATTTCTTGGGTTGGGGGAGGGTGCACCCCCTTCTCTGTCGTCTTATCCCTTCAGGCCTCAGTGAATTTCTGGAGCTGAATGAAGGAATGCATTAGATCCACCTTTGAAAGCCGACTGACTATGCAAAAGCTCACCATCCGAAAGCTCAGCTGGCGAACTTGGGGGCGGCCAATTCTGGCTCCGTGACTGGCTCAGAGAGAGCCTCTACTTCCCCAGCCAGGGACTTGACCTGCGGAGTTCATTTTCACTGGGATGATGCAGGAGTTTTTTCTTTCTTTCTTTCTTTTTTTAAAGTCGGTTTTATTTTATTCCATGTCCAGACCAAACCTGTGGCATGAACATTAATTTTCATATTTTCGCAGAAGGGAAAGCCAGGCTCAGCAAAGAGAAGCAGCAGTGACCCTCCTCAGAGGGCTGGGTCCCTCCTCAGTCCCCTGCTTAGCCTGGGGCAGGGCTGGGAGCTGGAGGGGGCGGGCAGCCTCCGGAAGGCGGCCGTGTTTGCTCTGCGCTATCGTCAGATGTGCGAGGGCAGCTCCGTTTACCTAAAGACGGGCGCCTTTAAACTCATCCTTTCCGCAAACACCTAAAGGGTATGTTGTATGTTGAACACTGGAGCCCGTGTCTCAGAGGGCGCGGCGTTTGCACAGTATAAGCCTGGGCAACTTGGTGGACGAGGGCCAAGCACCGAGACCCCAGGTGACCTGCGGCATTCTGGAATGATCCTCAGCACCTCTCAGTCAGGCCTCGTGGCCCGGGGAGGACATGCAGCGTTGGGTGGGTTTCATGAGGGTGCTACAACACGCGTGCATCAGGGGCCAGCATGGAGGGCCTGATCCTGGGATTCCCAGAAAGGGCTGGTGGTGGAAGGGCAAGGTGACAGGCAGGCCTGGATCTGTCATTCCAGCCAGGAGGGCTCGGTAAAGAGTCCCTGCTCTGCATCCTTGGGGGAAAGGGGGCACTGCTGGATTGCCCTCCTTGGAGGCAGTGGCTTGAGCTGTCTGCATGAGACAGAAAGATGCCACTTGGGTCATTGGCAGTACTGGGTACCCAAGCACTGCTCTGAGGGCTTCACATGCATATCTCATTTAACCTTCTCAACAACCCTGGAGGGAAGTACTATGATTATCCCTATTTTATAGATGGGGAAGCTGAGGTACACAGAGCTTGCAAGGAACTCACCCAAGGTCAAGCTGGTGCCCACTGAAGCTCAGAGCCTGAGTGCTCACCCGCCTGTCTTTTGTTTTGTTTTCAGTGCTGGGAATCATTGCTCAAACCCAGGCCTCAAGCACGCTGAGCAACGTGGCACTCTACCAAGGATATATCCCAGGCCTGGGACTCCTGTTCTTATCTGGAATATGTTTTCCCACTGAGCTTGTAAACTATCTTGCAGATCCCAGGCTCTGGGACAGGAGGTCCTAGCTTGGAAGAGAAACTGCATCCGCATAGTTTCGGTGGGTGGCATTGGGCTGGGTGGCTACGCTAGGTGGCCAGCCTGGACCACTGAGAGTCCCCAAGGCTCAGCTGAAGAGGCTGGAGAGGGGAGGCTGCTTCTTCTTTCTCTCCAGGACTGGGGGGATTGGCAGGGCCCATCCCCGAAACTGCAGGTCAGAGTAGCAGTTTTGCCCAGGTGATTTAGAGAGAAGAACATTGGAAGCCATCCCACCTGTGTTTGAAGGGAAGGAAGCTGTCAGGGACAGGGCACGGATGATACTGTTTGCTTGTTGACCTGGCTGGCATGTAGGATTAACTTTTTAAAAACTTATAACAGAGCTGGGAGTGGCGTTGTGCACCATTAGTCCCAGCTACTCATAAAGCTGAGGCAGGAGGATGGCTATGGCCCAGGAATTTGAAGACTGGGCAACACGGAATAACCTCATCTCAGATAAAAAAAAGAAGGATATATATATATATGTGTGTGTGTGTGTGTGTGTGTGTGTATATATATATATATAAAGAAGGATATATATATATCCTATATATATGTATGTATACGCAATACATATATATGTATATATGTATGTATATATATATTTTTTCATATATATATGAAAACTGTATATAATATGTATGGAAATAAGTTTATGCTTCTTACAAAATAATCACTAACAACATGGAAAACAAAAAGGTCTCTTCACTCACCCTCATGGCATCCAGTGTGGACATGGGGTGCATGCCCCTCACTGAGTCCATGCAGTGAGGACACACTCTTCTCCCATTTCACCTCTGCTGAAGGGGCCACTTTTTATCCCCATTGTATGGATTGTGCACATGAGGTTCAGAGAGGTTCAGCAACTAACTCAGCAGTCTCACGGGTAGCAAGGGCATTTCCCTTGCTGGGTCTGATCTCATGATCTCAGGTTCAAACCCTCAGCCACCAGGCAACACTGCTGGTCTACCTGCACACTGGGAAGAAAATCAATGATGGGCATCGGCCCCCTTGAGCTCCCTCGGTGGTCATGCCTGAATCAGGTATGTGGCTTGTAGGTACCAACTCCAGCAGCACGGCCCACCCCGCAGAGTGGCCCCCTGCAGTGCTCTGTGTGGCCCTCAGGTGCTCCTCAGTCCCTTTCTGTGCCAGGACCGCCCTCCCTGTGCCCGGGGTCTCTAAGGGCCCTCTCCCCTGGGCGGTCACAGGTGCCTTTTGTTTAGCTTTGAGACTGGGCTCTCACCAGCATGGCTCAGGGAGGCTGCCTGTGGGCTCTGGATGGATCCGGACCCTGAATATCTGATCGGAAAGCCTGCCCAGCCCTGGCCCCCTTCCTTTCGACAGTAAGACATTTCTAGTCTTTGCCGAAACCTACTACAAACATCTTCTCTGGAAGCTTCTGGGTGGGGTGGCCGTTTTTTCAACCGTCAGCAATCTTTTAGTTTGAAAAAAAAAAAAAAAAAAAGCAAAGCAAACTTTCCAGTCCTGTTCTACCTGGAATACATTTTCTCCTCTAGGGGCCCCTCCTCAGACCTGGGCTGCTCTCTGTCAACACAGGGAGAGCCACCCCCCTCCCTAGCCGCAGGCGGTTGAATGAAGCAGTTCTTTGCTCCACCGAAGGAAATATTTCCATGGAGTGGGGCCAAGAAAACCCCTAGCTTGAATCCGGGGCTGGCCCCTGCCCAAGGCCAGGGGGGCTGGGGTGGTGAGGGAGAGCAGGGCAGTGTGGCCACCTTTCCCTAGAGTCAAGATGTCACTTCTGAACTCCAACCCAGGGCAGCAGCCTGCCCCCTTAGGCCCTGCTCCTCCTGGGCCTGACGTTGGCTCTCTTACTCTTCTCTGCTAGCCATAGGCTTGCAGAAGGTTTAAGAACTCCTTTTGGAAATTGGGGTGCCACACTGTGGCTGCCCCCGGTCCCCCCACTACCCCTTGCCCACCGCCGAGGGGAACTCCTGTGTTCAGTAAGTGCCTTACACTGTGTGGGACGTGACACCTGAGTCCCTTGATTTTTATTTACTTATTAGAAAAAAGATTTTATATTGGAGGTCCCTAAGGAAGAGCTGAAATGGCCGGTCTTCTTGGACCGCTGCATTAAGAAGAAGAAAAGCACATCATGGAAGCCACACATGCCACGATGGAAATTCATAAAAGTAGAAAGACAAAGAAAAACCACCCGAATCCACTCACCCAGAACAAGTAGTGGGGCTGTTTTGGGAATGCTGCCTTCCAGCTCTTTCCACGAACCCTCACTGAGGAACCGTGTTACTGAAGAACCTGCCACCTCTCCACACCCCGCAGAGCCAGGCGTAAAGGGCGAGTGCGACCTCCTGGAATGGCAGCTTCCTCTGCGGCCTTCTGCAGGAGGTGCTGAACTTTATTTTTCTTCTAGTTTCTAGAATTTGAAAACTTTTCCCAGCAGAGCTGTGGCTGCGCCCAGAATTCAGGGAGTAGGGTTCTGACCCCCAGGGAGCTGGGCTTGGTGTGCTCTCCACACGAGTCAGTTCAGACCCCAGAAGAGGACATTGTTGTGTGATCTTTTCCTCTAAATCCTGCACTACTTGGTGCTCAATCTTGCACTTGGTGGGAAGCACAGAGGTTGTATCTTGCAATGCCAGGCTCTGTCCCCCAACTGCCCCCCCCCAAAAATGAACAACCTAACAGCCTCATGGAGCTCAGGGGAAGACCCTCTGTGCACTGCAGCTTCTCTGACGTTGGCTTAGGTCTACGGGGGAGTGGGAGGGGGTTCAGACGGTGATCCTGGGGGTCTGAATTGCCAGAGGCTGGCCAGGGAGCTCGAGTTTAGTACTGCAGCGGCCGGGCCTGGGAGCTGAAGCAGCCGCAGCTGTGGCTGCAACCCCGGGGCAGTGCAGAAGAGTGATGGAAGAGATCTTTGGGGAACACTACCATTTTAAGGGACCTGGAAGATGGGGAGGCTGCTTGGAGAGGCAGGCACTTGAGCTTGCTGTTTTGCAATCGCCCTCAGTACGGCTTTTGAGAAGAGTGCATTTACCCTTGCCTGGGAGATGAAAAAGAGGACCTTGTGTTCATTTCCTGGCTGAATCTTGGGACGTTTGTACACTTGCCCACAAGTGCGTACATGTGGATAGATTGCTCACACTGCTTTTGAGGGTTCCCAAGTATGAATTAAAAAAAGAAGAAAAATGCGTGCTCTGAATTAGATCTATGTTGGGGCGGGGGTGGGGGAGGAAGAAGAGGAAGAAGTAGGAGGACTAGAAGCAAGCTAAGCCCCTGTCTAGGACACTGGCCCTCCTCCAGGACTGGGGGAGAGCTGGGTTTCAGCATGCACCGAGGGAAAGTGCTCAGTTTTTCAAACCTGGATTTCCTGGTCTGTTTTCCCCTCAGATAAGAATCTGAGCCCTCAAATGTCCTCTCTGAACAGGACAAGCATGCACAGCATCGCCCAAATCGACAAACAGCTCAGACCCAAATATTACCATAGGTCTGGCTTCTTCAAGAATTTCTTCCATTTCTTTGGACCAATAAATATTTAAAAAGTTAGGTTCTGAGCTCCAGAAAAGCCAACAAAAACATTTTAAACATATGGATTTTTTTTTTAAATTGTGGTTAAACCACGCTCAGTGGAGATTAGTTTACAGCAGTCTTTTCTTTCTCTCTTTGCCCTTTTTTTTTTTTTTTTTCTATCTTCTTCTTTCTTTTAGGAAGCCAGAAGGATAAACATGTTGCCATGGAGTTCTGTTTAAAATAAAATACAATGGAAAGAAAAGCGCATGATGAAGTAACCACATGGACTGCAGGATACACCTGATACTAATTACTGTCATGCAGAATGTTCTGGAAGACATTTGACTCGCCTGATGTATACATTCAAATCAAGCAAAGCAGGACTGGAAGGCTCCTTGGGGACCCTCTTGTCCAACTCTTTCCTTTTTCCAGATGAGGAAATAGGGGCCCAGAGAGGGGAAGGGCCTGGACCTCAGCCTCCCTGCTAGGAGGGAGCAGAGCTCAGATCCAAACTCGCGGTTCTTTCGTCAAAAACATAATTTCCAGGGTCTTTGAATGTGGCCTGTAGGTAAGGCCTTGGAGCAGAGGGGTGGGGTTTGCCGTCCGACGGTAAGGAGCTAACTTAGGGGCCCGGGAACCCAGAAAAAAAGGCAAAAAAGAGGCCAACTTCATATCCAGAGGCCCAGCTTTCCTCACGGGTGCGGGGCCTGGAGGACAGAAACTGGGCACTGTGCGTCAGAAAGTTTCTCCTTCTAGGGCCCCCCAGGGGCACCCCAACCAAGGCAGGGGGCTCCCCCTAGGACGTCAACTCATGTTCTTTGGGGGTTGCAGGGCTGATGCGGGAGGCACCGCCTCCAAGACAGCCTCCAAGGACCCCGAGTGCGTGGCTACCGATGCTCTCTGGTGGTCGCCTGGTCCCCACGCACTGAGCGATCGCGAGCCCCCGTGACGATGCGCACCCCTCGCCTCTGCCCCCAGAGGCTAGCAACCGGGCCTGCCGGCGTCTGATTGGCCGAGGGGGCCTGACGACAGGGGCTCCTGGATGCTGATTGGCTTCGGCCAGCTCCGGCTGTTTCCTAGCTATTAATACCGTGGCTAATAAACGTTCTCTGTTGACTGGGGTGCTCGGAGCCATGATTTTTTGAAGCTTTCTTGACGTATGCGGCTGGTGCGGGCCTTTCTGTCTCGCCAGTGTTGCTTCCGGGGCTCCCGTCTCTGGGGCTTTTTGCATGCTCCGCAGCCTGTAAAGGGGTGTTTTCTTTCTCCCCCATTGTCTGACACATTCAGGGAGCTGTTCACGATACCCCCAAAGTCCCTATCTCCCCAATACTGCTTGAGATCACATGTCTACGAGCCCCTCGCCTAAGGATCTGAGTCTCTGGAAACCTGGTGGTCAGTTTTCACGTCCCTGGACAGTAGTCCTGGGATTGGAAGTAGCCCTACTCCCTTACCGGCCCCTCGTAGGATTGCTGGACATGAGGGGCTTGCTCTGAAGTAGCATGAAACCCCCAAAGAAGTGCGGGAGAGCTTTTTAAACTTGATACTCCCGGAATGGCCTCCCCTTTGGGGTCCATCACTCATTCTCACCCCTTTCTGTCACCACGATCCTTCCTTGTCCTCCCGGCTGCCACCCACCTGTCACCCTAAGATAGATCCTTAGTTCCTTTCAACAGCATTTTGACCTTTGCGAGAGGACATTTGATTGACGGCACTGCCCACTTTGCCACTGGGGCCGGGCAGAGCTGTTGAAGGGGCCACCTGTTAAGGATTAACTCTCATGTGCCAAGTCCCAGAGCACGAGGCTATGCAGCTATGCTCCTCAGCAACATGTGTCACTGCCCGTTTTCCTGGGTGTTGGGGGGGGGGCTTCTTCCAAGTGTGCGTGCGGTGAAATCACCCCAATTTTGGGGGGCAGCCCAGACATTGCCACATAGAACTCCGTTCCTTGCCAGAAAAGTAGTTTTCTTAGTGGGACACGGCTCAGATCTACATTCTAATTACAATCCTGGCCGGCAGGGCAGGGGGCAGGGGGAGACACCCCCTTGCTAAGTAGAAGAAATAGACCCCTAATAGAGGAAGGGACATTGCAGGGTTCTGGGTTCACCAGTTTTAAGCGGCACAAACAGGGACTATGAAAAAACAGGATTTTCTGACTTCAAGATGCTGGGCTGAGTCTCCTACGTCAAAGATAACGCATCAGAAACGGGGTGAGCTAGAAAGGGGTGACAGCCGCAGGCTTACATCTGGGAACCAGTTATCTTTCCTCCGGGCTTTTTATGTTCCAGAACAATAAGCAAAAAGCATCATTTTCTTTCCCTAAGCCCGCATCCTCCGAGCGATGTTCCGAAATAGCTAGGTGTATGATCTGCTGCCGCGGGGACCCTACCTTTAACCTCAGCCTGTCTAAGGACAACCATCCCTTGGGGTGATGTCCCCACAAATTGTGCGCACAAATCGCCCCGTTTTGCACGATTAGGGCTCATGTAGGGGAAAGCACCAGCGACCACAGGGTGTTGGTCATGGCGGCCAGGGGCACTGCGGCAGAATTTTTTCCTCCGTTCTTTGCTGCAATCTGGGTGCGGCTAGAGCAATTTGTCATAGAATCTGGGGGGCTCATTTTTCCGGCCAATCACTTTTAGAGAAATGAGCGCATTGCAGCAGAATGCGCTGACGTCAGAGACCACCCCTTCTGCGCCTCCATATAAACCCCACCCAGCCAGCCCCTAGCGCAGACGGCGGAGAGCTGAGCTGGAGCGCCCTTGGCTTGCTAGCCATGGCTGCAGCTCCGCAGAAGAGCCCAGCGCCCACGAGAGAAGCCCGCAGCTGGTGAGTGGTTGGCCATCCTTGCCTACAAGGATGTGCAAAAGGAAGAGGCCACCCCCTTCCAGGTTGGGCTCTGTCCTCCTGGACGTGCCGAAGGACCGATGCCGAGGACCTTCTCCCGAAGGCGGCCACTTTGCCTGGTCCCCAAGCATCGGACATGAAATCCTGTCAGGAAGGGAATTTCGAGGCACATTTTCCTGGGGGGTCATCAGGGTCCCTTTCTTGTCCAGTCGCCGAGGGTAGCTTGGGTGGCAGGGACTCCAAAGCAGAGGAGCAGGAGGAATCAGATCAATCTCCTTTTGGAACCAGTGTGTCGCAGTCACGGGGGTCCAAAACACTGATATTCTGGGTTCAAAGCCACCTCTAGAATCGCCTTAATAGTGGGAGACATGGCGGCGATGCGTTCTGCATGCCCTCTGAATCAGGAGGGGAGAGGGCCGAAGAGAAGGGTCCCTGGGAACACTTTCCCCCTAGTCTTTGGTGGGCCACGGGTGGAGGGCGAGAGGTTCCTATTTGCCCGGGACTCTGAATCAAGTCCCCAGGTTCAGTGCAGAGCAGACTCCAGGCAAAACAGAGTAAAAATCTGCAAACGACATCTGGATCTATCCTGATCCACCACTTTAACAGTGGAGAGAGCGGGTGCCCAAGCGCAAACCTGCCAGGAGCCCCCTAGAATCAGTTGCGTAGAGAAGGGGGGTTGAGGGGAGGGTCAAGAAATTGGGGTACAGGTAGAATAGAAACAGGAGGTGAGTTGGGCTGGAGAGAAGGCCGTGTGCTTGCATCTGGGAAGAAGGAAGGGAGAAATGCAGAAAAGGGGGTGTGTTGGGGGGGGTCTGGGTGCTGAGAGCTGGGAATTGGGGCCTGGGTCTTTTCAGCATTGCGCGTGGAGTGATGGTCGCTGGAAGATTCTGACATGTTGTAGGCTTTTGACTTTGGCAAAGTCGTATTTTGCCGTTTCCTTTGTCCCTGTTAAGCCCCCAAGTCGCCCCCTCCCCATCCTGGGCTGGCGGGCTGTGGGGGGGGCGCAAGCGGGCTGCTACGTGGCAGGTTTCTGGAAGGTTTTCTTGCTGGCCGCAAGAGGGCGCTGGTGGCACTGCGGAATTTTGGGGGGCGGGGTGGGGAGGGGAGGTGGCCTTTGTTCTCCTACAGGAGGGGGTCGGGTGCAGGATTTACTGGAAGATTCTGGGTTGATGCACATGAGGGGGAGATGTTTTGAGGTCCTCAGGTTCACAGCGGAGCGCCTGCAGGATTCGCAGAGGTGCCCTCTCCGGCACTGGTTGCGTGACTTGGGGTGTCTTGGAAGAGTGTGGACGCAGATTAATTTTCATGGCTCTTGGTTCCTAGGGTCTTAGGAAGGTGTGGCGCATTTGAGCAGGATGACGAGACTGTAAAAGAGTTAATTAGGCGCCATAGTGCGGGTCTTGTTCTTGCGGTGGCTAAGGGAGGAGGCAAGATT
>JAJEJO010001036.1:4293-39716 GCA_020662805.1 Glaucomys volans | reverse complement strand
TGCGTGTTTTTATTTATCAAAAGTGGAATTGTGCTCTGGGAAGCCCCTTATGGCGGGGTCTTCTAGATACGTTTCCTTCTCTCTGGTGCGAGGGGACCCCTGTGGTAGGGGGCGCAGGAGACCCTCCAGATACGTGCGTGTGGGTGCTGCCTGATGTCTGAGTGGACTCTGTCTGGTGGTGACTTGGCGAGGCGTTCTGGGGACATGGCGGCCCTAAGTGATGGGCTGAGCGCCTTGTGCCCCTCCAGGCCTGAGACCTGTTGGGCGTCCCCCGCCCACCTACGCCAGCCTGGCTCTGGCAGCTGCAAGCGGGCGGGGGCGCCGCAGGTGGCTGTGCTGTGGGTTCTGGGTGCGGGCCGCGCGCCCCCTAGCGGTTTCTGTGTGCAAATGGCTCGCGGCCCACTAGACCTGGCTTTGAGTTGCGCAGGCGCACTCAGCTAACACTTGTGCCTTGTCAATCAAGTCATCCTTACCCCCTCCCTTTGCTCTCCGCCCCTCCCACTTCTCTCCCTCCTCCCACCTCCGTTTTGCCTCTTCCTCCTGCCCCTCCCGTTTCTTCTCTCCCTCCTCCCTCTCCCATTTCTCCTCTTACCTTCTCCCCCTCCCCTGCTCATTTCGTCATCCTTCCTTTCTCCTCCCCTTTATTCCTCCCTTTCCCTCCCCTACCCCCTCCTCCTCCCTCTTCCCTCCTCCCTCCTCTTCCCCCCTCCCTCCTCTTCCCCCTCCCTCCTCTTCCCCCCTCCCTCCTCTTCCCCCCTCCCTCCTCTTCCCTCCTCCCTCCTCTTCCCCCTCCCTCCTCTTCCCCCTCCCTCCCCTTCCCCCCTCCCCTTTCCTGCTCCTTCCCTTTCCCTCCAATGGCCCCCTCCTTCTCTATGCTGTTCCAGTGCTGGCCGTTAGAGGTCATCAAGATGGTTTCTAATCTGCCCCCTCCCATGCCACAGGGTCTCTCTTCAGGGATGACATCATCGGTTCACCCCTTCGTCTTCAAAGACCATCTTCAAGGACCACCTTCCCAGATGAGGAGCTGCTGCCAAGGTGCCTGCCACTCAACTCCACGTCGTGGTACTGCCACCCTCTTATAGGGCTTTGCACACAATATGGCCGGCAGAAGCCCACGACCTGCTACCCTGCTTGTCCACCCCCAGACCCATTACCATTAAACACGATTTAAAATGTTAACCAATTAGTTCTTACTCTAATTAATTAACTTAAATTACAACTCATACCTTGCTTGCCTTTGATCATTTGCAGAGGGCACCAGGAGTATGGATTCCTCAATCCCACCAGTGTATGAAGCAGCCCCCAGGAGCCCCCAGGACCAGGATGGCGTCGGATGAAGAGGACCAGAGCTCACCCACCTGCTGACCCTCCCAGCCAAAGACTTAAACCAATGCCCTAGTGAGGGGGCATTGGCGGGTCGCCCCCGCCTGTGCCTGAGCCTCGTGTGTGGATGCTTTCTTGTGCCTCTGCTTGTGTTTCCTTGCCAGTCACCTGGAGTGCTTCCCTCCCCAAGGGGGTGTCGGTCTTTTTTGGCCGACTATGCCATTACCCTTATGATGTCCTGAGTGGAAGGATCCCTTGGGGAACTTCTCAGGAGGGGGACCTGGGCCAAGGGTTGGCAGTGCCTCACGGGCAACTCTGGGGCCCTTGGTGGGCTTGTGGAATGAGCATGCGCCTGACCCACCAAAGGCATGCCCCGCCTCTTTTGAGGTCTCCCTGTCCTTTTCTAGGGAATGGGCATGATAGGAGCAACCTCCTAGGGCTGTTGTGAGAATTAAATGAGCCAGAGCCGCCTGGGGCCGGACGGGCATGGAGGAGGTGGTCAGCAAATGTTTGTTGAAGGGGTTTGGCAGGTCAGCCTCTCCCCATGCCATGCATTTGTCTTACTCGTGTTGTTTGTTCTCCAGCAGACCCCGACAGCCCCGATGCACCAGGTAGGGGCTCCACAAAGATGGCCATCAGGCAGACTTGAGTAAGAACATGAATCGTGCATGCGGCCATTTCCAGGGCACTTTCTAAGTAGCATGACTGTTACTTGTAGGTGACACTTGTATGCAGTAAGCCTGCTGGGGTTCTAGGAGGATGGCTTTGGTATTGATTGACATGATTTTAAAAAGGTAGGCAGGAAGGAGAACTGAGAGCCCACCCTGTGTCCCAGGGAGTAGGACTTACATAAAGAAATGGGGGAGGGGGGAAGGTAAGTACATTGTCACACTGCTAGCAAAAGAAGGGGTCACAGTCAGACCCTGGATGCCACTGTAGTTGCCCCTTATCCCCCTGTTGCCCCCAGCCCAGAGTTTTAAGAGCCCTTCTTTTCTTTCAAACCAAACATTCCACCATGGGACAGCCTGTCAGAATCCCCAGCTGCCCAGGGTGGTCCTGGAGGTCCTGGTGGCCCCAGTGCTGGTACCATGGGCTGGCTTCACCTCTTAATAACTGTGTGACCTTAAACAAGTCGCTTAACTTTTCCAAGTTTCAGTTCCTTTCATGGTCTAAATGGGGATTTAGGAGAAAAACCCACCCCCGCCTACCTACCCCATAGGGTGCTTTTGAAGACCAAATGATGTAAGACCTGTGAATGCAGGCCCTTGCCCTGCCAGTCACTGCTGCCCAGCCCTGCTCCCCCTCAGCCATCAGTGAGCACCCAGTAGGTGCTGTGTGGTTCACACTCAGTGAATAAATTCCAGAATAAATAAAAACGGAATTAATTCAACAAACATTTTCTGAAACGCTGACAATATGCCCAAGCGCACCAGGCTAGGCGTGGGGTATAAAGATAGGAAAAGTCTCTTGGAAGCTAATTGGGGTCCTCATTTGACCAGCACTTTCTTTGGTCCCCTTTTAAGCCAACCAGTTTTGTCCGGACAAGACAAAAACAACTCTGGGTTGCTTTAGAGAAGCCCAGCTTGCTGTGGACAATGGCCCCCAGGCATCTGAAAGGGGCTGATTGGATTATGTGGCAAATGGAGGTGGAAGGATGACTTGGAAGGTGACAAATGAAGTGGGCGGAGACCTGCTTGAGTTGATTCAGGCTATTAGGAGGGACCCTTTGTCTTCCAGAGACTGGCAGGAGCTTTACCCCTGCTTCTTACAGCCTTCATGTTCAAGAGGAATAATTTATGGTCAGCAAAACTCCAGGGCTGTAAAATCATGGGTCCTGCTGTCAGTGGGTGACAACAGTGGACGTTCCTGTCCCCCGTTTTGCACATCCATTCATTTGATCCTCACAACACCCTGTCCTGACTCAGGACTGGCCTGCCACCTCCCAGGGAAGCAGAGGCTGTCAAGTGGCTCCTCCCACCGGGTCCCCCTGCACCAGATCGGTGCCCCCATTGCCTCTGAGGGTCCAGCAGTTGATGTGTCCCTGTCTCCCCACCTTGGTGTCCCCTCTGGATTTCTGATGTGTCTCTCTGCTGCCCGGCGCCCCGGGCACCTCCTGTCCTCCTTTCCAGCCACTGCAGTGTCTGTCTTTCCTTCGCAGCCCAGCTTCTCCAAAGGCCTCTCCACTTGCTGCTTTCCTTCCTCACCTCCATTTCCTCTTCAGCTCACTGCTTCCTGACCCGCTCTGCTCCATCCAGCGGCTCTCCCTCAGGTAAAGACTTCTGTGACTTAACTCTTGACACCTTTGGACACACAGACACCTTTCCACTCCTATCCTCATACGGCTCTGCGACTCCCACCCACCTGTTCACACACACTCTGCAGCTGCGTGGGGACACTGGCTCTGGCTTCCCTGGAGCCCAGGTCTCCTGACTCTGGGGACCCACCTCTTGCTCTGCTGCCTTGGTACTCGCAAGTCAGTCGATCTGGGTTCAAGTCCCAGTTAAACACTGAGTGCTGAGACCAGGGGCTAAGCCCACTCTCCTGAGCCACCTTATCTCAGGTGCAGAATAGGGTTGGCCCCTTTACCTCCCGGGTCAGGTGGACTAGGTGCAGGTAAGTGCCAGACACGACTAGCCCAGGGATTTGAAATAAAGTCAGTGCAATTCGAGTCGCTGGTAGGTGTTCTTAGAGTTAGGTTCCCACGGGGAGAACCAGACAGGAAGGAAGGGGAGAGGGAGGCGGGCTGGGGAGAAAGGAGAAACCAACAATTTAGAAGAGGCATTGGAGACAAAAAGGGAGGAAATGGGGACTTAGGAAATATCAAACCCCAAAAAACTCATCCAGGAAAAGGTTTCCTCTTAGGTCGGGGTTAGGCTCGAAGAAAGAAAACAGGAGGAAGCTTTTAAATCGATTATCCCGATGACAAATCCCAGGAAGCTTTCAAATCAAATAGCCCCATTTCGGGTTTTTAACTCCTTCATCAAGTTTAACCTCTTTGCCTCCTGCCCCCTCCCCCCACCCCCTGGCCGGTGATTAAATCCCAAGGTACAGGGCCCGCCAGGAGCCAAGGGCCAGCAGAAAGGGCCTCCCTGCCCCCAGCTGGGTTTTTCAGTTTTATTCCACCTTCCGCCCTTTTCCCTTAATGAACGCAGGGCTAATCTTGGGCCTTGCGGAGGGAAGAGGCCGCAGACTAATGAGGTAGCTGCTGGGCTGCAGCGTGGGCCTCGCGAGGAGCCTTCTTTGTCTGCGAAGGAAACACACTGATTTCCATAATGAGGTGAACCGGCGTCCGCAGGGCAGGGGCCACGTAGGTTCTGAAGCCACACTTCTAATTTTGGTGCCACGACCGACGTTCCTTTTGCTCCTCATTTAAGTCTTTGCCTCTGTTGTCGCAGCGCGAGGTCCCTTGAGGGGGGTGGAAGTTGAAGGCAGTGGGAAGCAGGGCTGCAGACAGGCTGTGAGGGAGGGTCCTCGCCCCACCTGGCACACACCTGAAGGGCCACTCGACCTGTCTTAGGCCCCTGAGAACTTACCTGGATGAGCAGGTGGCAGTAGGGTGTCTAGTAAAGGAGTCAAGCACCCATGCCCACCCCTCCAGGCCAAGAGGCGGAGGGACATGGGCCCCCAGGAGAGGGTGCAGTGTGGGGTTTCCGAGGGCTAGTGGTTTGTCAGATTCTTTTTTTTTTTTTTTTTGCAGTGCTGGGTATTGAACCCAGGGCCTTGTGCTTGCGAGGGGCACTCTACCAACTGAGCTATACCCCCAGCCCTAGTTTGTCAGATTCTGTCAGCCAAGTGCCAAGTGGATTGAGGCTGGTTCTGCAGCCCAGTGGTACAGCAATGGACTCGCTTGCATGAGGCTCTGGGTTCCACCACCAAGTCCTGAATGGCAGAGTGTACTTAGTCTCCTAGTACCTGGTACTCCCTACCCATACGCCCTGTACCCCACCCTCATCCTGAACCCCGGAGCTCCTTAACATCTCTAGAACAGGTACGTCCTCAGCAGCAAACTCAACCTATTTGTCCCAAGTTGGGTACATTTCTCACCCCAAGGCAGATTAATCAAAATTAGATCACTCCAATTAAACTTTAGGCTCAAGCCAGACCTTCAGTGAAATGAAAAAAAAAAAAAACTAGAGAAAGGGGATGGTCAGAGCAGGAAAACATCAGTTAAGACCTCGAGGGGTCTCCGAAGGACCTGTGGCATGGGTCAGAACTCCCCTCTTTCCAAGTAGCAGAACCAGCTACTATCCACACCCCAGGAGAGCAAAGTGAAGGGATGGCCATGGTCCCTGGAGACCAAGCCTGAGGTGCCCCTTCCCCTTCTGCAGAGGTGGACCGCAGTCGTCCACCCTCTCCAGGGAGGTGCAGAGACAGCACCGGGATGGGGGCTGAGTCTTCTGAAAGTGGCAGCTGGTGACATTCCCAGAGGAGAGGACTTTTAACTGTGAGCACTCATTCTGGGCTCCTTACCTGCAGATCTATAGTGGTCACTAGAGGACAGCCCTGCAGCCACTACTGCCATTTAGCCCTGAGGATGCTCTCAGACCTGGGGTGGAGGACACCCTCATCCTGGATCCTTGGGTTCTGAGCTCCAGGCCTGGTCCTCTGCAGCCTGGATGGTGGGGAATTGTGTGACAGCAACGCCCCCCCTCAGGCTGTTTGGGTTTCTGACCCGGGCTGCCCTCTTAAGCTTTTTTGTGACCACAAGCAGGAGGATCCGAGCTACCTGCTCCCCTGAGTGCAGGGGGGAGCCCTTTTTACCCATCTCTTTGTTTCCTGAGGGACCTCAGAGGTTCTTCTCAGCCTCAGGTTGACAAGGCTCCCTTTCCTAATCCAGGGGTCCAGGCTGGCTTCAGAGTTGGCTCATGCACCCTGAGCCCACGTGACTTCGGGTCCATCTAGTCAATTCTGGGGGCTCAGGAGACAGTGAGGAGCTGCAGTTCTGCTCAGGTGGAAAGTGAGGCCTAGTGGGACTGGGAACAGGCCCCCCACACCCCAGCTCTGAGAGTTGCTGCCGGTCTGCTTTTACTGCCTCCTCCCTCCTCCTTCCTTCTCTTCCTCTCTCTTCCCCGCTCCCCAACCCTCCCGCACCAGTTCCAACTCTGGCCCTCCTGGGAGCCCTAGGCCAGCCCCCCCTCCTCTGGGTGTCCCAGCAACCAGCCTGGCATTGAGTGGGGCTCAGTAAGAGTATGTGGGATGTATGTTTGGACAGGTGAGAGAATGGAAGGGCTGGACCCACACTTGGAGCAGCAAGATGGGCCGCGTGGAGTCCTAGGTTACAGGGTGGAGGGTGGGTTAGGGTCAGGGGAGTGGGTAGCCTCCAGCCAAGCCCCCATTGAGGGGTCTCCTGGCCTCGGCCCAGCATTCACTCACGCGTTCAAGCCGTCATTCAACAGTTGATCCTAACTGAGCGTGCCCATGGCCCCGGCCCTGGCCTTGGCACCTGCCACCTAGCACGTCCCTTGATGGCCTCTACTTCCCCAGGGAGGGCGGCCGGGGGGTTGTCCCAGGTGCTGGAGCAGCCGGCTCCGGCCCTGTAGGGGGCAGCTGGAGGGCAGGGGTTGGACCTGGTTTGCCTACGTGGCCTTTCACGAAAACCTGGCCATCCCCATGGCCCCGCCCCACCCCCGGTCCAGTGTGAATGGCTGTTCTGGACTGTGGTCCTGAAGCTCTTGGAGCCCAGGTGTCTGCACGGGGATGGCTGCAGCATGTGTCCCTGGCCTCTGGCCACACAGGTCTCCCTCTTGGACCTCTCCCTTGTTGGTCAAGATTCCTTCCTCCCCCTGGGGCTCAGTCCAGCTCTTTAGCCCCCTCATAGCTGGCTGAGGCCTGCGTCCATGCAGAGGACAGAAGGCTGGGAACCTCCAGGACTGTCTGCAGGCTCTGCTCTCTTCTGCTCCTACCTGCTCTTCTCTACCTGGTGGCTCCTCCCCTGGTTTTCCAGTGGCCAGACTGGCTACCCACCTGGCGCTCTGCTCGTTGTGGCCTCTGGCCCTGGTGCCCAGCCTGCCCTGTTGTCCTCTTTGCTTCCGTGACTGGGCTCAGCTGTCTAGCCCTCTGCCCGACGGCTGGTTTTCCTTAGGGTCACTCTGGCCACCTGGCCTGCCTGCTGCCTTCAGCCCCCCACCAGGTCCAGATGCCCCCCAGCCCACTCAGCAATGTCTCAGTTTCCAGCAGGTTCCTGGTGCCCATGGGACGAGCCCTGCTGGAGCCTCCATCTCCTGCCACGTCCTCCAGGGCTGCCTCCTGTGAACCCAGCCTAGTTTGAGTGGCCCCGGGCTGCAGCTGGACTTACGTCCCATCCTGCTGGCCTCAGAGACCCCGTTTCCTGCATGGTGGGTGTGTCCCCAGCCTGCCCACACTGCGACCATGTCCCCAGGTCTTGGCCTGCCAGGCCCCTTGCTGACCATGTGGTGTTGGTTTTGGGTCCCCACCACCTGGGCCTTGGGTATCCCCACTGCACCTTTTCCTTCAGGGCTCACACCACAGTACCCGTCGCTGTCCACCCAGAAGCACGTCGCAGGCGACGAGACGCTTCGTGTCTTCTTTGTGTGTCTGGTTTTCCTGGGGTTCTTCTCTTGAATAACTAATTCTCCCCCCTTCCCAAAGTCGGCCTCATCCACCGTGGACTGCGTGGGACCCTGGCCAGGTTGGCTGAAGAGCGCGGATGGCAGCGCGGAGGACCCCGGCGAGGCTCACCACCGGACCGACCCTCTTTCTCCATGTGCCTCGGGCCTCCTCCTGGGACCGGGTGAGTCTCTCGCCGTTGTTCACACACAATCTCACTGGGGGCAGCCACATGCCCTGTGCTCAGGAACATACACACTCAGCAGGGGACGGGTGACATGCAGACTTACACATCGAGCTTGGGGGCTGGGGTCTGCGGCTGCCTGGAACAGAGGCCTTGCCACCGAGAGCCAGCGAGCCAGCGAGCACGGCCCACTCTGGGCACAGCGACGGACGGCCACCGCCAGCCAGGGACGGTAAGTGGGGAGCATCTAACACTGGTCACGACCAGGTACACAGTAGGCACTCAATACAGCTTAGCTGACCACATTAGCGAAAGGATCCAGGGCGCCTCCATCCTGGCCCAGCCCTGTGGGCCTGCCTGCCCAGGGACGTGGACCCGGAGGCCCGTCATCTGTTCCTGCTGGAAGACATTGCTCGCCGCCAGCCATGGCAACGCCACTGCCTGTGAGAGCTTGGTGTCACACACAGCCCGGTGTCACACACAGGGCTTTGATAATGTCCTTTCATCAAATGGTGGTTTTGAGTGAGTCCCTCCCTTGGCCCCCTTTCCTCACCCCTGAAATTGCAATGAGACGGGAATGTTTTTGTTTGTTTAAATAAAATTGGTGATGGAGGAGGAGGAGAAAGCGGGGACCAGACGGCCGCCACTCGGGGGTGCGCCCTTTGTTCTTCGTGGTTCACCTATTCAAGATGCGCCGTTCTGGGGGGCATGAGAGTCTGCGGGGTGACCCGAGAGGTCCCCTGCGGGGACACAGCCGGGGCTGCAGCTCTGCCAGGCAGGGAGGAGCCTTCGGGGCTCTCTGTGCTGGGGCTGGGGGCTGCTGCAGTGGGGCGGGGGCACAGCCCGAGCCTCAGGTGGCCCAGCACTGGTCTTGGCCCAGCTGCCATCCCCTGGTGCCCACAGCTGAAGCCTCTGAGCAGGCCCCCGACTCTGGCTCCGAGATGCAGAGCCTGCCCGTGCCTGCCCCCCCTGGAGCCTGAGCTCGGCCACGCGGCTTCCATGATGTTCTTTAATCAAACAGAGGATTCAGAGACGGCTCTGCAGCCCTGCCCTTCTCCCTTGGAATGGAAATGGACGGGGATATTATTTTTAAACAAAACGCCGGCGGCACAGGCATCAGGGGCGCAGGTACCAGACGTGGGGGCTGCCGTCTTCCTGCTTGCTTTTGCTCTCTGGAGAGCCTGCAGGCTGCGGGGAGGCGGGGGCTGTGTGCCTAGGGCACCAGGAAGCCTCTGCCCTGTGACATTTACTCCACGGCTGGCATTTACTGAGCCACCTGCAAACAGTGACGTGGAGAGGAGGCCTGGGAGGAGAGCTTTGCCCAGGGCAGGATCTGGGCTCCTAGGGGTGATCGTCTTCGGAGCTTAGATGAAGCATCTGTGCAGCTGGTCCAAACCAAACGCCAAGGCTTCCGGCCTCGCTCCTCAGGGACAGCTCAGGACTTTCACAAGGTGGACTGAGCCAAAAGGTGAGGGCAAAGTGAAGCCGAGGCCAAAGGCTGCTCTGCCCACTCACCCTGACAGCCCCAACCCTGCTGTCCGGCCCCCTGCCCCTAAGGAGTTTGGGATAGTCTCCATCTTCGGACTGAGTTATATTCCAGGTCCTTGTGAAGGTGAAGTCCCAGGCAAACACATCTCTTTGGGTTTTGTGTGTCATTAGGTGAAAAACAAATTAAGAATGGACCAAGTTCTCAATTAAGGAAGTTGGGACCAGTGCGATCCATCAGCCTCACGGAGGCTCGCCCTGCACTCCGAGGCCGAGGGTTGGGGGAAATGAACATTTCGATTCTTTTTTGATGGATTGGCCAATCCCTGAGCAATAAGGGGGTGGAAATGAGGGTCTGACCGTCCAGGCAGTGAGGCACAGAGGCCCCTTCACCCTGGTGGGAGGGTGAGGGTCTCTGGTCATTTGTCATTGTGCTAAGTGTCCCCCAGGGTCCGCCTCTAGCTGGGCCCTTCTGGGTGGGCACAGATGTCTGGGAATAGATGGGGGTCTTGTCTGGAAGCTGGCCTTCCTCTCCCACCTGCCCCCTCTGGGTGGATGGGAAAGAAAAGCAAGGGTTTAGCTCAGGGACAGAGTGTCCCCTCTCAGCCCCTCACTCTCCCACCTGTGAGTTGCTGGTTAAGTTTTCAGGGCCCTGACCTCAGGCCTCCTGGGGGGTGAGTCAAACTCCAAACCTATTTCCAAGTACTTTTCTCCAAATAATGTCAAAACCTGGCAAGACTCAAGGGCAACAGGATGCATGTGTTTCTTATTCATTCATTTACATGAAGTAACTTAAATGTGTTTTTTATGAGCAATCTGACTTCCAGAAAGAATGAAAAAAAAAAAATCTGCCCATCCTTTAATGAGCTTGCTAATGAATTTTTCCTTGAAAAGAGGAGCAGAGCTTTGCACAGAAGCGGGTGTGGAGGGGACAACTTGAGGTGGCAAAGGGTTAAAGCGCAGCAGACAGCGTGGGGCAATGTGGAAGCTGGTGGGAACCTTGGGGGCACTGGGGGCTGGAACCTAATGGGGTTGTAAACAAGCCCCAAGAACGAGTCCCCCCCTCCCCTAGCTGCTTTGAACTCTGTCCCCTCTCCTAAAGGAGGAACAAGGAAGTTGAGCCTGGTCCCTCATCCCTGGCTTGAGTAGATAGAAAATTCTGGAAGAGTTGGACTTTTCCAGATGAGGCATCTCAAGTGTGGGGCCCCAGGGTAGAGAGCCGGAGACGTTCCAGGAGGCAGGCACTCGCTGTGGTGCCCAGCTGGTTTAGACAGGCGGTTCGTTGCTGGCAGGGCCCTTGGGGGAGCAGGGTTCCCAGGGTCTGGGGTGCACAGAGGAGGCACTTCTCCTTGGTGAGGGGTAAGTCAGAGGCAGGGAAGGTGAAATGAGGGAGCCACCGAGGGGCCTGCCCCGCTGGCGTCCCCTGTGGGCACCTTTGGGGCACTGCACCCAGGAGGCCCATCTTTGAGGTGGTTATTGGTCCTAAAATTTCTAGTGCTTCTGGGTCCTCCCTTCACCCGGGCTTCTCAGAACCAGGTCTCCAGACGTGTCTGTACCTGTGTGGTTCCCAGGTCCTTAGTCGCTGTGGTGGGCTGGTGTGGAGGGCAGGTGTCTGGTGACGGGGGCCGGCAGGGCCCCCCCAACTCGAGAAGGCTGTGTGGGAGAGGAGTTAATTAAGGAGAGGACGCTGGCTGAGGGGATAGTCATGACTTTCTTAATTGCTCTCCAATTTCTTTGGGCTTAAGAAAAAAATGCAGATGGGCTGGAAGCTCTCAACTCCGCCAGCCGGGTGGGGCGGGGGTCCTTCCACCTTTTGCTTGGCTTCTCTTTGCACAGTGAATAGGGTCTTTGGCAGGGGCTTAAGGAGGAGACTCTTAGCCTGGGAGCTCTCAGGGCTGCCCGGATGGGAACAAAGGCTCAGGCAGGAAGGAGTGGGGCCCCGGGGAGAAGAGCCACCTGGGGTGACCAGGAGGGGTGCCGCTGCGATTCCCAGGTCCTGTGAATGCCTCTGGCCATGGAAGGTGCTCTTAATTCAGATGAAAAGCAGACCTCAGTTCCTTCCCGAAATGCAGTGTGTGTGTGTTCCCTCCTGGGCTTTGTGGGGCCCCTGCCCCTGTGTGTGTTGGGACCAAGGGACCGAGATAGAGACCCACGCTGCGTGTTGACTTGCTCAATCAGCCAGCCGGTTCTCACTCTTTGGTTCTAGGGTTTGATCTGAGCAAGCTTTTTGGGCAAGAAAAGTGGCAACAGCTAGAACTGTAAACAAGAATTTGATCAAACTGGGCCTGGAGCCCAGAGACAGGAAGGGGCCGAGGAGACAGCTCCGGAATGGAGGGCTGGGGAAGGAGGCAGCCAGAGGGGCCCCGGGCTGACTGCACGTCTGTGCTGGCCACCAGGGATCGCAGCTGTGCGGCTCTTCCGCTTTCTAGTCCTTCCTGTAGTCTCCCCAGCAGGTTACGAAATTAGGTCTGGGGGCTCTGAAGTCCACAGGGCAGTGTGTGTGGTTAGGGAGGACCACAGGAGGAGCCAGTGTGGCCCCTGGGGTTGGTGGCTGGAGGGAAGCTGTGTGTAGCACCGCTGCCCACAAGCCCACAACCAGTAGCTAAGTCTGCAGCAGGAGAGGAAGCTGCCCTGGGCCTGCTGTGGCCAGGGTTACTGTGTTTCTGCTAGCTTCTGGGCCTTGGTTTCCTATCTACAAAATGAAGCAGCAACCTGTGAATCCTACATATTCTGTAAGTCAGAAGCAGCTTAGGATGTTGGTGCTGGAGAGTCAAGGCCCTGTTTCACCAAAGGAGGGAGCAGAGGACCCTGGGGGTCCGTTCAGGTCCCCACCAGCCTCCTAGCAAGGCACACTTCACCACGTGGGATTTGCCAGGTGGTCTGAGGAGAGAAATGAGGGACTAAGGTCAGGCAGTGGCACTGAGATGGCCTTCCAGAGACCTGAGTCCCACTGGTACTCGGACCTGATGAAGGGTGTGCCCTCAGGCCCTGCCTCCAGCCCTCTGGGCCTCAGTTTCCCTGTCTAGGATGGCCTCTGGTCATCTGAGGGTCCTTGGAGCTCTGCTGGACTCCGTGGTGGTCAGATGTAGTTTGTGTAGATGATTGCTGGGTCTTTAGGGTTACAGGGACCTGGGAGTCCTCTGGCTTGCTGCCCCCTCCCCCCTGCTAAGAGGTGAGGGAGCCAGAGATCTCACAAGATGGCTGGTGGCAGACCCTGGGTGTGGAGCCTTCTGCTGGCCACCAGCTCCTCCTCCTTGACCAGGTCCTGGTTCATGGCCATCAGCCAGCTCTTAGCCAGCCTTTTGAGGACTCAGGTCTCACTGTAGGTCAGAGATCCTGTCACTGGCCAGGCTTGGACATCTCTTTTGGGCTATAGAGTGACTCTTGGGTCATGAGACTGGACCTGTGGCTTCGGTCGCAGGAGGGTATGGGCAGCTGCACTGTCTTCATGGCCCACCTTGTGCCTTTTGGTCAGTAGACCCTCATCAAAACCCCACTCTGCTAGAACTTCTGAGAAAGCCATCAGCAGGGAAACTTCTGGAAAGGGGATGGGCAGCCCTCCTGGCTGTGCCTGGCTCGGCAGCTGTGCGGAGGCCTCCAGCTTTCTCCCGGACTTTGGGCAGGCCTGCACTGGTTATTACCAGAGAGGGTTGGAGCTTTTGTTTTGTGACCTTGGTTGCTACAATACCTGCGAGATGAAATGAGGAATCAAGAAATTGCCAGCTTCAATTAGACCGGCAGACTGCTTTTCCCAAGGCTGCCTCAGCCTCTATCCATTAACGGTAAACATGCGCCAAATAGGCCCTAATTCTCTCTAATTGCCCACTCCTGAAGCAAAGAGGTGAAATTCCAGGAAGAGGCATATGTAAACATCCTCTGTAACCCGACCAACTAAAATTAGAGGGCTGATGGGGGCCCGGCGCGGGAGAGGGGACGAGATTTCAAAAGATGTCCCAATTACTGCTCCCTTTTCATAACTGGTCCCGTAACGTCCAGGGCCCCAGCCTCACAAAGGTACAGGAAATGAGCTCTGCAAAGAGCTTACATTTGTCAGGGGAAGTTGGACGAGGGTGGCATTTACTCAACAGGTAGGAAGTGCGCGGCGGGAGGCTGGCGGGCTGTTTGTGTAACCACAGGCCCTGTTTCTTGAAATCAACATTAATAAAAATAACCCTTTTACGTCTTTCTCTGTTCAAAACATCCATAAGATATTTGTACCAGAGACACGCTAGATCAGTTAGGTCCTGTTTGCCTCCAGAGGAGTAACGTCAGTCTGAAGATGCAGAGGAGGGCCGTGGTCGTGGGAGCGGGGGGTGTACTTCCAGTGTCCCCTTGTGCTTTGGCCATGAGCTCGGTGCACGCACTCACGAACACTTCGATCGAAGGCTCGTGACGGTTGTCCCTCTGGACTCTATAAGGGGCCTTGTTTTCCTCTGGTTCCAGACGGTGACTCATCTCTGCAGCTTTTCTGACTGCTAAGATCCCAGCCCAGCACCACATTATTAATACGTCAAGCAGACCTGGAGCTGGGACACGCAGTTTTAAATCCAAGGCACGACTCTGCCGGGCTGCGTCCTAGCAGAGGAGCCTGGGGTCTGCGTGCAGAGTTAATTAAGGACAGTCAGGAGCACTGAGGGTCTGTGGGGGTCTCTGGAACACAGAGAGGAAAAAACCCAGATGCCTTGAGCTGCTTCTGATTTCCCTGGTCTTATAAAAACAAAATACACCAAAACAAGCAATGAACCAAGGATGGGGTCTGCTCCTGGGGGACATGGCAGTGCCTTTGGTCTTGCCGTGTGTTCCTGGTCTGGAGTCCATCGTCACCTCAGGACTGTGGTTACAATGGGCAGCCACCCCGGCCGTGCTCGGGCTCACGGGGAGGTCTGGACTATCTCGAGTGGTGCTCAGGACCACTTGATAGGTGGTCCTGAGCTTTCAGATAAGCAGAGCCGTCCAGGTCCCTTGGGGTTGCCACTGCCTTATGAACTCTCATTTTTAAGACTTTCTCTTGGTTATCCGATCCACCAGTTATGAGAAGCCATGTCTGGGAGCATAGGCCAGGGAAGGAGTTGTAGAAAGATTTGGAAGCAAGAGCTGGGGAGTGGGGAGGATGTGGCGGCAGAATATCCCCAGTGACTGAGGTCAGGATGGAGACAGGGGCCTGGACAGCACTTCTTCCTTCTCAGGGCTAGCTGGGGGGCCAGCGAGGTGGGCCTCTTGCAGACTGCCCCAGGGACCTGTGGTTGGGTGATGCCAGAAACGGGTGCTGTCCAGATTCCCCACTGCCCCCCAGGTCCACCCATTGCTTTTCCATCTCCCAGGTGGCCTTGGGCACACTGGGCCCCAACCTCCACCTATGTCTCACCTGGAAAACGGTCCCCAGCTGTATTTTCCAATGTGTTTTTCTAGTCTTTTCCTGTCCTGATCCCCATTCCCCCTCCTTTCATTGTCTAGACCCCCTTCTCACTCACCCAGCTACCTTTACCTGATCCAAGTCTTTTTTCCTCCCTCCCCTCCCCTCCCCTCCACTTCCCTTCCCTTCCTTCTCTTTTCTTTCCCCCCAGAACTAGGGATGGAACCCAGAGCCTTGTGCATGCTAGCAGGTGCTCCACCACTGAGCTACACGCCCAGCCCTTTTTATTTTTTAAGATTGGGTCTTGTTAAGTCACGCAGGCTGGCCTGGACCTTGCCACCCCCTGCCTCAGCCTCTGAGTTGCTGAGATGATAGGTGTGCACCCCCTCATCCAGCTCTAGGAACATTTTTACAATTAATTTTTAATGGATAGACTTTCTTTTTCCTAAGCAATTTTTAGTTTAGAAAAATTGAGAGGAAAATAGGGAATGTCCACGAGCATCCCCCGACCACTTCCCCTCCAGTTAACGTCTGGCAACCTCGAGGGGCCTGTTGTGATTGTCGGGAGGGTATCCAGGCGTTACTCTTGAGTGGAGTCCACAGTTGCGTGGTCGGGGCTTGCTCCTTACTGGAATTCTGTGGGTTTGGACAGTTTTCTAAGGGCATGTGCCACCATTGCTGATCTTGCTTGTACAGTTGATGTTTGAGGCAAATACCTGCTGTCAAGACTCGGTGTGCCTGGTCCTGGTGTCCGTGGGACCCATCAGTGTGTCCACTGTGGTTACAGAGGGGACATCTGCCCGGGCACCCTGGGCCCTGAATCATCTCATTCCGGGGGTGTGTGCCGTGGTTGTAGGAGACACTGCCTATTAAAACCCCACTCCCTTGGCAGCCCTTTGGGTGTCAGCTCTGTCCTCAGCTGCACAGTGGCCTTTGGTTTCTGCAGAGCAGCCCTGAGTTCGGGGCTGCACCAACGTAAGGGCTCTTGGGTCTCCGCACCAGCCCTTCTGGCTCACAGGCTGGTGGGTGAGTGGGCTCCTAGGACTGAGCTGATCAGACTGATGCCGATGAGGTTGGGGAGCTCCTGCTTCAGGCCTGCCCCCACCCCCATAGCCGCTGCGCTCCGCCACCTCTTCCTCCACGGGGTCTGGTCCGTGACGGGTGATTTCTCCTTTTAGCCGATGCCCTCACCTGAAACTCAACGTGGGAAAGGACCCCAGAGCCCTGGACACGGCACCACAGCACCCTCCAGCCCTGAATCGTAAGTTGCCAGAGTACAATGAGGACACTTGTGGCCGTGTGGCCCTCAGGGGAGGGCGGGCTGCCGCCCAGAGCACACTGCCAGGCAAGCTGGTGGCCGGCGCGGGGGTGGGTGTACCCAGTGAGCCACGCTGAGTGCGGAGCTGGGGCTCGTGTTCTGAGACGGGAGCCCCCGGCCCCCTTGTGTTGTCTCTGCGGCAAAAAATTCTATAGACAGCTTCAAGTGTGGGACCCCAAAAGAATTTCCCCTTTCTCACTCCTCTGCATGAATGGCCTTTCATCAGCGAGTCTCCCTTTGGCTCTTGTGGTGCAGGGCAGACTAGGATGGAAGTGCCCTTGTGAGCTGGGGCCCTTCAAAGGGCCAAGGAGAAAATGCAGGCCCGGGACCAGCCTCTCAATTGGGCTTCGAGCTCCAGTGACCTGCGCTCACCCCCTCGAAATGTCTGGAACACATAATGGGCAGGTTTTCTGTCTTCAAAGTTTCCGGCTAAACCTCTTCAAGTTCTTTATTGTTTGGGACTGAGACACTCAGCGATGGTAACAGGGAGCCTCTTTGTATTTGCCTTGAAAGGCCAAAATATTTGTATATCGCTAGAGACAAAGCCACCTATTTAAAAGTGAGCCCTGTGTGCGTCGTTTCCCACCGGGAGACTCTGTGCCATGTGTGTGCCTATGTATTCTGGGGTCTTGAAACAGGTTTCTCATGGGGACGGCCATTCACGGGGTCCAGAGGGGCAGAGTGGGAAGTGCCTGCCTTGCCAAGGGGGCCTGGGGACTGGGGGCCGCAACCTCGGCTCTGCCCCAGCAGGTCAGGGCTGTGAGCCCTGGGAGAGTCTGACAGTAAACTAGCATTTATCTGTCTTTGCTCTGCATCTGCCATTTGTATGAGCCTCTGGGCTGTGGGTTTGTGACCGTGTGGCTGAGCTGTGGCAGGAAGCAGGGCGTCCCGAGAGGTGCGAGCTCCTGGGTTTCTTATCTGGAGGCTGTTCCACTGTATCAGTGACACTGTAAGAAGTGACCAGGTGGATGAGTGCACACAGGAAGGAGCGGGGACACCAACAGATACGCTGTGAAGGCGCCCTGTGTCCCCGAGGTCTCCACGCAGATCAGTACAGCATGGGAGCGATAAGCACGCAGGGCCAAACTCAAGCTAGGATCAGGCCATCATGGACCAGGGAACGTGTCACTCAAACATAGGCCTCTGAGGTTTGTCAGCGAAGAGTCAGACCTAAGGGGAAGACAGAATGAGTGGGAAGCTTAAATGCCTAACCCACGAGGCCCCCGAGTGAAAAGAGGCAAGACAGGGAAGAGACGATCAGGGGAGAGGAGGACAGAAGGCAGAGACAGCCAGGCAAGGACAGAAGCTCAGGGAATCAGGCCACATGTGGCCAGGTAAGGGGCATGGCAGGTTATGCCAAGCCTGGTGCAAGGAGTGACCCAGGGCAGGCGAGAGGCACAGGAAAGAGCAGAGCAGAGGAAGAGTTCACAGAGCACTAGGAGAGGAAAGAGGAGCCAGGGCACTGTGAGCGGGAGTTGCTGGGCCTAGCACCCACAGCTCTGTGTAGGCGAAGAGGCTCCAACATAAAGATGGAGAGGGAAAAAGTGACAGCTGTGGCTAGGTGCACCCAGGGCCTGAGGCATTGGTCACCCAGTCCTGGGAACTGAGCTCTGTCAGGTGCATGGCTATGAGACGGAGAGAAGAAAGGCAATATAGGCAAGATGCAAAACTGAGAAGGAAATGTTAAGTATGGCAACACAGAGGGACAAATCAAGAGATGTAAAGGGAGGTGATGCTGGAGTCCCGGCAGAAGGTTCGATAAAGGAAGCGTCAGCATGCCAGGGAAACACTCTATCTAAATGAATAGGTCAGTGAGTGTCTGAAGGAACAGGAAGGGCCAGGTGCAGTGGCACACACCTGTCATCCCAGCAGCTCAGAGAATCACAGGTTCAAAGCCAGCCTTGGTGACTTAGTGAGTCCTGTCTCAAAATAAAAAATACAAAGGGCTAGGGGTGTGCCCCACGGCATAGCACCCCGGGTTCAATCCAGGAAGGAAGAAATGGGACACGTGGCCTGGAGAGGGTGTCAGTGTGCTGCCCCCCAGCACACCCAGCACCCCAGCTCCATGAGAATGAGGAAAGGTGGCGAGAAGCACAGGAGTTGCAGAAAGCCATGACAGGAGAGGGCGAGGATCGGTCAGGAGGTCACAGCCATGAAACAGGTACATGAATTTATCCAGGAGAGTTAGGCTGAGTCCAAGTCTGAGCACCTAATCCCACGCATAGAGACTCCCACGCATAGAGACAAGGAGCAGGCAGAGAGGGCAAGAAGGAGGCAGGAGAGAGGAGCACCTGGGCCGTGGGGGTTTGCAGGTGTCTTCCTGACCCCTCGGTCCAGGGCGCCCTTCCGTCTTGCATCTTTCCTGCATTCTCTGATTCATTTCAAAGAATGAGAGAATGCAAGAAAGAGGGAGAAGAGAGACAAAGAAAAATGGAAAGAAATGTACAAATTATGTACAAATTAGCTAAGAAAGAAGAAAGAGAACATAATAACAAGTAAATAGATGCATAGAGACAGAAGAGAAAGGCAGGCGAGGATGAAAGGCTCTGAGAACCCAGCTCGCTGTTAATTGACATCTGTGCTTCTGAGATGGACAAGGACCCACCAACCCAGAGACAGTTCAAAGCGTAAATATGTTGGGGGAGGACTTTAGTGGGGCCAGGGAGGTGGGCCCATTAACTGCAGATATAATGTATCCAATTACGTGCACCTGTCATCAAGAAGCGTAGAATAAGTATTTAAACAGAAAGAAAGACTGAATGGATGCATGAATGCATGAATGAATGAATGAGAAAAAAAGCTTTGCATTCACCACTGGGATGGTGTTGTGGAGCAGCTTAGGGTCATCCGATCCTGGGTGCTGGTCTCCCAAAGAGAAAGGGGGAAGAATGATAGAAACAATGAGAGGAGGGAAAATGGAAATGGAAAAAACAAAGGGAAGTGGAAAAGATAATGAGTAAGTGAAACAATGAAGCCTATGAGAGGCGGGCTGTTTAGCAGAAGGCCTCAGGATTAATCACAGAGTGTGGCCCCGAGCCGGGGGCAGCTCTGAGCCGGGGGCAGCTCCGCGGTAGGAGAGGTTGCTGGGTTCCAGCCCCAGCATCACGAAACCAGCACACACACAAACTGTGGCCCTGAAGTATATAAATAATAATACAAAGTGCCAAGTCAAAGACTGCAAGAGAATAAATGCATGCGTTGCATAAGAACACAAGGAAAGGAGCTGGAAAAAGGGAAAGAGGTGGGAAAAAATTAAAACAGACATGTAGAAGAGCAGGCACTTGCTGGATGAGAGCTTAAATACTGTGAGTAGATATTATTCAATGTAAAGAATAGTAATGGTCGAGGTTCATCAGTAAAAGAGCAAATGTCACAAAGAATGAGTGGAGCAGTGACCAGGGTGAGCATAGGAGGGCTGAGGCTTGTGATGAATTCCCTCTGCACACGAGCCTCTTGCAAATGAAAGAATGCTAGGGGAACCGAAGAGGAGGGACATGGAAAACTCTGACAAAATGGATGCAGGCAATAAAGACAGATGCACACACAGAAGCGCGAGAGAGGGTCACGCAGGTATGGGAAGTGGGAACACAGCGGAAGCCATGCTGCGTTCAGAACTGGGCTGTCAAGGTAGTTACCTAAACACTAGACCAGATCACCAGCACGAGGAATTCACCAGCACAGGAAGCCCCCAGTGTGGCCTGGTGCTGAGGCGGCCCTGGGAACCTGGGGTGTGGCTGATCTGATTCTGTGCACCTGAGGTCCATAAGTACAGGAATAAATATTGAAATAAAAGAGTGACAGAAAGAATGAATGGACACATGAATGACTGAATTAGAAATGGAAATGCTGGGAAGAGCCCAGGGGGAGCTGCCCAGGGGAGTTTTGCTCATCTCCTTTGCGCACCTGACGTCCCTGGGCATGACAGAGGCAAGAAAGAAAGTGTCAGAATCAAAGAGAGAAGGAAGGGCAAGATGGAGCCACATAAAGGGAAAGGGAGATAAAGAAACCAATAAAGTAGGCAACCAATACGTGGGTGTGTCTGTAAGAGGAAGATCTGTTAGGGTTAGTGATGAGGTTGTCATTAACCCTTAAGATGGATGAGATAATTCAGACCCAGACCCAGGTTCCCAGGGGGATGGAGAAGGGGAGAAGAAAAAAGCAAAAAGAAAAAAAAAAGGTAATAAATAAGCACCCCAAGTGATAAATGGGTAATTAAGAGACAGTGTGAGAATGGGAGCATGAGTTCCCATGCCTGCTCCTTAACCAGACAAGCACATTACACCTTCCAGAGAATAAGTGAAAAATAAGGGAACGTGCTGGCCTTAAAAGAAGGCTGCACCTTCTGCCACTGTCATAAAATATGCAGTTGAGACCCATAAATAAAAGGGTAAATTCTGAAATGGAAAAGGTGACTAAATGCGGGAGAGAAAGATGGCAAATGCAAATAAGTCCCAGGCCGGCCAGACGCTGGTGTTGCGCGTCAGGTCGTGACTGATGCAGTTCCGTCCACAGGAGACTAATAGGGGAAAGCGTTTCCTAAATAAGAGAGAGGAAGAACAAACGGGTGGGTAAATGAGAGCGAGGGAATGAGCGAAAATTGAGAAATGGAGCTTTGCAGATCAAAGATGAGGGTTTTGATTTGTCTAGTGTTTTGCACCGAGTTTATAAAAACAGAATCTGAGGCAGTGTGAGGGACAGGGAGAAGGATGAAATAAGAAAAGAATGAGGGACAGAAAGCATAGGCATGAACAAGGGGCCCCGACCCCAGGGTTCTGATTAGCTCCAAGCTGCCCTGTTGATGCCGTGAACAAAGGACTCCACTCTGACGGGGAAGCATGGTGGGAATGTAGAGCAGGGCAGTTTCCTAGCCAGGCAGTGGGTGGCGACACGAAGGGTGCTGTCTGGGCCTGGCTGGCCGCCCCTGGCTTGCCTGGCCGGAGGGCCTGCTCAGGTGGACCTGGCCTCGTGGTGCTGTTCCACACCTTGGTTGTGTGGGCCACTTGGCTTCCTTGTCTAGCCCTCAGTTGCCCTGAGTGATCTTGCAGTGGCCTCAGCTCCCCACTGGGGCTGAGGCTGGTGGTAAATGCTCGTCTCTGCCAAGTGTTCCATCTGCCACCCTGGGTGGGCAGGAAGGGCTCAGGCCCTGGGCCCTGCAGAGAGTTGCAAGAACAAGGGGTGTTAAGCCCAGTGGGCGTCCTGGCCCCTCCCTGGGCAAGGGTCACTTGTGAGCTCCTTGTGGGGGAGGCTTTGCCCGCCAGGGGGCAGCAGAGGTAGGGAGTGGGAGGGCGGGTGAAGCGGGGGCGGCCCAGTGTGTGCCCTCCGGGCTGTGGCTCTGAGCCACCACCAGGGGCTGCTCAGGGGAAGCCCAGGGAGTTTCCAGGCGCATCTGAGGAGGGTGGCCCAGTAGCCCAGGGAACCAGGAGCCCTGGGAGAAGCACCAGGACTTTGTTCTTGAGACTCTGCAGTGTGCCCAGGGGCGGGGGGCACCTCCCTTCTCAACCCCCAGCCCACATGTGCAGACAGTCCTGGGATCCTGGCCCCCAGACGCGCTGTCCCTGGAGCCTGTTTCAAGGCCTGTCTTTTGGCCGTGTACCTGTACTCTGTATCCTGCTGGAAAGTGTCTTTGTACTCTGTTGGCGCTGCCTTCTCAGGCTCGCCCCTGGGGCCATGGGGGACACCTGGAGAATTGTCTGTCCTGACGTCCTCACCAGGGAGTTCCCTTTCCCCGTGGTGGTGGACAAGATCTGCACACTCGTGTGTTACGCGCCTGTGTTTGTAAAAACAAGGTCCCAAATCCCCTTGTCTTGTCAATTCATATTTGGGTCATTAAAAACATTTTTTAAGATTCTAAGTTCCCAGAGCAAAAGGAGCACAATGCGGTTGGACCTGGGAGCACGTGCAGATCAGGGGAGCGGGGAGGGGGCCACAGGGTTGGTGGCAAGTGTGGAGCGGGTGGGACAGGAGCGCAGCCAGGCCCAGGTCTGGGTAGTCCAGAGGTGGGAGGTCTGAGCCCAGGGGGTGGAGTGGGGCACCGGTCGAAGCTGGAAGCTTGTAGCAGGGTGAAGACGTGCAGAAGAGGGGTGAGGAAGATGGGGGCTTCTGAGCTCCTAGCACAGGCCCCGATGGATGACAACGGCCTTCTGAACATGGAGGACATGGAATTCAAGTGTCAGAAGCCACCTTCTGTGCCCCCAGCACCACGTGTCTGGGCCACGTGAGCAGCTCACGTGGCCCTGACGTGGGGCTGGGGCCGCAGGGGTCTGCTGGCCTCCTCTTTCAGAATCTGGGGGCTCTGGTCTCTGCCTCAACTGGCCTGAACCTGGGGGTGCGCTTACCATTCTAGGACACCTGCTGACCTGGGTTCCTGAAGATCTCCAGACGAGCCCAGGTGTCACTGTGGGATGAGGAGGAGGTGGGAGGGGCTCAGGGCAGAAAGAGACCAGGGGGTCATGGGGTGAACCCACGTGCAGCTGTTCAGAAGCCAGGGGAGGCTCAGAAGACTGCAAGTTTGGGGTGCAGAGGAAAGTGGGAGGGGCCACAGCTATGCACCAGGAAGAAATGGGAAGGACGGGGCGGAAACAGGAGCAGGTACTAGAGAGCCGACTGCTGATATTTTTTTATGGTACCAGGGATTGACCCCGGGGCACTTAACCCCTGAGCCACATCCCGGCCCTTTTTTTATTTTAAGTTGCTTAGGGTCTCACCAAGTTGCTGAGGCTGGCTTTGAACTTGCAATCCTTCTGCCTCAGTCCCTCGAGTTGCTGGGATGACAGGTGTGGCCACTGCATCTGGCTGTCCAGGGGACTTCGAGGGACCATTCTGAGTGGCCATCTTGGAAATGCTGAGCCATGAGGGGTGGGTGGGGACCCATAGGGCTTTTGACTCCCCAGAGTTTTAAATCTGGAATTTCAAGGGCTTCTGGTTCTGATTCTGATTCTGAAGTAGGTAGGACAGAAACCCGGGTGGAGTGATCTGCACGTGCTCTCTGAGCTGGGATCCCGGGCCTCCTACCTGATCAGGCCTGTTTACACGTGTGCTTCTCTTTTTCTTTCAACTTTATAAAACAAGGAAAATTTTGTCCTGATTGACATTTGTGTGCACCCCACCCAAATCCTTTCCCTGGTGACGTCAGGGGCGGCCACTCTCCTCGGTCTCCCCCTGTGACTCCAAGTCCCTCCTTGGGACAGGTGCGCCGAGTTGCCCTGGTGTTCCTAGTGTGACGGTGTGGATGGCGTGTGACCCAGAGGGGCAGGAATGCAGCCACAGCCCAGTCTCTCACCTGTCACAGCTTGCTTTCTGCTCTTCCAATTCATGTCTGATGGCCACACTTTTTTTAATTGAACATTTTATGAGCATGCATTTTTTGAAGTACCTAATTGCTGTTGCTCACCACATACCCTTTTTTTTTGTGTGTGTGTCCTGTCTTTCCCACTTAGTATTCTGTCATCGACACTCCTTTGTTTGCGGGCTTCATGACCTCCCTGCATTGGCTCCTTTTGGGTGGCTGTGGTGTCATTGCAAATCCACCCTGCTTTTGTCATGCATAAATCATCTCTTTTTTAAATCTTGCAAATTATGTCACAACTAACAGCTGAGCACACCCACTTTTTTGTTCATTCTTGTGAAGCACCTTCTTCACCCCCAGAAATTATCTTTGCTTCATTAACTGTCAGCTTCTCCTGCTAGACTGTGAGCCCCTTAAGGGCAAGGAGCTGTTGCATTGATCTTGGTTCTTCAGTGCCCGACAGGTAGACTCTAAATAGATGCTGGGTGAGCGAGTGGAGATGTGGATGAAATCGGAGTGAGCGAGTGGGTGATTGGCAGATAGGAGAGGATGGAGGATGCGTGTATCCACGGAGCTGTGAATGAACGAATGAGTCTTCTATGGTGGAGCTTTTTCAATGAGAGCCTGGGGATTTTTTTGTGAATATTGATTACTTTTGGAAGGCTTCGGCATGTTACAATGTTTAGCAATGTATTAGCATTTTTTAAAGGTATCTGCTGGTTTTTCTCTGTGAAATGCTTTTGCATTGTTTTAACTTGCTCTGAATACTAATGAAGGTTTTCCACCTGTGCTTATTAACAACTTGTATCTTATCTTCTGTGAACTGTTTGTCCAAGTCCATTGGGTCATGGCTTTCTGAAGAGACTGGTCAAGGGTGTCCCATGGGTGTAGGGAGCCTCTCTGTCACGGGAGGCATCCAAGGAGCCTCAGACAAGGCACAGGGTAGTTTTAGGGAGGTTCACATAGGGGTGTGGGGTAGCCAAGCTGGCCCCTCAGGTCTGTTTGACCTTAGGAATTGCCTATCCCTGAGAAATGAGTGGTGGGGACAGGGACACCTTTCTCTGGCAGGTGGGGACATATAAGCTTGCTTTCCCTAGGTGTGCTGTGCCCTTGTGACTTGTAACCTCTGGTCTCGCCCTCTGGAGTTCTGTGGGTTGGGTCAGCAATACCTTCCGACTCCCCCTGGCGACATAGCGGCTCCTCATTCAGTCGGGGTGGGCTTTTGCACCTGCCCGGTAACCTACCCTGTGGTTCCTCCAGAGGGGCCTCTGTTCCCTTCAGGAGCTGGTTCCTAGCGTCCTGTGCTGTGTCGCCAATGTCCCAAGTCCTGGCCTGCACAGGTGGCCTCACTGATGGTGTTAGGGCTCCAGTTTCTGGATCAGAACTGGAGGGGAAGGGTCTCCTTCAGTGTCCCTGTCCAGGTATGATCCCAGACCATAATCTGAGGGGTGCCGTGGATCTGACACTCTCTGGACCTCCCCTGGCCCCCACCTCAAAGTTAGCCAGGGTCTTGGCTGCCTAAGGAGGACACAGGACCCAGGAGGGCTCCCCACACCCACCGCCCTCTACTATAGCACTCAGCGCTGTCTGCCTGCGTTCAGACCCTCACCCTGTGTGTATCTTGGCATTGAAACTGGGGAGGCCAGTGACTCTCACCAGAACCTCAGCCACCGCCCCTCCATGCCTTTGGCCTGCGTGTCTCGGCTGGTGCTTTTGGCCTCCCCCTTCCTGAGAGCAAAGCCTGCCATCGGGGTGGGCTGTGCAGTGCCATGGGCTATGGTCATGAAGCAATACCCTTCTTTGTACCTTCCCCCTGGGCTCACTCCTCTGAGCACGTCCCAGCTGGGTCTCATCTGCCACGGTCACTCCCATGGCTTCTTTCCATGGTGCTTTTCCATGCATCACACCGCAACAGTGGTCCAGGGTTGGGGTCTGAGAGTGGTGTGGGGGCCGAGCCCTCCCGACCTGTGAGTGGAGATGCCCCCCAGGCCTCTCCCTGCCTGGCGCATGCTCCCCTCCATGAGCTTTGCCTCCAGTCTGTGGCTTCCTACACCAGATGGCAGTGGTTGTAACTCATCCGTCATCCGTCATCCGTCATCCTTCCATCCACCACTGACAGTCAACGAACATCTTGAAAAGTTAGCTAGTGCTATACTAGAGCGGGCTCACGAAGTCCCAGTCCCACCTTGCCTTTTGAAAGAGAGGTGAATGGCCCGTCAAGGGGCCGAGTTTGGGTGTCCGACACCAGGCAGGATTCTTGATTGAGCTCGAACTTCTGGATCTGAGCCCTGTTGCGAGTTTGATTGCCCTCTTCAGTTTTGTTCCTTACCAGACCAGGCTGATTAGTAATCAGCAAACTGGTCCCCGAGTCTGTTTCCTCAAGAGGCCAGAGGGCAAGCTGGGCTCTGCCGTGGGCACCGGATCAGGCTTTTAAGGCTCTAAGAAGCTCCGATCTTGCACAGCGGCCTCTGAGAGCTATTCCTGCCCATTCTGAGATTAGCTAATGCTCACCTCTATTTAGAGAAAATGGCAGGAGGTGATTGCTCCTGTAGGTGACCAGGTTCATGCTCCAGGCAGGGGTCCGTGCAGAGCAGTCCATTGGCAGCCCTGGGGGCATGAGGCACATGGCCCTTAGCAAACCCTGGGTGTAGGCCCAGAGTCTGTGCAGTCCCAGGCAGGTCAGCCCTCCCTGCTAGCTGGGGGAGGGGCACGGGTTGTGCCTCGCTCGGACTCAGTGTTTCTTGCGCTGGGGACGAGCTGCAGCATGAGAAGCCAGGACCCCGGAGCTGGACAAATTGTGCGGTTTAAACTTACTGTGAGAATCTGAGTCTTGTCTTGTGGGGGGCCATGGGACCCACCTCGCAGGGCTGTTGTGAGGACCAGTGTAACTGTGGTTTGACAGCGATTCTGGAAGGGTGGTTTGCATGCCCCCGGGGGTGAGCCAGAGGAGTTGGGGTGCAGGGCCAGGAGGGGCTGGCCCACTTGGGCCGCTTAGTGGGGAATCATTGTTTTGAGCATGCAGGGCATATTGGGGGGCACAGACTCCATTTGTGTGACATTTTAAGATGAGACAGGAGTGATTTTGGTAGGAACTTTCAGGTCAGGGACTGGGGACTCTTTGGGTGACACCTCTGGCCCCCGGGGGTGTGCACTCTCGCCTCCTCTGTGAAGGGCAGGAAGGCCTGGCTGTGCCTTCTGGTGGCTGAGCCGTGCCTCTGTGTCTGGCCTGTGGGCAGCACCTACTAACGTCCTCCTCTGAGGGTCCCTCCCACGGTGCCTGAGGCACCAGGCAGCAAGACCCCACACTGCATTGTGCCCTTTGCCCTGTGCCCCTCCCCTCTGGCGACATTTTGGGCCCAAAGGCCAGCAGTCTGGGTGCCTAGCGCAGTGCCTGGCCAGCGGCAGGGCTCACCTTCCATTGTGCAGCGGAGGGACAGCTAACGAGGTCGTGACCGATCCCAGGTGGCGCTGTTTATAACCTCTACTGTATTTTGCTCTTAATTAACCTGTTTACAATTGTTACATTGTATCTTACCAACTTTTGTACGCTGTGTGTTGTCTGAAAACTGGGATTCTGTTTCAGCTTCAGGTAATGAAACTCCAAGCTGTCTGGCGAGAGTCTGTGTTTATGTTAGAAAGAGCCCAGATGTTGGCATCTGGCAGATCTCAGGGCCACTTGGCTAACTGTGCAGCATCGGGTCAGGCAGCCTGCCCTCCGACCCTGCTCCCCTGGCTGGACGGCGTGTGTCCAGGAAGCCTACCTCACAGGGCTGTTGTGAGGGCCACGCTGGGTGTTCGGAGGGGGCTGCGCGCAGGCTGGCTTCACCAGGACGGGCCACGTGCTGGGCCAGGAGCTGTTACCAGTTGTGAGCGACTGAAGTCCACGTGGGCCTCGTGGCCTCGGGCTGTATTTCCAACAGTCGATGGACCGTGCGGGCTACCAGTGTTTGAGCCCCAGGGCCCAGGGTCGGTGTCTGTCTGAGTGATGGCTTCTTCCCTCTCCCGCTGTCCACCATGGGCTGCTGCGTCCAGTGCAGGCCAAGGCTGGCTGGCCACTCTGCTGTGGGCTGTCCTGAGAGCCTCTTCTGCAAGCCTCCACCTGTGCCCTGGCTTAGCTGGTTAGGGAGGGATGGGGGGTGCCTTAGAGAGGACGAGGGGCTTTGGTGGCATCTCTGGGGGGCCAAAGATCTTGTCCTTTAGTGGAAAGGCCTGTGTTTCTAGCCTCCTACAGTCCTTTCCTGTAAAGGATTCTGTCTCTAGCACCCTACATAGCCTGCCGCCAAGCTCGGGACTTCCCCACACTTCTCCTGCT
Organism: Glaucomys volans; assembly: GCA_020662805.1. Lineage (NCBI taxonomy): Eukaryota > Metazoa > Chordata > Mammalia > Rodentia > Sciuridae > Glaucomys > Glaucomys volans. Next base: position 11,889 of record JAJEJO010001036.1, on the reverse strand, counting down.
ACTGGGGTGTGGACCCATTTCATTGGTGAGCAAACTGAGAGCCAGGGACAGCTGGGTGTCTGAGCCAGGACTGAACAGCCTTGTGGGAATAGCTCTTTTGACATCTCCTAACATGGCCTCCCGGTTTCTCTGTCTCACCCTGCCTACCCCCAGTAAGTGTGTCTGCATCCCTGTCCCCATGATGTGCCTGTCCTTGGCACAGAGATGTGGGGAGGAGTGGGGAGGCCATGGCCCTCTGGGAAGCCCAGTTAGCATGGGGGGTCGGCCTCCGCTCTGCGGGGCCTCTTTTCCTCCCCACCCAGTTCCTGCCTCCGCCCACGCAGGTGGTGGCCTCAGCCCCACCCCCGTCCCACTCCACAGCAGCCTCCCTGGTCCCTCCTTCTGCCTCTGGCTTTCATGCCTTGGTGGTCAGCCTGGCTTCCTCCGTGGCCCTTGGTTTTGTCAGTTGGCCTCCTCTGGCAGAAGCCTGGGCTTTTGTGGTTACGCCTGTGGTTACGTCTGTCGCCCCGTCACGTCCACCATCAGGAGGCCAGTGTGGATTCCCGAGGTCGCCCCTCTCCCAGTGGGCCCTTGTGGTGCGGCCTCTGGAGTCTGCAGCCTGTCCTCCCCTGTCCGCCCAAGGGGCTCACAGTAGGAACAGGTATGAAGTCCCTCTTCCCAGGAGGTTTTGTCTGTGTGTAGGTGTCCATTCAACTTGGCTGGGCTCCTTGTGGGCCAGCCTGTGTGTGACTGGGGTGGGGGACTGTCAGGTACCCTGTGTCTCCTTGAGGTGGGCAGGTGGGAGAGCAGGGACGCAGAGGTCACAGGTAAGCGTGTTGACCCCCGCTGAGGCCTGCATTGCTCCGACCCTGCAGCCCCGCTTTCTGCGCTGGAAGGTGCTTCCCGGTTGCGTGCTGACGGGAGGCAGTTGAATGTGTGCAGAGTGGATGGGCCGTTTGGCTGAAGAACAGGACCTTCTTTAAGAGGAATGGGTTTGTTTTCTTGGCAAAGACTCAATAGAAGCCCGTGGGTCTCTGCTTGAGGTCTCAGCCTGGGCAGCTGGTAGCCCGTTGAGTCTCTCCTGTTGGAAATATGATTTTGGAAATGCTCCTATCTAGAATAAAGTTTCATCTGAGCTCAAATGTCCTGGTTGGTGTTGTGGCCTGGGCGATTTTGACATGACCCTTGCCGAGTCCCAGGTTGCGGGGACCTCCTGGCCTTGCCTGCATCTTCTCTGACACCTCAGAAACCTGTGCCCTGGGAAAGGGAGACTGTTCCACCTGAAAGGTCTTTGTCCCACCACTGGTGACAATCAGCTTTGCTTTGTCAGGCACAGGCCAAGTTTGGGTAGCCAGCAAGCTGGGTGGGGAGGGTAGGAACCCCTGGACCCCAGACCTTGAGTCCTTTTTTCTGTTCTCACTGCCCCCCGCCTAGACCAGTGCATGGGCACATGCCCAGGTGGGGCTCCTGGGGTCTTGCCCATTTGGTTTCTGGTGCTGGGGCTTCATTTGCCAGCTGAGCGCCCTTGGGCAGGTTCCTGCATGGCCCACCTGTAGCAATGGCACCCTGGAGGGCTGTGGTGTTCGGGGGGTGGGCGGTGAGCTCCTTTGGGTACTGCGCTGGGGCTGGTGAGAGTGAAGGTCTAGGTCTGAGGCCACCCTGGCCTTCCCGACTGTCTGATTTTGAGTGCACTTGATCGCCGGTCACCTGGAAGTTGTCACACCTACGAGGCACTGTCACCGTAGGATCCATGGGAGTGTGGAGTCAGTTCTGTGCTGACTGGCACACAGGCGCCTTCTACCTTGTCCTCCTGGGCTCCTGGCTCTGAGGACCTGGCCACGGCACCCTGCCTCCTGTGGGTGCGGGAAAGCTTGCCACACGCCCTGGAAGTCCGCTGGCCCCTGTGGTGCCATAGTGGGGAGCTGGGGGCAGCACCTGGCCTGCTCTGGGGAGACAGGGACGGAGGGAAGGATTTGTCTTTAAACACCAAGATGCAATAGGTTCAGAGGGGGCGGGGAGGCACAAGTGGGAGGATCAGGAAGTTTTAGAAGCCCCCACAGGAGGGCTGAGGATTGTGGGAAGCAGGTAATGTGTGGGGCTGCAGATTCTGGGCTAGAGAGCACAGGAGTGATGGCCAGGTCCTGTCCCCTGCCCCATGGCTTCCCACAGCGGGCCTTCTCCCCACGTGGCCAGGATCCTGTCCTGCCTCCCGGGCCTGCCTGTCTGCATGAGAGCTCTTGTCAGCCAGCGGGACGGGAGCAGGTGGCCTTCATCTCCAACTGTCTCTCGCAGCCTCCACGCCGCGGGATGCCCTGCACACCTGCCCACAGGACAGGCCGGACGGACCCAAAGACTCTGGACCGGGGCCCCCCTTGAGTAGAGACCCACTGTGACTGATGGACTGCGCTGACCTGGGGGTCACTCGCGGGCTTGACCCCCACTCACTCCCATGAACCCTAAGACTTGGGGGAGCTGCTGAGCTTCCGATGCCTGTGTCTGTGAACCGGGCTTGGGACCCTACCTCACAGGGCTGTTGTGGGGCGCTCCGTGGGGGGCTCAGCAGCACAGGGCTCGGCTGGCCCCGCACTCTCAATAAATGCTTCCTGTCTGAAAAAAAACAGTGGTGGGTGTGCTACTGAGGGGTCGCGAGGAGGGTGACTGCCTTGCTGGGGCTTCCTTTGCAGCCTGGTGGGGAGGGGCAGGGGGCAGGGGTGCCCTGCTCATGGGTGACGGGAGGCACTGAAGCAAAGCTGGCCTCACGGAGGTCCCGAGCTTGGTGTGCCTTTAGAGAGACCCCCTCGCTGGGACCCCTGCTCTCACGTTCTCAGGATGTCAGGTTTCTTTCTAGAATGGATTGCATAGCAGGAGGTGGAGGAAGTCTGACTTTGGAGGCCCAGAGGGGCTCATTGCCCTGTCCCTGGATCCCAGGGTGGTGGCCTCTCTTCCTCTTCTTCCTCCTATGTTCCTGGGGCCAGCCTGCCTGGGCCCTGGGTCAGTGTTCATTCTACAAAGGCTCCTGGGCAGGGCTCTGTGTGGGCCACAGAGGAAGAGCCTCACATTTGCCCCTGACAAGCCAGCTCCGTGGTGGCTGAGCTCAGGGTGGTGAGCCTGTCCCCCACCTGAGTAGCACATAGCTGGGGCTGAGTGGGAGCAGGGGGAGCAAGGCAGGGCACCGGGAGGGCCTGGCTTTGCTGGAGCAGACGACATGGACCCCTCCCAGCCAGGAGGGAGAGGCTGCCCACTGCTGCCACCAACAACACAGCTGCCAACATGGCCACCGCTGCCACGAGCACCGTGACCACAGCCGCCACCACACTGCTGCTACCACGGCCGTCACCAGCATCTCCTGCCCCTCCACCCCTTCCCCTCCTCCTCCTGCCTCCTTCTTCCTTTTCCTCATTCCTCTTCCTTTCTTTCCTCTCCCTTGTCTCTTTCTTCCACCTTCTCCCTCTAGTTCTCTTACTTCCTCTTCTCCCTCTTTATTTGTCCTCCTCCTCCCTCCTTCCTCCTCCTCCTCCCTGCCCTCCCCCTCCTCATGGAGAGGTACCTCGAGAGAACTGCAGGCAAGTCCAGCCAGAGTCACCTTGGGAACCACGGTGATGACCCCACCTGAGAGCCAACCCGAGTCTCTGATGAAGACTGTGACATGGATGGAGCTGAAAGACATTCTAGATGGCAGTGATAGGGGAGAAGGTGACCTCTAGAGTGTTCTCCACCTAGACATGTCCATGGCCAGCCAAGAAGGGGCCAAGAATGAAGGAGAGAGTCCTGCCGTGGAGGACAGAGCCTCCAGCTATGCTCAGGCTCCCAGAGTGAGTCCCCCACCGAAGTCCCAGAGCTGAAGACCCCACCTGGAGCCTTTGATGAAGCTCAGATGTCTAGAAGAGGGAGCTCCTTGGCATTCTGGTCAGAAACTTCATCTCCAGCCTCTGACCAAGCTCAAGAATCCAACGGGGGACTCCCTTGATGTTCCAATACTGGGACCTGAGCTCCAGACTCTGATGAAGCTTGACATCCAGAATGAGGAGCCCAGTTGATGTCCACAGCCAGGCCTCCAGCTCCAGCCTCTGACAAACCCTGGACATTCAGAATGTGTCTCTCTTTTGATGTTGCAGAGCTGAGACCCCAGCTCTAGCCTCTGATGGAGTCCTCATATTCAGAAAGAAGAGCATTCTTTATATTATTCTATTGCCGGGACTGCATCTCTAGCCTTCTGTGAAGCTCAGAGGTCCAGAAAGAGGGGTGTCCTTGATGTTGAAACTCCAGCATCTTCAGCCTTTAATGAAGCTCAGCTGTCCAGAAAGAGGAACTTCCTTGATGTTCCAGGTCCAGGACTGCATCTTCATCCTCCAGTGAAGCTCAGAAATGCAGAAAGGAGGACATCCTTACTGTTTTAGAGCTGAGATTCCACCTTCAGCCTTTGGTGGAGCTCAGATGTCCAGAAAGAGGCACCTCCTTGCTGTTCCAACCTGAGACTCTTATCTCCAAACTCCGATGAAGCTCAGATATCCAGAGAGAGAGGCCACCTTGATGTTCATGAGCTGGGACATCCATCTTCAGCCTCTGGTGAAGCCCAAACGTCCAGAAAGAGCAACCTCCTTGCAGTTCTAGAGCTGAGACTCCATCTCCAGCCTCTGGTGAAGCCCAGACGTCCAGGAAGAGGGGCCGCCTCCCAGTTCTAGAACTGGGACTCCATCTCCAGCCTCTGGTGAAGCCCAGATGTCCAGGAAGAGGGGCCTCCTCCCAGTTCTAGAACTGGGACTCCATCTCCAGTCTCTGATGAAACCCAGATGTCCAGGAAGAGGGGCCTCCTCACAGTTCTAGAACTGGGACTCCATCTCCAGCCTCTGGTGAAGCTCAGACATTCAGAAAGAGCAGCCTCCTCACATTTCTAGAACTGGGACTCCATCTCCAGCCTCTGGTGAAGCCTAGATGTTCAGAAAGAGGGGCTTCCTTGCAGTTCTAGAGCTGGGACTCCATCTCCAGCCTCTGGTGAAGCTCAGAATCCAGGAAGAGTGGCCTCCTTGCTGTTCTAGAGCTGGGACTCTATTTCCAGCCTCTGGTGAAGCTCAGACCTTCAGAAAGAGGTTCAGACAGTGGGGCCTCCTTGCAGTTCTAGAACTGGAACTCCATCTGCAGCCTCTGGTGAAGCCCAGACATCCAGAAAGAGGGGCCTCCTCACAGTTCTAGAGTTGGGACTTGCCGCATCTCCAGCCTCTGAAGCTCAGACATCCAGGAAGAGCAGCCTCCTCACAATTTTAGAGCTGAGACTCCATCTCCAGCCTCTGGTGAAGCTCAGTCATCCAGATAGAGTGACCTCCTTGCAGTTCTAGAGCTGAGACTCCATCTCTGTCCTCTTGGTGAAGCTCAGACATCCATAAATAGCAGCCTCCTTGCAGTTCTAGAGCTGGGACTCCATCTCCAGCCTCTGGTGAAGCTCAGACATTCAGAAAGAGCAGCCTCCTCACATTTCTAGAACTGGGACTCCATCTCCAACCTCTGGCGAAGCCCAGATGTCCAGGAAGAGGGGCCTCCTCGCATTTCTAGAACTGAGACTCCATTTCCAGCCTCTGGTAAAGGTCGGACGTCCATAAAGAGCAGCCTCCTTGCAGTTCTAGAGCTGGGACTCCATCTCTGTCCTCTTGGTGAAGCTCAGACATCCAAGAAGAGTGGCCTCCTCACAGTTCTAGAGCTGGGACTCTACCTCCAGCCTCTGGTGAAGCCCAGACATCCAAGAAGAGCGGCCTCCTTGCAGTTCTAGAGCTGGGACTCCATCTCCAGCCTCTGGTGAAGCCCAGATGTCCAGAAAGAGGGGCCTCCTTGATGTTCTAGAGGTGGGAATCCAACCTCATCCTCCAGTGAAACTCAAATGTCCAGAAAGAGCAACCTCCTTGATGTTCCAGATTCAAGATTTCATTTCAAGCCTCTAGTGAAGCTCAGAGATCCAAAGAAACAGACCTTCCTGCTGTTCTAGAACTGAGACTCCAGCTTGAACCTCTGGTGAAGTTCAGATGTCCAGAAAGAGGGGACTCCTTCATGTTCCAGAGCTGAGGCTCCATCTCTAGTTTCTGACGAAAGCTCAGGTGTTCAGGATCAGTGAGAGGCTCTGACGGCTGTGGGCCTGCCTGGGCAGCTCTAGGTGTGGTCGAAGTTTGGCTTGAGCCTGGTCGGGGCAGAGGACACTGCTCCCCACGGTGGCCGGTGGTGTTCTTTGCTGGCAGGAGAGTTGTGGACCAAGAATGTTAGGACGCTTGTGGCAGCAGTGGTCGTGAATCATCGACGTGGCGCTTTCAGCGACATCCACCCCGGAGCATGTGATGCTGCGGTGAAGCTGGTTTATGACTTGTAGTTGTGCTGGACTCAGGGCTGGCCACACTCCAGTCTGGACCCACAGGGCTGCCAAGTTGGCAGACCCTGGAATGTAACCCAAGCTAGTTTTTGCGGCTTAACTCCTCTCCCCGCGGAGGTGCTAAACGCCCACTCGCCGGCCTGGTGAGAAGCCGTGACCTGGGGCTGGTCGCTCAGCTCTGCTTGCCTCCTTCTAGCAATGGAAGTTCATCACTGTTGGAACTGGGGACAGGGCCAGGCCATCGTGATGGGTGTGAGGACTGCACAGCAGCAAAGGAGACCCCCGATACATGGACTGGGGACACCAAGGTCCCAGGTGGAGCCACCTGTGGGTTGTGGCTTGCTCTGTGCACTCTTTATCCTCCAGGAACTTGTGACCCCAGATTGTTTGCTGAGCTTGAGAGATGACAGTGAAAGAATAAGGGCCCAAGCTATTGCCTTGCTCAGAAACCATGAGAAGGTCGTGGATAGAGTCAGAGTAATGAACGGTGTAGATACTAGGAGGATGGAGTCTTGACTGTTTTTCGGGGTGTGTGGACTCTGAAAGCTCTAGACAGGGGCTTCTAGAATCTGAGCTCATCAGTTAAGCTGTTCCCACGTGCTTCAGTGACATATCCAGAAATGACTTGTTTTATTCAGCCTGTGTCTGGAGGAAAGGGAGCAGCTAGCAAGAATTCTTAAAAAACACTCCAAATCATGCCAACACCATTTTGGTGATATTTCCTGGAAGTTCATTAGAATTTGGAACTACACACACAGAACTTCTTTTATGGCAACCTGTGATCTGGGATGGAATGAAGGAGAGACGTCGTCTTCAAGGACTGCATCGTCCTGCTCCCACTCTTCATTCGGACAAGTTATTTTGGGACACTTCAAGAAACACCAGTTATTAGAATCACTGGTTGCTGATTTCCTAGAAGTCCCCACAACAGACTCTGAAGCCACATGCAACATGGGTGAGCCCCGCGTGTGAGGTTCGTGGAGAAGAGGTGAAGTGCACTCCGAAGTCACCAGCCACAGGGAGCGAAGCACAGAAGGAGAGCTGTGGCACTCCAGGAGGAAGAAGAGCTTCTAGATCAGGCAGCGCCTTTGACTCCAGGTAGAGTGGTCTGAGCTAGGTCAGGCAGCGCCCTTGACTCCAGGTAGGGTGGTCTGAGCTAGGTCAGGCAGCGCCCTTGGCTCCAGGTAGGGTGGTCTGAGCTAGGTCAGGCAGCGCCCTTGACTCCAGGTAGGGTGGTCTGAGCTAGGTCAGGCAGCGCCCTTGACTCC